>JADLZK010013093.1:0-88528 GCA_015847255.1 Hyparrhenia diplandra
TCGACCGGCACTCCGGATCCACGAAATCTTATAAGTAGCAAGCACATTTCCTCGCGCATTATCGTTCCAGCGCCGCCACCGACGTTCGTCGTCCACCTCTTCTCCTCGCCTCGCACGTCCCCTGCCTAGGGCATCGATAATCCACCCGCCGCCGTCGCCCTGCTTAGCTCGTGATGGCTGCCTGCGTAGAGCCCGCCGCCGTAGCAGCAAAGACCGGGCTGAAGAGGAAGCGCATCGCCGTCGGGAGCACGGAGCAGTACGAGTTCGACGAGTCCAGCCGCCTCGGCGCAGGTTCCTACGGCGCCGTCTTCGGGCGCGCCACCGCACGGGCCAGGCCGTGGCCATGAAGCGCCACAGCCCGCCCGGGGGCGACCACACTACGTGCTCCGCGAGGCGCGCTTCCTCGAGGACGCGAGCTGCGGCGGCGCCAACGTTCGTCGTCGGCTTCCGCGGCGGCGTCGTCCGCGATCCCATCCACCTGGAACATGTGCCACGCCGTCGGAGTGCGCGGCCACCAGCTCCACGATTCCTCCGCCCGCGCCGGCCCGCCGCTGCCCGAGGCCACCGTACGCGCCGCCATGGGCAGCTTCTTTACAGGCGCCAAGAAGATGCATCGACGCCCACATCATCCACCGCGACATCAAGCCCCAGAACATCCTCGTCGACGAGGACCAGAGCATCGTCAGACTGTGCGACTTTGGGCTGGCCATATCCACCGACGAGCGTCCCCCGTATGAGCAGGCCGGCACGCTGTGGTACAAGGCGCCCGAGATGCTGCTGGACAAAGCCTGACTACGACACCAAGGTCGACGTCTGGTCGTTAGGCTGCGTCATGGCGGAGCTCGTCAACAACGGCAGGCCTCTGTTCCAGGATCCTCGACGACGGACAGCTCTGCGCCATCTTCGATGTGCTCGGCGTGCTGACGACAGCACGTGGCCGTGGTTCTCGTCGACGGCATTCGCCACCGTCGTGGTGCCGGAGCTGGACATGCAGCGCTACAACGTCCTGCGCGATCTGTTCCCGGAAACGAAGCTGTCCACGGAAGGATTCCGAGGTGCTCAGTGGCCTGCTCACGTGCAACCCCGACAACAAGAGGCTGACGGCAGGCGCCGCGCTGGAGCACCCATGGTTTGCCAAGGTCGACGCTCTGGAGATCCCAAAGAAGTTGAAGCCTGCGTCTGCGTTGCCTACGCCACACAAACGACAGAGGTTGCGTCGTGTTGTGTGCGTGTGACTTAGATTTAATTCCCTTGATCCAGCTTGACATGTAAAAAATTAGTCTGTAGCTGTTATGAACAGATCGAGCTTAAGCTCCTGTAATGTAATACTGTGAGCCTGTGATGATGTAAAACTGCATTATTTCAATTGATGAATCATTTTCTGTTGTCCTTTTGAATGAATTTCAATTGATGAATCGTTTTGGTTGTCCTTCAATGAATTTGATTCACCTTGATGTAACCATCACGGTGAGCGCTGAGGCACCTAGATGTCTCTGGATTTTGGTAATGCCAGATCTCTTGTTCTTTAGCAGGAGACAAACCGAGTAATGAAGTGAAAAATCATAACATGTGATTTCAGGAAGATGGAGATGTTACTGTGTACAGAAGAATAATGCCATGTGGTATGTACAGTACTAACGAAAGCTGCAGAGGCAGATGAAATGCAGCAACTGAATGAACTCTGAAGTTCTGAACAGTGATGATTTTTTTCACACTTGTTCTGATGCAAAATAATCGATTGATGACCTGCTTTTTGTTTTCTAATTTTTGGTTTGTTTTCGGCTGATGAAATCTAGTGGTACTACTACTACTACTGCTGTTTCAGTAGCCCAGACCCATGTGCTATGTTGACTTGCTTGACTGGACCTTTTTCAGTTCTTGCTGGTTCTTGAATATATATATTGTTTGAAGGTGGGCTGCCAAGGATGCTGGTGAACAGCGTCCAAGCCTGCCCGGCACAGCCACAAGGTTGCCATCGGAATTCCTCCTGGTCTGTATCACTTTGTTGTCCTACTGCTTCCTTCGCCTTATTGGAGCCATTCCAGATTTACAGGAGGTAGGACTACCAAGCCACATGTTGCTACATTCTCAAAGGTACTGACTGACGTACAAAACCCATTGCATTCAGAATATATGATTGTTGGTTCGGCTTAAAAAATGTTGCCATTATCAGACCTGTAACCTATCTGTCACTTGAAAATGTTGACATTCAGATACTAGGCGTTTCAGAGACCAAGGGCTCATGTACTAGGCATTCGTGCAACATTAGCCTGCCGCTTACCCGGTAATTTCAGTCTCTTATCCGCTCAATGATCCATTGAACAACGTGACCCAGTTAAACAGAAGTAATGTAATTGTTAGGCTCGAAGTTGTACTTGTTTCCTTATTGTCCTTTTGAGCTACATTCCCTGGACTTTTCAGTTACATTCTTTGAATATGGAAAATGCATTTTTTTTACCGAATTAGTATCCAGTAAGGCATCTAAGCTCATCAGAAACCATGTACTAGTATATATTAGTCTGAATCTGTTGCATCACTCTTACCTCACTTCATCACTGAAAGATTGATGCATGTGAAATACTAGGTGTTTCAATATGTCTTTCAGAATGTCGTTTTTTCTACCTTATCCTTTTCACTCTCAAAAATGGTACTCACGAACCTTGGCTTTGTTGATTCATGATTTCTCAAAAGAAAACTGCCAGGTTCCAAAATATGTAAATAAATTAAATTAAATGCTTCACGGAGCCATGTCCAAATTTCTATTGAGAAAACAAAATAAAAAGAAATCCTCGTCAAATTATATATACTGTTTCTGAACAAATATGTCTCGCTTGCTTTGCAAATTTCAGTGGCCAGACAGAGGACCATCCTGACCTTCTCAAGTACTCCTGTCAAGTAGACTGCAGGTGATGACAGAAAAAAAAACTCTTTTGAATGTCCTGAGATGCATATTTATGCCATTTTCAACACATTATCGCCTTTCTAAGCAACTGCATGTTTTCTTCCACAGAGACACAGAGACAAAGGAAAAGTCCATTGGCATATTGAAAGGCAGGGACACGGTGTTATTTTTCTTTGTCTATAAGGAAAATATGTCGGATATGCATAGCATAGTACTTTTTTAATTCAAAACTGGAAGTAGATTGATTCCTGTCGCAAATTGCAGAGATTGGCAACTTTGATGAATTCAGAACAGTTTTTTTTTTCCTCTCTAAAAGCACAAAGAAAGGCAATGAGCCATTTGCATAAAAGATTGATCCCCAAATTCTTATTCAGTAAAGATGAACGTGCCTGAAGAAACTTGTGCAGTGTTCAAAAACGAAGAAAAGTACTGTTACCAGATCAACCCACAACTACAGCCTTCGTTAGCCCTAAACAACAGAGAGTGTTAATTCCAGGGTAACGCACGAAGACAATAGAAACAGAACACACAAGTACACCACACATGACAGATTGACAATCCTACAGGTAATCCTACCAGTGCTATCTGTAATCTCTGAACTAGTCATTGACCTATGATGCTATCATCAGATCAGTGATGATCAAACCACGACAAGAAACTATCAGTGTCATCGAACTCGTCGTAGATGCAAGTCAGCAGCTCCGGTTCCATGAAGTTCAGAGGGACCACAGACAGGGGAGCGCAACGATGTCCATCGGCCTCTCTCCAATCTGATCACCGGCCGGTGGTGGCGGCAGCGGCAGCGGCAGCGTCTTCTCCAGAGGCAGTCGGCTCGCCATGGCTAGCTTCTGCTCGATCCCCACAACCGGTCCACTAACTGTTACCGCTGCGATCGGTTCTTGGCCGCCGCCGACGGGGATGGAGGACCCAGCCGTGGAGCTCTCTCGCTGCAGTAGGCAACTAGCTGCAGGCCCGCGCTGGAACCCCGGCGGCGTCGGACGACGTGCTGCCGGCCGGGCAGATCCGGCGGCGCCTGGTGCCGGTTCTCGCCGCTGAGGCTGGTACTTCTTCTTGAGCGTGCCGTTCCAGTAGTTCTTGATGGCGAGGTCGGTCCTCCGGGAAGCTGCGCGGCGATGACGGACCAGCTGTTGGGTGAACACACCACGCCAAGAAATTTGCAGCATGTCAGTGATAGTGCTGCAATTCTTTGCACTACATTTCTAATCTAGTGAGTAATTAACTGATATGAAATCAGTGAGTAAAAGACTGCAGTTGTTGCCGAATGGGTTAAAACTTGTGAAAATGATCATAGCAATTCGTGTTGTCAGATGCACTACTACTTGGACTTGCAGTGGACATGGAGAATGGGTTCATGCGAGACTTACCAGCTTCCCCACTTGCTGTACATCTTGCAGATGATCCCTCCTCGGTCAGCGTGAAATTGCCGTGCTTCAGCCCCGGCCGGAGGTAGTTCAGCCACCTGGAACGGCAGCTCCGGCCGCACCGCTCAGCCCTGCAGAGCGCCATTGAAAAAGCAATTTATTTTAGCTTTTCGAAAGCGTGCACTTAGCACGTATTTCATTAAAGGAAGTCGAGAGTTTTGAATACAAAGCATTACAACGATCATGCATACATTACAACGATCATAAACACAATGCTAGCAAACAGAGATGAATGAGCAGTACGCATACGAACCTAAACTGTTGGCTAAGGCCTGCCAGCTGCGACCAATGCTCCCATGCCTCTGAATATGGTTTATGATCAGATCATCCTCCCCTTTGACCACTTCCCCTTCTTGATCATCCTCACCCTTTAGCTTGTATACTGAACTAACATACTTGTCTCCAGAGGTGGTACAGGAGTTCAATTTATAGGAATTGCCGATACTTATGAAACACCTAATGCATGATAATCTCGACGGTTTACCGTGGGGGGTAAATATCCCTTTTCCTTTCTTGTCATTTGCCGTTTTGTCCTGTGTTTATTTATAACGATTCCTTATTCTCATAAAGAGAAAAGGAAGTGGTGAAATGAAAAGGGAGGGTAAAAGAAAATAGAAATTTTACACCACATGATGAGCCGATGTGGCTCAGTCGCAAGTGAAAAACAAAATGAATACCATTCTGATGAAAAGACTACTAGTACATGTGTTCTCGTAGCCGCGGCCTCCTTGGGCTTTTGCACAGCCTGTTAGTGAGAAAGAGACTTGACATATGTCCTAAGTCAAGTAAATATTACATATTACAGTTTTTTTAATCCAAATCAAACTATGCAGGGAGTCATCACAAATTTTAGGATTATAAGCTTAATCACAGTGGTTTCTACGATGATCACAACGAGGTAACCCTTGTGGTGGACGAGTGACTAAATTGCGATATGTAATCTGCCGAATGATTGGTGCTCCTGGACACTCCTTATGATCGGTGGTAATTTATTATTAAAGGATTTAGAAATTTTATTGGGGTCGACGGCTCCTGATAAACCCTCATAGGCCCGCCTTTGCCGCAGAGAGGAAATTAGGAATCCCACCTTGATGCATGGGTGAAGTATTGTAGGTGTTGACGTGTAGTATTTGTTTCTTGCGTTTACTATGCAACAGTCAGTGTTATCCTAATTGCTTCAGATGCTTTTCAGTTTGGTTTTAGAAGCCCTGAATCTTATGGCCTGTCAAGTGTTCTAGGGTTTGACGCAAGGATCGAGGTCTTCCTTTTCAATGTTTATTAGTGGCTCTATTGAGCCAGAGAGAGCATCACATATATTTGATGAACACCACTGGGAAGCAAACGATGGGTTCAGGTTCACCTGCTTGCAGATTGCACAAAGATTTAAGTATCGTTCTTATCGAGAACAGAGTGAATGCCACTAATAGTTCGTAAAGGCCATTCTTTCAAGCTAATACTGAAATGCAGACCGGCGCACATATGGCAAGAACTCAGGTCTGTGTTACTTCGTGATCGTGCAGGACTGGCGCTAACCTTAAAACTGTATCCGTGATGAATATGTGATGTTGCAATCTAGTCTCAGTATGCCTCAATTTGCCTGGGGATATGGTCTGACCCCAAATTCCCAACATAAGGATGCATTCTGCAGTTCTGCGGGCAGTTAAACCGCGGAAGCAGTCAAAATCCAGTTAATTTATCCTTTCAGATTCGAAACGACATAGATGGATGCAATTCGATGGATCTCCAGAAATGATTTAACACAGTTGGTGCACAATAAGATCACAGAATCAACTCTAGTTCTCGACAATACCCGCATTCAGCATTTCAGCCAACTACGCGACCTAAACTTCGACGACGTACTAATCTTACTACTAGTAGCAGGATAGCCAATAGTGGGTGGGACTTTGAACATCACAGTTCTTGCAGCCAACAAAAGACACAAGGTTGCATCCCCCTTACCATCCTAATCTAGACACCCAAACCCCTCCTTCCTGAGTCCTGATGGGAGGAGGAGCCGTCAGAGATGGATGGATCTTCAGGACGCCGGTGGATCGAGACCCTCCCTCGCCACGGACGGTGGCGTCGAGGGTCCTCCACCTCCGCGACCTCAGGCGTCGCGATCACCTCGATGATCATCTGCGCGATCCTGTCGCCGGGCTTCACGGCGAAGTCGGTGTCCGAGTGGTTGAAGAGGATGACCCACACGGGGCCACGGTAGTCCGCGTCGATCACGCCGGCACCCACGTCGTCGATGGAGTGCTTCAGCGCCAGTCCCGACCTCGGCGCTGCAACGCGACCAGAACCCGGCCAAACATTTCGTCAAACACCCGCGGGGCGGAACGGCCGAACAAGAAACGGAGCAACGAAGGGAAGAAGAGATGTCGCTCACCGATGCGCGCGTAGGTTCCGTGGGGATGGTGAAGCAGAGGTCGGTCGCCACTAGCCCTTGCCACGGGCCGGCACCACCGTCTCCACCGCACTGACAAACAAACAACCAAAAAACAGGACCGTCAACAGATCCGCGCGCCACTGGAGGATTTCCTGGGTATTTAGGGGGCGGAGATGAAGGGTGTACCTCGAGAGGTCGTAGCCGGCGGCGAGGGCGGAGCCGCGGGACGGAAAGGACGGCCTTGTCGGAGAGCTTCTTCACCTTGAGCAGTGGGGAGATCTTGGTGATCTTCTGGGGAGGCTCCTGGACGAACTCGGCGGGGGCGACGATAGGCTCCTGGACAGAGTCGGTGGCGGCAGCGGCGGCGGAGCCGTTGGTAGCGGCCATGGCTGAGGTGCAGAGGCTTCTTCTTGGGGTTGAGTAGAGGAAGAGATTGCGGGGGCCGGGGCTAAATAGGCAGGCGGTGGCGCGGGAGATGGCGCCAAACTTTCCCGCCATCGTCTGCTCGCTCGAAATTTTCCTCAGCCGGTTCGCTCGGTCTCGGTCTCGGTCTCCGATGCGGTCTGCGGCCTGCCACCCATTTTAATGCCACCACCACCAGGTACCTAGGACTAGGAGTACCAACAAACTTTTCTTCGTTGCCGCAAAATCCGTTCGCTTTTTCCTCGGAGATTGCACGACGACCAAGCAACGCCATACTGTACATACAACAGCAGCCATACATACAAAGAGCCATTCGGCGAGTAAAATGTTTTGGGTTTATATACGGATTAAGAATGGGTGAAAAAAAATGCGATGTATAGAAAACAAGGAGAGATTTGAAATAGATATAGGAGACGTATTGGGAAAAAGAAAATTTGTATCATGAGAAGAGAGTGGTGCATTAAGAAGTGACAAGGTCAAGTACTTTGATACAAATTTAAATAAGAATATCCAATAGAAATGAATACACATAGCTTTTGGATATAATCCCTCCCCTCCCAAAAGTAAAACCAAGATGAAAGTCTGTGGGGATACTAGCAGTGATTCAACGCAATGCAGAAATAAGTCACACCAACAAACACAGAATACATAGTACGCCACGGGAGGCTAATGTTCCTAATTCGGCAAATGGGCAAACTGGTATGATAAATTGATTCCGGAATATACATGCTACTTCTCTAAATCTGAAAAGTAAAATGGTTGTACCAAGAAAAGGCAGATCACACGTTACACATATTCTGGTAACAGTATAAACAGTTACTAACTCAACAAGATGTAGCCCTGAGACAAATTGCACTTTTTCCATCAAACATAGGGCCTAGTGCACAAGATTCTATACTACAAAAAACAACAAAGGGATTCCCAGGACAAGTCGAGTTGATCACCGATCACCATTGTCTGTTGTTAAGGAGGCGACAGGAACATACAACATGGGGGACAAATGTTGGCCTTCAAAACTATCTTCCGGTGTCCACTGAAGGCCCAAATCTGTAAATTTTTACCAATTGGCAACTTCGATGTCAGAAGTACTGAAATTTGCACTAAACTAATTTTTATCTGGGAATTCTCAGGGTTAGCGATAGAATATGTGTTGAGTTAGGGAAAAGGAAGGCATAATCCATTATTCCATCCTAGGCATCAAGAACTAAGAAGTACTGGTATTTCAATCCAAAGAGTATTCATTATCAATACCAAGATTTAATCACGCTGTACTCTAATGAAAGGCATTCACTTTAAATAGGGTTTAACAAATAGCATAAGGTGAGTATGCACGTAGTACAACTACTACTACAGTTACAGTAGAACTTTTAGTGTCCAAGGCATAAAAGTTCAACAAAACTGAGAAACAGTCAATAATGAAAACTATCTGTCTTGAGTGTTCTTACCTTCAAATTTTTGTCCCAACTTCCTGTACACAATGCACTCCCATCAGATGACATCCCAAGGCAACTTATCGACCATCATGGGGTTTTGCAGGTTTCCCAAATTAAGTACCACCTGCAAAATTTCAACAAAATTAACAAGAGAAGGTAGCATAAACAAAAATAATGAGAAACAGACAAAAAAATGCGGAGTTGACCCGCAAGCATTCACAATAACTTGAACTTCGGATATGCTTTTAAATGCAGGTATACAATTATCGATTAAGTTGGCCCAATTCAAAACCAACATTCTAAACCTCTTGGCCTATAGCACTAACTAGGAATCTCTTGATACAATTGAAGGTGATCTGCAACAGCATCCTCAAAATTTGTAAGCATGACCTATCCAGGTTGATGATGTGTGGACTAATATGGAAGGAACAGAAGCTAGGCTACTTATTAATGGTCCTGGGCCAGTGCAAACATCAATTCATGTAATTGTGATAGTTGCTGAGGAGCATTTCAAAGGGAAAATTAGGCAATTAGTTCATCATATTACATTGCTTTCCCCTGTGGCTAAATTTCACTTAATAATCACATTTGCAGCTTATGTTGCTACTGAGTGGGAATGGAGTTATGCTTATCTAACATAAGATTTTATCACTAGTGTTAACTGCTTGCTGAACATTGCCTAACTATGAATTTATGTGGCTCACAAAAGTGAACTGTAATCAATTATGTCATATATAAGAATGACTGGACAGTGGTGAAACAGTAAGTGTAACAGTAATTTGTCAATTATGGGCACTAATTTTTTCTTTGTAATATAAAAATAAGCTGTATTCATTCCATGGCAAATGGTAAAAAATGCAAACCTCAGCAAGAAGCGTGTCCCACACATAACAGTCACCATTCGGTAACCAGCAAAAGTAGCCTTCCTGATATTGAAAATGCAATAGATGTAACAGTAGGTTGTTCATTATCATTTCTATCAGGCTCCCTACTGTACACCTGAAGTTGATGCCCTGTTCTCATATCAAATAATCTACATGTGCCATCATCTGAGCCAGTACCAAACCCTATGGCCATCAGGAAAAACTTCACACTGTTAATTAAGCCCTCATGTCCATGGTAGGTTCGAACAGCTCGACTTGCAATTCTGATATCCCACAGCCTCACAGTTGTATCCACATGAGCCAGAGACAAACATATTCGTATTTGATGAGTTGATGGACACACTGAACAAGAAAAAGGAAACATCAGAGAACTCAAAAAAACCAAACAAGTACACAAAAAAGAGTTTAGACTGAACCAGCACTTTCAGTTAACATTGTAAACAGCAACATTTATATTACTTTGATGATCATGTGTTGGCTGCAAAGACAACGCATTTGGCACATATCCATAGGTTAGACTAGTTGGTAAGTAGTGTGTAATTGTACTAGGGCAATTGCATCCAGAACCAGAATAAGTGATGTAATATCAGCAACCTTAGGCAAGAGTGTTACCCAAATGCCTACTGTGCTACCACGTGAAGATCTTAGTACTCCAACTCCATTCCAACAAACACGTCTTGTGGCGCACATGCCCACACAATATGCACTGCCATGACATATCTCATGGTGGATCATTGAAACTAATCTGATGTTGTAGATGTTGGTCCATTTTCAATAATCAATAAACTTAGTAAATAGAGAAGTTTGACTTATGACGAACTAAAATAACCAACATTTTGGAATGGAAGGACTACTTGTTATTACTAAAATTACAGTCAGTGCTAAAAGTAGCTTTCATTGTCCAACTGTAGCAGCAGACAAATACAAAGCAGTCATTTATGTAGCCTATGTATGTAAACTTTATTCAACTCCACATGAATAATAACATTGACATATTGATAAAGCTAGCAACCTCGTGCGCAGCCTATGTTAAAAATGTATGTGAGAAGGTACCCATTAACTTTGAGGAGAGAAATTAGCAGCATTACACATGAAAATAAAATATGCAGTCCTCAAAGAACAGACAATTACCTTTGAACATCAGCTGTATGCCCTGATGGAAATTCACCTCCAAATATTGATATCCTCTGTCCAGTAGTAACATCCCAAAAGAACACATGTCTGATCACCGAGCTAGTAATAAAAGGCGAAGTTTCCTGATCTGGGACATATTGGCATGATGAAACATAGCCCTTGTGTCCAGTAAGAATTCTTGATACTGGCATGTTCCCATCTCTGTCTGCTTGAGAGTTGAGATTGAAAATAGAGCACGCGCTATCAAGACCACCACAGGCAACAGATTGGCCATTGGGTGCAAAAAGCACACGTCATCACCCATGGGCAATGCAGCTTTATGGCATGCGTTTTCTGGCTTGTCAATGCATTCCACACAATTAACCTTCCATCTTGAGAGGCACTGACTATCCAATTCTTTTCAGGGGTCCAATCCAGAGAATATACCTGTGATGACTTAGGAGTTAATAGGACACCACTAAACCATTTCATGTAGCAATTTTGCAAGTAGTATCCTACAAAGGAAGCTGAAGTGCTGGATTCCCAAGAACTACCACAAAACCCAAATAATCACATGAGGTGTTCTATTCTTAGAACAGTTGGAACTTCATGGCTCCAAAATTTTTCATAATTTTGGCATCATGAGGTGTTCTATTCTAGTTTTATGGCAATAAATCTGGAAGCTCTTTTAGAAGCGGCATCGAAGCCAGGACAAACAAAGGCTGCCACAAAAATAGTGGGTTGATATAGCATTAGATATGGAGACCTGATCCTTGCTAGTTTGCTTATGAAGAGAAAGAATGATTTCCTTTTCCAGTGATGACTTGACCCCTAAAATAATCTAATTTTAAGTAAACATTATCCCTCTTCCCTCATATAGTAACTCTACAGGGATAAACCCAACAGACTACAGAACTATTTACGTACCTCACTACCTCTAGCCACCACCATCGAATAATATTTCAGACTTTTCAGTGACAGGTTCATGTGGTGCTACAGTATCTCTGCAACGGAATGTACATGCAACCACAATTGGTAAAGAAGCAAACTTATCACTCTGATAAATGAAAGCTACCGGGTTTATTCACATCCCATGCTGCAACTACAATTGGTTTTCAACCAGAAACAAGTAGGCGATATAGTGATCATATGAATGCTACGTGAAATATGTTGCACTATATATTTTTGTAACAAGCCAAAAGGGAACCTTTCCTATGGAAGAGCTCTGGCTATCACCAGTTCACTACTTACAGTGGCAACAGTGACTTCAATTGAATGATGATTAAGTACTATAGCTCATGGTTAAGTACTAGAGTTGGCCTTTTTGGTCCTGAGGGCTATGGAGCGAATGGATATGAAGTGTCCTCACTGTTCACTAATGTTTTAGATCTTATTATAGCAACCTACGGTTATCAAAATTCAGATTCGCACTTCGATTCAACATAAAGATGCATTCTGCCTGAGGATAATATTATCTGATTAGGGACATAGTGTTACTGACTGTAACCAGAGCCAGCTGTGCGTGCGTAGTGCAAAGTACCCAAAATTCTGTTCGCTTGGTAAAGATTAACCTGGCCTGCTAGAAGAAACTAAAATCATACAGGACCAAACTTACATACTGATGGTCTGATGGACCCATTCCAGTTGTTGACAAATGTTTACTTCTCATAGACCAAATTGCAGTCCATTTTAACCTTACCACACATTCTGTCAAGGTAAGGCTTATCTAGTACGGATCTAATGCCAAATCAGTATAGTTAAGAACCATTTTTGTGGCTAAATACTGCTAAAACGCCCATAACAGTTTTATAACTTGGTAGAGTGGGGCCTTGCTTTGCTGGATGAATCTGATGATATAAATTTTACAAGACAAAACCTGAATGGTGGTAGATCCTGGTAATTAGGAAAATCTTTGGAAATTATCCAAAGGAAGTTGAGGCCCAAGGCAAGGATACCACAAGCGGGTCCAGGAGGCACAAAACGTCATCCGGTCAGCAAGCACGCACCGTTGTAACACCCCGGCCCAATAAGGATGTGGCCCGGTAAGGGCTGCGGCAAGACATGTTAGTACCACCTTGCTAGTTTAGCGGGTGGAGTCAACTTATAAGCCTTTGTCTACAAACCATATCACCTTCGGGTTAACCCTTTTACACGCGGGACGAAAGTGAAGCGGGGTGGTATGTGTGCGCGCACGCCCTGGAAGGGCGTGCGGTGCGGCTTTGGAGCGGGGTGTCACATGTGGCAGCGCGCTCTACGGGTCGTAGGTCTTTAACTTGTTAGGTGGTTACCGAAAAGGCGTTAGGGAAAACAGTGTGGATCTCCTGGCGGGATTGTATCACACGGGAAGCGCCGCAGAGGCCAAGTTCTCTTGGGGTTGATCACCGGAGCGACGGAAGATACCTGGCGGCCCTAGCATGTTAGATAAACCTGCGGAAGGCGAAGGCGGGATGTTGGGGGTGGTATCGAGCCGAGCCTTCGCGGCCACGCGCCGCGTGCGGGCCAGATGTTGGGACGCGGGGTTCATTGCGCGTGTAGCTGCGGGAGTGCACGGCATGGCACATGTGTCGCCAAGACCGGGCGCACGGGTGCGTGTGCCAAGAGGGGAGGTCTTGGTTAAGTTGGCGCTCGACGGGACGTCCGAAGTCCTTTGAGGGTGTTTGTAACACCCGGCCCAATAAGGATGTGGCCCGATGGGGCTGCGGCACATATTTAGTACCACCTTGCTAGTTTAGCAAGGGTGAGTCAACTTATAAGCCTTTGTCTACAAACCATATCACCTTCGGGTTAACCCTTTTACACGGCGAGGGCAAAGTGTGTTGCGGGTGGTATGTGTACGCGTGCAGCCCTCGGAAGGTCGTGCGATTAGCGGTTGGAAAGCTGTGTCACATGTGGCTCTAGTCGGTCGGGTCTTTAACTTGTTAAGTGGTTACCGAAAGGCGTTAGGGAAACGGTGTGGATCTCCTGGCGGGTTGGATCACACGGGAACGCCGCGGCAGAGGATTCCCTGGCGGGTTGATCACCCGGGATCGACGGAAGATACCTAGCGCCCTAGCATGTTAGATAAACCTGGAGGCGGCGGGATGTTACCAGTGTAACACCCTAGCCCAATAAGGATGTGGCCCGATGGGGCTGCAAGACATATTTAGTACCACCTTGCTAGTTTAGCAAGGGTGGAGTCAACTTATAAGCCTTTGTCTACAAAACCATATCACCTTTCGAGGGTTAACCCTTTTACGAAGCGAGGGCGAAAGTGTAAGCGGTGGTGGTATGTGTGCCGCGTGCACGCCCTCGGAAGGGCGTGCGGTGCGGCTTTGGAAAGCGGGGTGTCACATGTGGCAATCGGCTCTGAATCTGGTCGAGGTCTTTAACTTGTTAGTGGTTACAAAGGCGTTAGGGGCTTGTTTGTGCGGATCTCTCGCGGGATTGTATCACACGAACCGCCGCGAGGCAGAGGGATTCCCCGGGTTGATCACCCCGGGATCGACGGAAGATACCTAGCGGCCCTAGCATGTTAGATAAACCGGACGGAAGGCGGCGGGATGTGCCAGGTGGTATCGTGAGCCGACCGCGGCCACGGGCGCGTGCGGCGGCCGATGTTCGGACATGGGGTTCATTGCGCGGCGTGTAGCTCGTATGAGTGCACGGCATGGCACATGTCTCTTGAAACAAGATCGGGCGCACGGGTGCGTGTGCCAAGAGGGGGAGGTCTTGTTAAGTTGGCGCTCGACGAGGGCCGTCGAGTCCTTTGAGGGGGTGTTTGTAACACCCGCCCAATAAGGATGTGGCCCAGTAAGGGGCTGCTGGCGACATATTTAGTACCACCTTGCTAGGTTAGCAAGGGTGGAGTCAACTTATAAGCCTTTGTCTACAAACCATATCACCTTGGGTTAACCCTTTTACACGGCCGAGGGGACGAAAGTGTGCGGTGGTGGTATGTGTACGCGTGCACGCCCCTTTCGGAAGGGCGTGGCGGTGCGGCTTTGGAAAGCGGGGTGTCACATGTGTAGCGGCTCTAGTCGGTCGAGAGGGTCTTTAACTTGTTAAGTGGTTACCAAAGGCGTTAGGGAAAAACGGCCGTGGATCTCTCTGCGGGATTTATCACACGGAACCGCCGCATGAGGCCGAGGATTCTAGCGGGTTGATCACCGGACCGACGGAAGATACCTAGCGGCCCTAGCATGTTAGATAAACCTCGGAAGGCGGCGGGATGTTACAACCGTGGAGGCGATCCTATTGACCAGTTATTACTTATTACTCACGACGAACAATATCGCAGGTAGGAATTGCTATCACTACCGACTCCAAGTTCCAAATTCCACAATCGTACAAGCAAAAAGAAATCCCACCCATCTCACACGCTCAATTGCACACGAGCAACCGGGAAAAGTCACAAAAGTTGCGCCGAAATGGAGGTGAGAGACCAAAGTCAACAACCTTTCCGCTATGGCCCTGCAGCGTGCGGCAGCAGACCAGATCCGTCGGGTTGAAGCTCACCGGCGCCCTCCCCTGCGACTTGGAGTACCTCGCCACTGCACCGCGCGGTCGCGCGCACACAGAGCAATCAGCAAATGCCCGCGAATTCCCCGAACCCCACGAGAGGGGTTCCCGACGAGGAGCGGGGAGTGAGAGAGAGAGGGGGCTCACCGTCCGTGTCGAGGAGCGTCTCCCGGCGCTGGCGGAGGCGCGCTCGCGCAGGGAGTTGACCGACGCCGTCGCGGCTGCGTGCTTCTCCTTGAGCTCCGCCACGGACGCCATGGGTGCCGCCCGCGGCCCGCTAGCCTCGGGATTCGAGTGCACGCGGGTGGGGATCTACGAGGATCCACGCATGGAGCGGAAATTCTAATGCCTGTGGGTATGGTACGGGGAGCCCCGAACGGAGGCGGCTGTGGGAGTAGGAGGATGAAAGGCGGCGGCGGTGGCGGCGACGACGGAAACTGACAAAGTGGAGGTGGGGAGAGGTTGGGGCAGTGTGTGACTGTGTGAGTTGTTGGGGACGCGTTGGGTTTTGCCTTTTGGGGAAGAATTGGGGCGAGTTGCTCGCCCGTACAGCGCATGACATCTGGGTCCCGCCACCGGGTTGTGGGCCCGGCTGGTGTGGGGATTATGGCATGGTACTGAAGTGCTGAGCCGCAGTGACCGTTGAGTCGTATAATTCGCGAGTTAACATTCTTGGTAAGCAGTTGGAAGCTGATTGCACTCTTTTTAAGAAAAAGGAAGCTCATTTCTTTGAATGTACAGTAGTACTGATCTTTTCTTTCAGGGCTTAATAATCCCTACAATGCATTGTAACATGTGTTTTAAACGACGTACTACTAATATAGCAACGCTATAGTTATTTCTGCAAAAGAGTTACAACGGCTACAATAGAAATGATATTAGTAGGTGTAGAAGACAACCAGTAAAATTCTATAGCTCGCCATTTGAAAGCTAAAACTCGAATCATTACTACGAGCAAGGGTAAATCTAGCAATCAACGAGATACAGTGAAGGTTAAGAAAAATTTAAGAATTTATAGAATCTCATCGGGTTCAGTTACCTACAGCTATCTAGCATGCACACCAATGTCTTGGCATGTCCGTGGAAAATCATTGAAATACACTTTTTTCACAACGTTGTCCCGTTTATCTTTACAGTGCTCTATATTTCTCCACTATCTTATTGTGCCTTCTCATTGTGGGTCTAAAACAGTGTTCGTGGGACAAAATGAGACAGGACAAGACTATCTCATTTTGACCTGTGTTTGGTTGGTTCATAACGATAGTTATATAAAGGCGCACAGGCATAATCGTCCTTGAACTATGATCTTGGGCTCAATTTGGTCCCTCAACTATAAAAACGCGTCCAATTTAGTCCGAGTGAACTATCCGCTTTCGGCTCAATTTGGTCCCTAAACTATGGAAACGACCAATTCGATCTACGAACTATCCTAATCGGCCCACATTCGTCCTCGATCCAAATGACAAATGAGGAGAAGAAAAGGGGATGGGTCGCGTTCGCAAATAGTTCCATATTTTCCTCCATTTTCAAAATTACTTTCATAAACATATAACAACATGAAAATCTTTTGAAATAAAAGTTACTCGACTTTCCAAGATCTCCATCTTTGCTTTTGGAACCACCTTTAAATTTCAAATATTTTCAAAAATAGGGTTTTCAAATTTTAATTTGAAATCAGGATTATAAAATAATTAATTCACAAATTGGGTATTTAATTAGTGACTAATTATCAACCAAACACCATAATAAAAAGTACCACTTCATTTGTGAATTAATTATTTTATAAAGCCTAATTTCAAACTTAAATTTCAAAACCCTATTTTTCAAAAATATTTGAATTTAAAGATGGTTCCAAAAGCAAAGTTGAGATCTTGAAAAGTTGAGCAACTTCTATTTTTGAAAATTTTTGTTGTTATATGATTTTGAAATTTATTTCAAAACGGACGAAAGTATAGAATTGCTACAGTAACCCGCCCTGTCCCTTTTCTTCTCTCGTCATCATTAGCGGCCGAGGGCGAATGTGGGCGATTAGGATAGTTCAAGACCGAATTGGACGTTTCCATAGTTTAGGGACCAAATTGAGCGGAGCTGGATAGTTCCGAGGGGACTAAATTGGACGTTTTTCAGCTGAGGGGACCAAATTGTTCAACGTATGGTTGAGGGATGATTTTGACTATTACGCCTTATATACACTTTTTTTGCCTTTTTCTAGGCATCCATTCTCAAACAAATGCTTGTGAACAAAGCATTTTTTTGTGTGAATCAAGGACTTCATTCATCCATGTGCTACTCCTCCGACCTGACCTCATCTGTTGTAGTGCTGGCTACTAGTCCTCGGCTTCTACCCAAGCTTTTTTCCTTTTGCTACCGGGGCTCTTCTCCTTTTGCGGGAGTTTGCTGAAACAGGATGCGTATCGTGCTCTGGTCAAGCTTTTTTTTTCGCCAAATGGTCCGTTCAAAATCGAGCCCGTCGTCGATTTTTCAAAAAAAGATGATGGCAGCCGTGTTGTTCGTGTTCGTACGTGTAGCTGCGACGGGGGCGCGCGACACAGAAAGGGGTCGATAAGGTGGGTCCACCCCACTAATGAACGAATTCCACCCGCCACCGCCGTCATCGATCGAAGATTTGACGTTGACGGAGCACGTTGACAGCAGAAACCTCCTTTTCCCATTCGTAACATGATGATATAATGGCGCCTCATCGCATGCTGAAAGCTGAATTATCAAGATTATTTTTTTTTTTAAAAAAATATATAGATAGTAGATACAAACAATCTCATTCTACTTGACATTTTGCACGCACTACGTACACGAAGCTTACGGCGGCGACACTGACAACATCTAAAGAGTTCTTTTTACACGAAGTCACAATCACATTCACAGATTCATAGCCCCAGCCTCTATCCAAAGACAGGCAGGCAGGGGCAGCGGAAAGGAGACTTCTCCTGACAAGAGGATGCTTCGCCTCCATTCCATGGATCGCATATTCGCAATCCATGCACACAACACCACGGCAACAACCACAATTATTCGTGTAGCTTTATTCGGTTCGTTCGTCCAGAGCCCTTGCTGTAGCCTTCTGTTTCTGTATAGGCCCAACCTTTTTCACTCGGCAATCCATCATGCATGGTACGTACTACTCGCAAAAATAATCATGTGCCACGTGGACGGGGTCAGCACCGCCGTGCCGCGTGCATGCATTATTGGCCTCCCCCGGTGTACACGCATGCGCCGTAGCCTGCAGGGGTCGTAGGGAGAGAAACGAGTTAGATTTTCTGGCAAAAAGGGGATCTAGAAAGATAACAAATTCTCCGGCAAGAAAACGATTGCTGACGGTACACGTACTGACTTGGTAACAAAATCGGCAGCCCAACAGCAAGCAAGCACAGAGATGGAGTACCCGAGAGATGATGAGTCGTACATGCGACTAGCGAAACAAACTTGGGTGTCACGCTGTTTTACTCTGTGATCACGCTGATCACGCATGGACTAGCAATTTTTTTTCCCAGCGAAGAGCGGAACACGACAGAAAGGGTCCGCAGCGCAGGGGAGGGTGGCCACTCATCTCTTACCATACGAATTGGGCACCAAAAGGAGGGCAGCCAGCGTGCCACGTCGCTAGCGTCCCTCGGCCGGGCGATTTCCGGCCATTTTGCAAAAAGCCCTTGAACTCTGGCGAAATATAACCCGCAGTCCATCCTCCTCTCTCAATTGTTTTTGTAAAAAGACCTCGACTTTTTGCTGAAATCAACCCGAAGTGCAGGCCTGCCTGCCTTCTTAGTTGGGCCGGCTTTCCTGCTAAATGGGCCTTAATGGGCCGAAAACAGGTCAAAGAAGGTTTCCTTTTCTACAAATCTCTTTTTTCTTTTATGATCAAATTTTATGAAACTTTGAAAATACATAGTAAATCATAGGAAAATCATAAAATAAAAAATAAAATTATTTCGAAATCCTTATAAATAAATCTATGCAGTGGATCCATAACAAAACATGTTTCAGTACAAAGTTTTAACTGAACATTTTTACCTATGTTTCTTAGGGGTAAATATATTTTTGCTTCTCCCTCCTAAATAAATACTTTTAACCCTTTTTGCTCAAAAGAAAAAGGTGATAGTTCCACTACATTCAGATAGTTACACCGACACATAGCTAACCTCAATACTTATCCAAACACCCTAACCCAACACACTGTCCATTATTACCCATCATAAAATAAAAACGATATAATAGTTCCATTTAAAAAAAAAATAAAAATAAAATAATACCTTCATCATGATGAACCCTCCAAAATATATAACAACTACAACAACATGGTACAAACCATGACATTAAAAAAAAACCTTATCTAAGTATATTATAAAGATTTACACTGAAAAAAAAAGCCTATGTTGTATACAATATTAACAATTCTTGAATTCAATTCACAACAAATACTTATTTACAGTGTAAAATATCACGGGTCCTAATGGCCTAAGCGGCAACGCCGCGAACATTTCTAGTCACTGCAGAGTGGACTAGTGCAGACGCTGTGCGTGTGCGAACTGTCAGCACATGGACAGTGGATGATGGAAAGCTGATTCCATCATGCACATGTCATGTCACCATTGTCATGGTCGGGCAATGAACGCCGCAAAATCTGCATGGACAAAGCCCAACAGAGCAGGCCATGTCGGCGGCCTGACGTACTCTAGCGTTCGAGCAGCGACGGCTTACGCTCCGTGACGATTACCAAGAAGCACGAGGATGCGCGGGCCATGATTCCATTAGATGAACAAAATTCCCGAGCAAAGAGAGATGTTGGAAGGGGAGACAGAGAAAGGCACACGTAACGTACTTGGGTTTTCGGAGGTGAGCGTGGCGGACGCCCGGAAGTCGCAGTTCCACGGGTGCCGCCCGGCGGCCTGGTACAGCTGGTTCATGGCGTACGCGGCGTGCGCGCGCACCGTGTTGGGCTCGAAGCACGCGCCGCCGGGCTGGATGGCGCCGCAGTCCACGCCCACCTGCGAGCACGCGTAGTCCAGGTCCGTCTGCAGCTCCGCGTCCGAGGCGCCGTCCCGCGCCACGCACCACCCGCCGCTCTGCTTGGGCTGCGCCGCCGCCCCTCCCCCGGCCGCCGGCGTGGAGGAGGATGAGGAGGTGAGCCCGGCGTCGTACGCCATGGTGAGGTCCGTGTGGTACAGCCCGAACGAGCGCTCCGACGTGGGCCCGGGCTTGAGGTCCTCGTCGTAGAGCGCGAACAGGTACGTCTCCACCGACTTCCCCGGCATCAGCGGCGTGCCGGCGCCGGACCGCAGGTGGGACACCAGGTTCGACACGTACGCCCTGGCGTTCTCCGCCGTGGCTCCGGGCTCTCCGGCGTCGCCCTTTGTCGGCCACCCGGTCTCGGCCACCACGATGTCCACGCTCCCGTACCCGGCGCGCACCAGCCCCGACTTGACGGCGTCCAGCTGCGCGTCGAACATGTTGGTGTACCTGATCTTGGACCCGCCGTCGACGCGGCCGGCGTTGGGCTGGAACAGGCAGAAGGCCAGCGTCTCCGGCCGCGGGTCCGACTGGTACGCGAACCACGGGTACGGGTTGATCATGAAGGGCGCGCCGGTCCGGCTGAGGAACGCCAGGATCTGCTGCAGCTGCGGCGCCACGTCCGGGTGGAACGCGCCCGTGGACGGCGGGTCTGACTGCGCCATCACGCCCATGGTGTTGACGGTGGAGAACCTGATCCCCGCCGCGCCGTCGCCCGCGGCCACGGCGGCGGCGCGGAGGTTCTGCATGGCCGGGACCAGCGCCGCGGCCAGGGGACGCGTCCCCGGACTCCAGCACCTCGTTGCCGACGGCCACGGCGGAGATGGTCGTCGCCGGCACGAACGGCAGCACGTTGGCGGCCAGCCACCGCGACGCCGCGGCAGGGTCCGCGGCCAGCGACGGGATGTCGCCGTTCGCCACGCCGACCACGACCGAGATCCCGGACCCGGCCAGCGCCCGGATCAGACCCGCGTCCACGCCGTAGAGACGCACCTTGGAGATGGACGTCGACTTGAGCAGCTTCACCGTCTCGTCTGGGGACGGCAGGTTGTCCGCCACCTCGCCGTAGTTGACGCCGATGTACGGCTGCGCTCCTGCTTGATCTGCACACGGTGCATTGTGGGGCAAACAATGAATGACACGAAACTAAAGCTGCCACTGCCAGCCGATAAATATACGCAGGATAGGATAATCCTGCCCCCGACGCAACGCAACGCAATCCAGGGCAGAAAAGAGATGAAATCCATTGCCAGTTCCAGAAGAACTTTACGGGTAAAGTCCGGATGGATTTCCTTGGCATCCTTGCCAACTTTCCGTGCACTTCTCGGGACTCGCGATCGAGATCGCTGCTGCTGGCGCGCGCAGAAAGGGGAAAAAGAACGAGATTGCTGCTACTCACTCGACGCGCAGAGGAGGCAGACGAGCCAGAGTGGCAGCAGAGCTGTGGCGGCGGCGGGCTTCTTCCTCGCCACGGCGCCCATGGCCATGGGATTCGTCACCTGTCAGAGCCCAGCCCGGAAGAAAGGGATTGGATTGGATGGAGAAGAAGATTTGGGGGGGAAAGGGACGAGCTGCACTGGAGCAGAAGGAGCGAGGCAAGGCCAGGTGTGAGCTGAGCACAGCACAGCCTCAGGCAGTGTGTGTTAGGATTAGATTAGGAGTGGAGCCGTTAAAACGTGTGACGCGAGCTTGACGAGCCCGCCGGCCAGATGACGAGATGAATGCCTACCCACCCACTGCAGTAGTAGGCGTCTATGGTATGGCGATAGAACGAAGGTCCCACCGTGGCGTGCGGCCGTCGGACACGGGCCAGCTCAGCCCAGTGTAAGGAAGGCATCGGGGGTCTGGTGTACGTGTGCCGGACGGAGGCTTGGCTGTGCGAGGAGAGGACGCGCGCTGAGCTGTGGCCACGTGCGTGGGCCGTGGCGCGTGGACGGCGGTCGGGTCGCTGGACCCTGGAAACGACGGCGGTCTGCGGTGGGCGCTCCCCACCCACCTCCGCCCGACAAGGCTCGCAGAGGCAGAGGACGATGATGAACGGGCGGGCGGGGAGAGCCGTTACGAACGCGCCCGCGGACGCGGTACGGTCGTCCACCCGCGTTCCACAGAGCCTCCATGCAATGTTCCATTTTCTCTTTCTATTTCTACACTGTGCGTGGGGTAACTAACTGTTTTGGTTGAGGCCGTCCGGGTCCGGGCTGGACTATTGATCATGTCATGGCGTAGGGACAAACGCACGGGCACGGCCGCACCAATGGCTTTGTGGCTTTAATTTCTTTCGTACTATACGTACGAGTACGATGATACTCCTAGTCTGTACTGTACTGTACTGAACTGCCGCGCATTGGATGTTGCCTTTCCAAGGAACAAAGTGGTTTCGTGTTATCCATGGGCTGGCTATGCGCGTGGCTTCCAAGCTCGCACAGAGTGAGTAGAGTAGCTGCGCGCCTAAATGGAACACAGCTGCCATCCGGCCCATCGATTGGTAGATGCTGTATAAGTCCGGCCGCTTTTGTTCGTTGAGCATCAACCGTCTAATCACTTTGGATCAGGTTCGTCGTCTTCGTGGCCGCGCGCTTTTCCAATCCTTCCCTTCCCTGTCCGCGATCGAACAAATCTTTACCAACAGAAACAAGTACACGAGCATCAAACACAACAGCTAGGATGCACTTTGATTATTATTTTTGTATATAGGAACTCCAAGATGTCGCAAATGAGTACATCATGTTGTCTGTCAGTAGCTTGAAAGACAAGAAGAGGACAGGAATCAACAAGTAGACAAAAGACGCGATGCTGGTCTATCGAGCTCGATCGAGCTCCAAGGTGAGCACGCCAAGAACCGAACCGAAGCTGACTTCCCCGGCAGGCCAGCGCGGGGCACCCAAGAGAGAACGAACGAACGCTGTCCCTTGCTTTGGCGCATGGATTTACCACGTTGCCTTTGCTTGCCTCTCTCAAACAGCTTCTCAAGATTATTGTACGGTCCGTATCGTATAGTACGTACGTGTGTAGATTACGGGGATCCGGAGGCAATGCAATCCCGGCAGCATCCGTTCGCAAGTCAGCACGGCACGTGCAGAGGACGCCGAGCCTCCAGGGTATATGTCAATCGAGGCAGAGCGTACACATGGCATGTTCTTGGGCAGTTGGGCTCATCCGGGCTGATATGGCCCGGTAGCTCTAGTAGTAGTAAAACGAGGCACGAGAGGTAAACGTTAAAACTAGCTTTAAAAATGCGCTTTTGTAACTTGAATATTTAACATATATGTAGTGCAACTATATAATTACTGACCTACAAAAATTGAAATATAAATAACTCCATCTATATTTACATACCATATGCTGTCCACAAGCCTTGTTTACAGAGCGACTGTTCGAGGGGATAAAAAATCTCTATTCTTCGCCTTCGCCTTCGCTGGACAATTTTGTGCCACCCAGGGTGAGGTTCTTTGCTTGGTTACTTGTGCAAAACAGGATTCAATGCGAAAGCCAATCTCCTGGTGAAGAGGATCGTGGACATGATATCTGTGAGTTGTGCAACGGTGGTAGCGAGAGGACAGATCATATAATCTCTGTATGCCCTTTTGATGTGAGCTTATGAAATAAAGTTGGGTGGGGAAGCAGCAACATTGTCAGAGTTACAAAAGGACCTTTTGGTGGAAAGATATTATGAAACTTTTCAGCTCCTATAAGACCTTCACTGCCTATAAACCCAATAAAGGAAATTATGTGATGTTTTGGTCAGACATATGGGTAGATCAAGAGCTTATGCACAAATACCCCAACTGTTCTCCTTTGCAAGTAAACCAAAGTGCTCGGTCAAATTCTTCTTGAATGGTGAAATGGAAAGAATTTTCAGTCCTATGCCTCTCCCACAGTTAGCTGCAAATTAACTTCAAGAGTTAATTGACTTTTTGGAAAGTGGTGACTGGGATGAGGAGTTGCAAGATGTGTGGACCCATAAGTGGGGCAATCAAAAAATACAACAGTAAGAAAGTGTATTCCCTCTTGTTAGGTTCAAACCAATGTTCTCCACTTCTAAAATGGCTAAAATGGCTATGGGGTGCTAGCAATATGGGCAACCATAAGTTCTTCTTTTGGCTCCTTCTCAGAGATAGACTGAACATAAGAAATCTTTTAAAGAGAAAAAACAGAACCCTACCAGACTACTCTTGTTTCTGTGCAGCCAAGGTATTGAAGAAACTTGTTTTCATCTTTTCTTTTGGTGCCCTTTTAGTTTGGATTGTTGGAACTCGATCCCTATCCACGGGACTTTGCCCTCGAGCCTCTAGATATGATGATTCAAACAAGAAGCAACTTTAATAATGTGATTTTCAGAGAAATTGTCATCACAGCTTGTTGGGTTATATGGAAGATGAGAAGCATCAGTGTTTGACAATGGGCGGAGAAACCTCACTAGATGGAAACACATGTTCAAAGAAGAAATTGGCTTGGTTTGTATCAAAGCCAAACCATCTAGAAGTTTGAAACTCAGTAACGGGAGAGATAGCTATATGTTTTTTTTTTTTTGGTTCTTTTCTCTTTGAGCCTGGAAGCTCTGTAAATTATGTACATAAACATTCTTTCATTTAATGAAAAAAGGGGAGACCCTGTTCAATTCAAAAAAAACATTGCTAGAGTTACACCCTTTGGTACACCAATGCTCCGTCGGGTCGGGTATAGTGCTCGTGGCGTGCTTAAGTCTCATCCTCCTCCTTTGCCGGGAACTTTGGAAACACCGGCAATGGTCTTCTGGCGGTTGGACTCAAGCAAGAACCGTTTGATTGCGACATGTAAATCCGCCATCGAGTTGTGACGCTGCAGGATTTTCCAAAAAAAAAAAACCCCCTCCTTGTAAGCTTTTTGGAGCACATTCCATTTGATGTAATTCTTACCTCCCCCTCCTCTCTTGATCATGTAACTTCGGCCGCCATGGGTGTAAGGCAATGTAGTTCAATTTTTTTTTTTGCGAGTAATAGTTCAAACTTAAAAATTGCTGATTAAATTAAAGAGGAAATGTTATGGACTTTGAATCTTGGTACGCTTATAAACTGGACAGGGATCTGTTCTGATCAGCTTGGGCAAAGCTGATTTTGTAAGTTTTTCCAAGCCGTAGTAAGACCGGAGCGAAATTTGTTTTTGTGAATTGTGATCGTCTGTCCCCTCGTGGCCTAGTCGCGTCCTCTGGACGACTTTTCCCCGTTTCCCTTCCACAACCCCCGAGTCCCCCCCAACCCAACCCACCGCGCCACCGCGGCGCTGCGAAATCCACCTGCAGCAGCCCACCAAATCGAGCCGAGCCCCGACGCCACCAAATCGGGCGGCCGCGGAGATCCAGCAGGGTGTGGAAGAACCGGGGAGACGCCGTCAGAAGAGGAGGACCAGCAGCAGGCCGGCGGTGGTGGCGAAGTCGTCGGCGCCGGCGGCTTCTGCCGGGGTATCTGCGATGATAACCCGGTCGAAGCTGGTGGAGCAGCTGCGCGACTACCAGATCCGATCCCAGCACAAGTAAATCCCCCCCGGCCCGCCTCCATTCCCCTGAAACCCCGACCGGAAACTCTTGCCTAGTCCGTCCGTGCTAATGGGGTAGTCGCAGTGTGCTCAGATCTCGCGGGCCTGGACTAGCGTGGTGCTAGATTTGGTACTACCGTGCTCTCTGGTTAGGTTTTGTGTCGCAACTTCAGTGGGTCGAGTTGCATTCGTTGTAGGTAATGTCAGTATTGCGATTGAATTCTGTTTGGCTTCGTGCACGCATTGTTAGTTCGTAGTGTAGATAGTAATGATCCAATATAGTTGTGGAAGGCACTTGGTGGCTATTGACCTTTCTTAGAACAGTGGTTGTGGATTTGTGCTAGTGATTATCTTGCAGATCTTGCTGTGTTCTCTATCCAGATTTGTGATGTTAACCTCGGGGGACTATAGGCACTTGACATGTCCATACACTCCATACCTCACGGAATTGTCAATTCCACCTTCTGCCACTTGATGCATAATCAGTGACCAGCTCTTTGCAAATGAATGTGTACTCAGATTCAAACTGTGCTGGTTTCTGCATCTCATAATTTTGCCTGAATGTAGCACTACAGCACTGGTGGGTTTTTATCCCTGGTTGATAAATTTGCCACTGCATTTTTAACCACATCACTCTAAAGAGCATATTGTCTCTTCCCTAAGTTATACAGCATGCACTTTCTTTATGATTCTGGAGTGGCAATGCTAAACCTTGCTTTTAATGTTTCATGTCAGTTTGGAAGCTGATAGTTCTCTTAACATATCATGCAATACTGATGGAAGGAAAACTATTTCTTCACTCAACTAGTTGTTACTCATGGCAGATTGCACATTTACACCTGCTTCTTCAATGACCTTAACATGTATCTGCTTTCTACATTCTGCAGGCGTGACGTTATCGGAGCTATATCATGGGGCTTGCTGTGTTGTTTTCTGATAATATCTTCGTACATGACGCTATACTTCAGGCACTTTTGGCTTAGTGCTATTATTATCTCACTCGGTATTCTTCTCCCTGCCGGCCTGTATATTTTGAGGCAAAGAAAGCTGGCTAAGAAACGAGAGAGAAGACTGTTGTTGCCTCTCTCTATGTAAGGTTGTTGGTAGGTTCCTTGTTTTTGCGCCTATTCTTGCTTGTCTTGATAGAATCCGCATTCTTGGCTTGCGGCTTGTCTAGCACATCCAACATTTTATACGTCTCTGGCCCCCAATACAGATCCATATTCTTCAGTGTTTTACAAAGTTCTACAAGAGAAATGATAGTTTTGCGAGTAGACACCAGTTGTGCTGTCAGAAATTTCTGTTAGTTTTTATTTGTTTGGTCAATCCCTTCAGCCTGAGGAAACAACTCAACATGGCATAATATGTTGCGTGTTGCCATACCTGCGTATGCAGATACTGTTTCATACTTCAGGTAGATTTTGCTAGCTCCATTCCTTCGTAAGTGAGATTCTGGTTAAAATGAGGACACTGGATGATTTTCGGTTTCTTGTGCCCCGTTGATGTTTGTTTCGGACGATGTATATCTGTTGGTTTGTATTGTGTTACGGAAAAGATGTACATTATTGGCTGACTCCAGCTTGGTACTGAGTAAATTCACGTTATTGCTGCTTGAATATGTACTTGCACAGAGTAACAGTGTTGCAGGATACCGAGTACCAGCTAGTAGTTAACGGCCATTGTTGGAGTGGAATACGAAGGCAAATCCACAATGGTCTGAAAAATGAATATCTCCATGGACATACGATCACATACGGCTTATAGTCAGATAAACAAAGAAAATATGGCTTTGATTAAAGTTTTCTGGGCAATACAGGTCAATTTAATGTTGTTTTTAAATGATCTTACGTCAGA
Source organism: Hyparrhenia diplandra (assembly GCA_015847255.1). Lineage (NCBI taxonomy): Eukaryota > Viridiplantae > Streptophyta > Magnoliopsida > Poales > Poaceae > Hyparrhenia > Hyparrhenia diplandra. The sequence continues at coordinate 27,471 of JADLZK010013093.1, forward strand.
TGAGATGGTAAGTCTATCGCTTAAACTTGTGGGGAATAACTGAATGTGATACTGATGTATTGCCTCATTTTGTTTCACAAATCATACAAAAACAAAACGAGGAATTAAAAGATGATGGACTACATTTTTCAAACCAAAAGGTCCCTAACTTGAACTGCATTTCCTAAACCAAACATCCTCTAAACTCCAACATCATAAACAAGGGGCCAATCTTCGTTCATCAGAAAGCGACTTGGTATATTTTTTGAAACTTCCAGATTCCTACAATATTATTTGTAAATTACGAAAGAAATAATTTTTTTTTAAAAAAATCACCAGGCGTATTGCCACATGATCCTGTTCCAACTTCCAATGTCCCCAATTCCTGTAACAGCACCAAATTGGTCCAGCCTCCCGTGTCTTCATCAGGAAACACAACCTGACTAAATTCAGTTTGTTCAGGCTCCTCCTGACCTTCCTCTAAAAATTTCTTGTCTCTGGTTCTTCCCGCGGTCTTGGATGACCCAACTCTTTTTCAACTTTTGGCTGGCTCCTTCTTGTTGCCTTAGCGCTCACCGTGGGATGGTTACAGGCTTACAGCAAGACCAATCAAATTAATTCAAAAGGACAACAAAAAGATTCATCAATTGAAATTCATTCAAAAGGAGAACAAAAAATGTTTCATCAATTGAAATAATGTAATTTTACATCATCACAGTGCTCATAACATTACATTACATTACAAGAGCTTACGCTCGATCTGTTCGCAACAGCAACATACTAATTTTACATGATAGAAGCAGGATCAAAGGGAACTAATCTAAGTCACACGCACACACCACGGCGCAACCTCTGTCGTTTGTGCGTCGTAGGCAACGCAGACGCAGGCTTCAGCTTCTTTGGTATCTCCAGAGCGTCGACCTTGGCAAACCATGGGTGCTCCAGCGCGGCGGCTGCCGTCAGCCTCTTGTCGGGGTTGCATGCGAGCAGGCCACAAAGCACCTGAAATCCTTCCGCGGACAGCTTCGTCTCCGGGAACAGATTGCCCAGCTGGTTGTACCGCTGCGTGTTCAGCTTCAGCTTCGGCATCACGTCGGTGGCGAATGACGTCGACGAGAACCACGGCCACGTGCTGTCGTCAGGCACGCCGAGCACATTGAAGATGGCGCAGAGCTGTCCGTCGTCGTGGGATCCCTGGAACAGAGGCCTGCCTTTGTTGAGGAGCTCTGCCATGACGCAGCCCAGCGACCAGACGTCGACCTTGGTGTCGTAGTCAGGCTTGTCCAGCAGCATCTCGGGCGCCTTGTACCACAGCGTGCCAGCCTGCTCATATGGGGGACGCTCGTCGGTGGATATGGCCAGCCCAAAGTCGCACATCTTCACGGTGCTCTGGTCCTCGTCGACGAGGATGTTCTGGGGCTTGATGTCGCGGTGGATGATGTGGGCGTCGTGCATCTTCTTGGCGCACGTAAGCAGCTGCCACATGGCGGCGCGCACGGTGGCCTCGGGTAGCGACGGGCTTCGGCGGGGGCGGTTGCGGAGGAGGTCGTGGAGGCTGGTGGACGCGCACTCCATGACGAGGCACATCTTCGAGGTGACGGGATCGCGGACGACGCCGCGGAAGCCGACGACGAACGGGTTGGCGCCGCCGCAGCTCGCGTCGTCGAGGAAGCGAGCCTCTCGGAGCACCGAAGCGTGGCCGTCCTCGGGCGGGCTGTGACGCTTCATGGCGACGACCTGGCCCGTGACGCGGTGGCGCGCCTTGAAGACGGCGCCGAAGGAACCTGCGCCGAGGCGGCTGCTCTCGTCGAACTCGTACTGCTCCGTGCTCCCGACGGCGATGCGCTTCCTCTTCAGGCCGGTCTTTGCTGCGGCGGCGGCGGGGCTCTACGCAGGCAGCCATCACGAGCTAAGCAGGGCGACGGCGGCGGGGATTGCGATGCGTGCCCTAGGCGGGGAGAAGAGGTGGACGAGGTAACGTCGGTGGCGGCGATGGATCGATAATGCGCGAGGAAATGTGCTTGCTACTTATAAGATTTCATGGATCCGACCGCCGGTCGACTTGCAAAACGCGTAAATTCCAAGCAATCCGCAGCCAATTCACAACATCGGGATGTCTCCGACTCCGACTGCGTTTCACTCATCACGTCTGTTCACAACCGCAAATCCATTTTGATGAACGTTTACTCGATCTCGAACGAACGAACACTTTTCACCCCTGCGCGCTCTTCACCCCGTCGTGCGCGGAGTTGCCACCACCATCGTTCCGTAATGCCAACCGAACCACCTGCCGTCGTGCGCGGAGTTGCCACCACCGGCGCTTTTCCATTGGCGATGGAGCGAATGCGACTTTTCCAGCATCTGCTCAGCTCTGTGCTCTGGCAATGGCCGGGTGGACATGGTTCACCGCGCACCAGGCTCCGTCGGTGGACCGTGGACATGGAGGAAGGCAGACCAAGGTCTGCCGTGACTGTCTGCACACTAGGCATTCTGCAGGAAAGGAGGGACGGTGACGACTGTAGCGTGCGCCGTCGCCAATTGCTCGTGCCGACACCGGAGATGCTGCTGGAGAAGCCCGACTACGACGAGAAGGTCGATGCCTGGTCCCTTGGCTGCGTCATGGCGGAGCTCGTCAACAATGGCAGGCCTTTGTTGCAGGGATCCAATGATGACGGACAGCTCTGCGCCATCTTGATGTGCTCGGCGTGCCTGACGACACCACGTGGCCTTGGTTCTCCGCGACGCCATTCGCCACCGAGGTGATGTTTCAGCGCGGGAGCTGGACATGCAGGGTTACAACCTCCTGCGCGATCTGTTCCCCGAGACGAAGCTGTCCATGGAAGGATTTGAGGTGCTCAGTGGCCTGCTCACATGCAACCCCGACAAGAGGCTGACGGCAGCTGCCGCGCTCAAGCACCAATGGTTCGCTAAGGTCGACGATCTGGAGCTACCAATGAAAGAAAACCTTGCTTCCATGTTGCCTAAGAGACACAAATGACGTGCGCGCGAAGTGAAAAATCTCTTGGTAATGCCAAATCTCTCGGTCTCTAGCAGAGGAATGAAGTGAGAAATGAAAACATGGGAATTCTGGAAGACGGACAGGCTACTGTACTGATGAAGAGGAACAAGAATCTCAAGACAGAGATGCATGATTGAATCTGGATCAAGGAAAGTTGCATTGCAACAGGAAGGAGCCAACCTTAAAGAGTCTGGATCATCCAAGACCGCAGGAAGAAGCAGAGAAAAGCTTGAGTTTCTGAACTAGCTACAAAAAATGGTTCGGATGTACAACATTTGTTGACAGTAACTGATGGAACTGAAATTCTGGTAGGTACCGACTGTAAGTTTGGCCTGTTTTTTTTTTTATATAATCCTCCGACTACTGTGTTTCCAGCCATTTATAATTGTTCAAATTCTGAAACAGAATGTAATATATTTGTCTGTCATCATGAAGGTCTGAAAGACGGTATTTATTTCTACCAACGATATTGGTCAGAACTCTACTTCGCATGACGATCTGTGAATTTATTAGGCTATTGTCACTTCTGGCTATAAAGCTATCTTACTGATTCACTATGTTGACGAGGAGGGTGACATTGTTGAGCTCAGAGAAAATTGACACCAAGGAAAAGGAGCAGATCCGCAAAAAGAAAAAGCCTAAGAGGAAACCTCTTTTTCTTTTTTCTTTTTTAATGGATGGCCCAGTTGTTGTTTTTTGCATTCAGGTATTCCCATAGATCATCTGAACAACATTCCTGCTATAACTGCTAATTTCAGATCCTGCTGATCCTAATATATGATCATAATTTGGTAATAACTTGGTATCATATGGAAGTTCTTTAAATTTCCTCGTCTTGGTAGCTTTACCTTTCAAACTGAAGGTTATTATTCATGCTTGTAGGCATAATTTCATTATTTTTGGCTGCAACTGTATAGTGTATATTTTTTTACGAGGTTCATTTATTTCATGGTTAAGTAACTCATTTTCTTATTTTTACCTTTTTTCACAAGCTTTGATATTCTCAGCTTAAACCAACATAGAGTAGGATGGTAATCAAAGAGTAGCAATTCTTTCAGGAGTTTTACATGTATGGTGAAATCGCCGCCTCTGAAAGGACAATCATGAAGATATACATTTTCTTTGGGATTTTTTTTTGGTGGCGGGGGTGGGGGTTGATGTTGGTTGCTGAACATGGATTTTTTTCCCGGATCACCTTAGACGGTCTATGATTTTGACTGTATGTGCTGCACCCATGTATTTGGTATCCATCTTCTAAACACAACAGTAACTTCACACCACCACAACAGTAGTCACCTATGATCTGCATTTACATTCTATGCTATTTAGTAGTATTTGGTAATGAAATATAGTCATTTTGGCAGATCCTTAATTAGGTTTGTATATAGGTGCTAGATGCAAGGATGTTACGTTTGACCCTGGGTTGAACTTCAAAATTTCCTTTGTGCATGGAGCTCATTGTCAAATGGATGGTCTAACCGTCTAAGTGTTTTGTAAGTTTATTTCTTACATCGATGATGACGGACGCGTCTCTGCGCAGGGGGCGGCGGTGGCGGGCGCGGCGATGGCCTGCATGGGGCAGGACACGGCGTATCTCTGCTGCGGGAGGCCCTGCGTGGTGGCGTCTCTTGGCGGGCAACTCTTGGCCATGGTGGTCGGGATTCGTTGCCGGCGGACTTCTGCGTGCGGTCGGCGGGGCTGAGGTGAGATGGTGGTGCTCCCCCTCCTCCTTGTCCTCTGTGTTGTTCTCAAGCGTCGCCTTGGTGGTGGGGGCTGGGTGGCTTGGCGCTAGGTGCTCCCTGGGGCTTGTGTGTTCTCGCGGTGCCGTGGCGGCATGGTGGGGAGGTACCGAGCCATTTCATCACGGAGGAGTTGAGGAGGCGGCGGGTGCGGCTGCGGCTTGTCTGGGAGCATGTGTTAGGTGCGGTGTGGTTCCGGGCGAAAGCCTTCACCGACATTCGTGTTGGTTATAGTGGTGGCGGCGCCCTTGGGGCGTCGTTCTTCCTGTTGGGGACACCACTATGGAACACCGAGGCCTTATGCATGGAGTCTTGGGGTGAAAACCGGTCCAGTTTTTGACGGCGGCGGCGGCGCCATCGGTGTCGCGCCCTTCTTGGAGGCGTCGCTCATCGAGACTCGTCCCCACCTGGTGGCGGTGTGGTTGGTCCGGTTGATCCGCGTGCAGCGACATTGAAGGTGTGCGGCGTCCATGTGTTGGCGGCAAGGTGCGAGAGGGCCCATGGGTGCTAGTGGCCTCGCGTTGGTGTGCATGGTGGTGGTGATCTCGGTCCGGGCCGGGCGGAAGTGGTGCTCTCGGTCGCGGCTTTCGGATATCCGAGTCCCTGGGCGCTTGTTGAGTGGAGTGTGAGGCGGTGGGTGAGGCGAGGCCCCCACCAGAGTAGTAGCCGGGATCAGTGGTGTTCAAAGGTGTCGTGACGGGATTGTTCGACTGATGCTACGCTGGAGCTCGGGATCGACGATCATGGGTGTTCGGCATGGGGGTGCTAGTCCCGTGGTGGAGGAGTTTCGGTAGGCTGTTTGGGCTTGCGGCCGGGCGCGGCCGGCGCGTGGCACAACGTTGGCGACGACGGCGTAGGTTTCGGCGGTCTACGCCGGGCTCCTCTCGAGGTGGTGATGGTGGTGTGGAGTTGTGTTGTGTGTTTGGTGTCGATGTCCCAATCCGACTACCCGTTGTGGATGGAGGCTCGTGTTGATGACCCAATCCAACCGAGTGAAGCGTCATGTTTATTTTCTCCCATCTGAGTTGGTGTTAGTTGGGTCTGAGTTGCTTTAGTGGTTGTAATAAGTGGTAGGTGGAGTGGAACACTCCCCTAAGTTGAGTTGAGTGGGCGCTAGTTGTGGCGCAAGTTGAGTTGATTTGGTACCGAGTGTTCAAGTGGAGTAGGGTAGCCTCTGCAATTGTATGGTTTTTCTCGCCCGGTTTCCGGTCAAAAAACTGGCTGGCACTCTTGCCTTTTTTTTTTTTTTTTCGCCTAATAGAAATCGCGGCAAAGCTTTTGCCGCCCTTTAAAAAAAAAAATTTCTGTCCATCAATATTGCTTTATCTTCTGTCACTTGTATTTCCAATATACTTGTCATGTTTTAGTGGCACTAATTTCAATCAACCATAGAACCTAAATGGGAAACTTGTTGAAGGACAGTAATGTCACTGGCTTAGTGATGAGGTACACAAATGTCATGCCATATATTGGATGGAGAGAATTGAAGGTGAGTATGCTTGGTAGCACGCCAAGGTACACAAACATCATGTTATATACTAGTAAATGGGCGCGCGCCTCCGCGCGCCAAGGCTGGTGCAAATTCAAAGACACATATATGTAAGATTTGACAGTGCATATGATTGATAGCTTGGATAGTTTGGATTACATAAGAACGCAGCAATGTCTTCAGCAGGGCATTAATACTGCTATAGAGGGCTACATGTAGATCTACAGGTTTCATTCTAGCAGTACATGTCTCAGATAGCCGAGCTAAGTAGAGCGAAGCAGTGCATATGCTATTAGTTGTCTTGTTACGTTGTTCGTTGAGTTCGCTACATAAAAGTGGATGTGCTTGCATAATATACAGGAAGCAGTCTGTAGCTATTGGAACATTAATAAGTTTGGTGGCCTCTCTTGTCGTCCCTTCAACGGTGCAAAAGTAATCAGGCAATGTTGGTTCCGTCTTTGCGATGCACTGTGAAAATTGCAAAATCAATTAGTCAGATATTGTAGTAAGGGATGAAACAAAGTCATCAAGTGAAGTTTGTTTCCGGCAGGCATAGGTTACAAGAGGGAATACTTGAGACCTTGAGTACTGCACAACCATAATTTGCTTTTCATCTTTTACCCAAATTGTCTCTGCTGGCCAGGGCAAGATATGTTCAACTAATTCAGCTTTAGGGATCAAGCAAGTCATCAGTTGAAGAAAGTTTTTAGCAGGCATAGGTTGCAAGAGGGAATACTTCAGACCTTGAGCACCTTTTCATCTCTTACTGGCCATTGCACACAAGGGAATGCTAGGTTTCTAGATAGCATGTAAGTACATTGACATTATTTTTGCAATTAATAATTTTGTATGACCATTGAATTGGAGACTCATTTGGATGAAAATCCAAATAAGTTTTTTTTTGAGAAGGGAAAATCCAAATAAGTTAATCATCATCAGCTGTTCAAATAATATTATCTTGTGCCTCTACCCACAGTAGCAAGATACAATTGTGGAGATTAATTTAATTACCATGGCAAATGCAGATTCTTACAATAATATTTTTAGAAAAAAGGTGTGAAAATGCTTTCATATATATTTAAAATTTATTAACATGTCTAGGACAACAGCTTCTGTTCACTGAACACACAAAATTGTTATCTTCTATATGTCAGTTCCCTCATGCTTCTAATTCAACTATATTATTTCTAATTAAGATATGCAATCCCTTTAGCTTCATCAGACTCTAGCATACAAAAGTTGATATGGACATTAGTCAAGCAATTATCTAGGATATCAGTGCCTCTTCTTGAAGAGATTAACACTATATTGGTATGCTTATCAATACTAAATTGAAGAGGACAACTCGAACTCACCTTTAGTTGAGCAAAGCAGGCTTACGAATAGGGACATTTGGCTTATTGATGTTGCTGCCATGTGTTGGTCATCTGTGTTACAACATGAACCTGGGGAATAAGTTAAACTAACTGCGAACCTGGGAAATAAGTTAAACTGGCATCAATAAGCGAATTGCTGCAAACAAAGCAGGCTTTCTATAAACACCTGGAAATCCTTTACAATATTTTCATGGCCATTTCACAATTACTTGATAAACGTAACATATATGTGCCTTTCAAAGTAGAGGGTTAGGGATAAAGCTGATTTTAAAGAATAGAATCATCATTGTTGTAAGTACCAGCAGTAGTTGCCATTCATAAATAGAACATGTAAAGGCCGGTAAGTGCTATAGGTAGGAAATTAATATGAAAGGAGGGAAGGTTTAGATTTTGTCTAATATGGTTAGGCATCATGGAGTATTAACTATGATGAACACCTACTGGAAAAAAAGCAACATGCTTCTGAATATTATTTTAAGAATTTATACCTTTTCATCAGCAAAGACAAAGTCAATGTGCTGGATGGCACCATCATCCTTATCACTTTTTTATTCCCACCTCCTTGCAACATGAACACAAATGGTACCACACCTTGCATGATGCTGGAAGTTTGGAGGAAAATCAAAAGGCATAGTGCACACCTGCGGACATGGAAAGCAGAAATAGAAATAGAGAAATTACCATGTCATTTGTCATCATAATCTGTGAGATAACAAATAATCAGATGGAATAAAAGGAAAATGACAACTGCACATGTATTACTATGGCACCGATTTCTTCCTTGATTCATTTTTTATCTATCAGTAAACTACAGGTACAGCTCCAGCTACAAAACTTCTCAATTTTATACTACACAGTTTAAATATATGCATATGGAACTTAAAACTACAAGGACAAAGGATGCACTGCATAACTAAATCTAAATTCAGAAAACCAGAACTGATTTAAATCACGCAGGGTGAGGAACACATCTACTTTTGAGGCTTGAGCTGCAAATCCAAAAAAATATTCAAGAAACATGGTAAAGACAATGTGGCGGCAATGGAACTCCCCTTCATCGGACAAAACGGGGCCTTACATCGAATGGAATGGGTTCAATGAAAATCAAATCATACTGAGAAGGCACCAGCAGAACCGGATACATATGCATCCAGCACGTTGTCATCTGTAGGCGCAGCATTTTGGAGTGATCCCATAGAACAAAGGGGAAAAATGCATAACCATTCATTGTAGAGTGGCTGACCAAAGGAAGGCTAAGAACGTATGATCCTGACATCTAACAGGCATGTAGGAAACATGCTCACCCATATTCATTAGGAAGGAGCGTTCCAGCAGATCGAAGGTTGATCTGAACATTACAAATGGCATAGTTTGATCTGAAAAGAATCTGTGTATAGTAGAGAAATGAACAACAATTATCAGATGGTAAACCTTCATACGATGAATCACTGGACGTTGGAAAGATAACCTCAAATGGAATTAAAGCGAGCACAGTCAAACCTGTCCTCATATGCATACACAAAAGATAGGAAATTAAAGATAACTCAAGTGTGTAAAAAATCTATAAATTAGACAGAGAAGTGCTTCAGTCACCACTAAAAGGATTTAGGGTAATCACTCTTGTCTAGAAGGATCAAACCACGACAAAGAAAACAAAAACATATGGAATAAATTAAAGATAACTTAAGTGTGTGAAAAACCTATAAATTAGACACAGAAGTGTTTCAGCCACTACTGAAAGGCACATCATGTCATCATGTCCATTTTGTCTGTAGCTGTGTGGTCAATTAACTGAGTGACAACTGTCATTGGATAGTGCAAATATGACCAAGTAATCGAACGGCGACAAACAGTTATAGCATTTGGGAAAGTAATCTTTAGGAATAGGGGATATGCTCGGAACCAACAATATATAATTGGATGTCACAAGCAACGATTAATGATCACAAGGGTAGAATGAACAAGACTATATTTATCACTTAATACGCAATAAATACAACCTCTCATTGGTGCCTCAAAACTACACATAATAGAATAGGTAGGAAGAGATGCAAAAAAAAAAAAAAAAAAAAAAAGAGAGGAACAACCAATTGACTGTGGCCTGAAGGAACACAGAGATGTGAAAAAAACATTAGTAATACTAATCAGATAAGAATTTGTTCAGGTTATCATCTAGGCTGCTAGTCGGTGACATTGTTTTTTCTCAGACTCCAAAAGAATGCAATGGTTATGAAATATGATGGAAGGATTGTGGACCGGAAAACATTATCTATTTTCCAAAGCAGAGCAATACTCTATTACAGTGGAAAAAGCCATGCTTCTCAGAGACATGTAAAGCACGACCAGTGATAACAACCAATTAGTTTTTCCTTTTGGAGGCACACAAATACATCATGGTATGTCAGCCAAGAGCAAGAGCTGAGCCAAGCACATGTAGAAATCCACTAGAGGTCCCCTCGAACTTGTCAGGAGGGGTCATCCAGGTCCATGTACTTAGGAAACTAGGTAAACAGGTCCTTGAACTTGTCTAATTGTATCATCCAGGTCCAAAACCGGGTTTGACTAGCGGTTTTGCTACAGTGACCGTAGGTTTGTTACCGTCCACAGCAGCTTTATCTTTTCTCTTTTTTTTTCTATTTTGGTTGAATCTTTGAAAAATCATAGTAAATTATAGAAAAATAATAAAATGAAAAATCTAACTTTTTGGACTCCATATGAGTAGATCTACAAGTGAACATATAATATGATATGCTTTAGTATAAAGTTTTTGCTCTGAAGCTTGTATCTTTTTTGTTTTTTATTTATTTGTTCGAATCTTTTAAAAATCATAGTAAATCTACTTATAATATGATTTTATTAAATTAAAAGCATGCTGCATTATATGTGCACCGTGTAAATCTACTCATTAGAGTCTAACAAAATTAGATTTTCTATTTTATAATTTTTCTATGATTTACTATGATTTTTAAAGATTCAACCAAATAAATAAAAAGAAAAAGATAAAAGCTTCAGAGCAAAAACTTTGTATTAAAGCATATCATATTATATGTTCACTTGTAGATCTACTAATGTGGAGTCCAAAAATTAGATTTTTCATTTTATTATTTTTCTATAATTTACTATGATTTTTCAAAAGATTCAACCGAAATAGAAAAAAAAAAAAAGAAAAGACAAAGCTGCTATTACTGTAGCAAACCCGCGGTCATGTGAAGCAAAACCGCCGGTCAAACCCGGTTTTGGACCTGAATGACACAATTAGACAAGTTGAAGGACCTGTTTACCTAGTTTCTAAGTACATGGACTGGATGACTTTTCGGACAAATTGAGGGACCTCCAGTGGATTCACCCCACATTTTTTAAGCACACGCAAGCGGTTGTAGTTCCCTGTAGCACAACAACAAAAAGAAAATAAAACACACTATTCCTAGGCCTAAAGGAATTCAGGTGGGGAAAAACCAAATCAATAGAAAAAAATAGTAGCCAGTGACGTTGACCTTTTCAGAAATATAGCAGAAATCTGAAGAATTAAAATACTATTTACATGTTGCCAGGTTTCTTGTATGTTAATATTCTAAAGTACACTACTGGATAGCTTATGCGGACATGGAAAAATATAATGAACTAATCAGCTTTACTTGGTATGCCCTGAGAATTAAGAAACCTATGCAGGGCGCACACCATTGAGCACACAGGTTGCACAAAGTAGTTGATCTGGGGTGAACTGCATTTTTATGTTGGCACAAAACTATCCAGTTGAAAGAAGGCCACAAATAAATGAAATTAGCTGGATAAGATCATTATGTGACAAAAACAGGGAACAAAGAGCATAGAAAGATCAAAGTACGCGCGCCTTACCCGAGAAAGAGCAAAAAACAAAACAGAACTTGTGGTGAGAGCAAAGACCATGAGAAGTCCGCTGCCATATATTCCTGAAGATCAATAAGACTGCTTTGGCTACAGTAAGAGCCTATGCAGATGCAGTTGACCTGAGACAAATTAGGAAATAAAAGCATATCAAATCAGGACAATTATTTGTGGAGAATAACTAAAATTTAATGAAACTATAACTATAAAAGGGCTATGGCATATATAGATCTAGACTAAGCCATCTCTGCTTGTAGTTTATATTGTTTCAGTTTAACTATAAATAGTCTATCAAAATGAGCTACTTTATAGCAGACAAGACTTCACTGTATGAGCAGCTAACTATTTTATAGCATATAACTATTAAATATTTTATACATGTGTTAAGATCTTAGCACTTGGTAACTTTATTTTTACGGGTTGACAAACAATTATATGCGGAACAAAAACAAAGGAACCGCTACTGAGGATGTCAATGTATCTGCACAAATCAGCCATGAGTAAGAATCATTTTTTTCCCTTCGGGAAGCACTTCTCTAACACATACACATAATGATATCATTACCTGAGGTGTACTTCCCCAGGTCATATTTCCAGTTATCTGAGATTGTCCAGGCACCACTTGTGCAGGTACAGCCCACCCACTGCTTTGATTATCACTGCCAGCAATGGTTGTCAATGAAGGCTGCAGATGGAGTTGACATCATCTGGGATGGCATCATTGAGTTGGAGAGATCAGTTGATGACATCTAGTTTCTTGTGTCTGCAGGTGATACAACAATAATGTCATTAGGTTGGCTTACACTTAAAAAACTTAGTAAGAGCATATGAAAATTAGTGAAGGAAACAATTCTAAAGAAGTCTATAGTAAGCACGTTGGAGGTCGTCAAGTGTAGTAGTTTCACCTAACCTTTAATAAAATTAGAAGGTCGTCAAATGCCGTAGCTCCATGGTTATCAAGCAAAAAGGCCACTATAACCTTGGCAGGTGTCATTAATTTAGTTTTGGTTGCAGCCTGTTTTCATTCATCCATATTTTGATTCAGCCAATAAATGCCTAATGAGATGAAATCTAAAATCCCTAGAATCTCATTACAGAGGAGGTAAAAAAAAATATCAATCAAACACAAAAGACCACTGCAACCTTAGCAGGAGGTCTCGTCCCACTGCAACCTGTTTTGATCCACCAATTAAATACTTAATGGATTGTAATCTGAAACCCCTAGAACCTCATTAGAGAGTACTAAAAAAATTCTCAATCACTAAATCCAGACAATCAGAAACATTGCAGGCAACTGAGAAAGCTAATCATGAAAAAAAAACAGTACAGTGAGGCCTCTGAAAATTCTCTTCATCCATGAGAGCAAAATCGAAAGACACATCAGCCTGCAGACGAGAACAGGGAAGTGGAATAGACCGGGACGGACCTCATACCTAGGTTTTTGTGGAGCACGAACACCCGCACCCAACCAGCTAGGGTTTCTTGGAGGGGATGACCGGCCTCGTATGGCTGCGCCGTGGACGTTAGGGGCGCGCGCTGCCGCCGCTGCCGCTTCAGCGCCGGGCCGTGTGCCGCCGCCTAGGGTTTCCTTTGGAGCAAGCCGCATGGGGAAGGGGAGGGGAGAGGGAGAGGGAAGGGGAGAGGGAGAGGGAGGAAGGAGGCGGTCGGGAGGGGTAGGGGCGGCCGGCGTGCCTCCCGGCGGGGTGCCGCGGGCCATCGCCGCCGCTGCCATCGCCCTTCCTATCGCCGCGACGGGACGAGCCGCGAGGGAGCGGACGGAGGTGCCGATGTTTTTGTTTTTTTTTTTTTTTGAGTGGGGAAGAAGCCGTAAGCTGGGTATATATTCGATTCGGGTGGAAGTTGAAGAAGCTGCGGTAGAAGCCACTTCTAGCGAGAATCCATGGAATCGAAGCCGGTGGAGCGAATCGTGGCCGTTGATGCGAGGATCGGACGGTGGAAAACATTTCGGTGACGTGGGACGGGCCTTCTACGCAGGAGCCATTCCCAGTTTTATCGTCTTAATTGGAAGTACAAAATTGAAGGTGAATATACTTAGTAGGGCACCGTGAAGGTGCTTCCATTTGTATACTATGAAGAGAGGAACCACAAAGAGGAATTGAGGAGGAACCACAGAGAGGAATTGAGGATATTCGTATGACATGCCACATGCCATTTTCAAATTAAGAACCACAGTGGGAAGTATTCAGTATTCGAACTGGGAAAAAAATACAGAATACTGCGATTAATATGACAAAATAGCTACTAAGAATTTATAGTCATCATTGCAACATATAAAAAGAAAGACAAACCAAAGATTAATACATCTTTTTTTTTTTTTGACCGAAAGGATTATACATCCTTATTGTCCCAAAGTGAAGGGGCAGATGACCTAACTCTGTTTCAAGCTCCAACACAACACATGGAAACTGCCTTAGCTTTTCAACTATTCTCATCTTCAGTTTGTGTAACCCAGCAGGGTGTGTACGGAAAAGTTGATTCTAAGAGCTGTTCATCTCCTAATTCATTCTCATATCCTGCTGGATATATATTGCCTAAGACTTCAACTTTAGAACTACTCAAGTGATAGGCCAATCCTCGCGTTATTGATTCACTCAAGAAGACAATCTCTTTATATGGATGAAACCCAAGAATCTCAATTGACCCACCGTAGTGTCCACGCTTTCGAAAAAAAGAGCTCCATGTAAAGTCCTCGTCTTCAGATGCTTGTGAGGCCCATTCAATTTCCTCTTCTACTGGTGCTTCCTTATCTTGATCTCTATCGTGACCATAATAATAGTAATTAGTATCCTGCAACGCCCAAGGTCCTCGAATTTTTCGACCATAATTTGGAGATGGTCTTCGATACTCAAGCCTATGCTTCAACAACCACTTAGAAAGGTCCCGGTCATGCTTCAGAATCCACTCCATCCGACATCCTGATTCATCAAGGTTCCAAACTTGAACTCTGCATCTTCCCTCAATTGATGCACAATAAACCCCCTTAGATGATTTCCCTAGATATTCAACTTCAATACCTACTGGTGGTTTAATAACGTGATACTTGTCACTCGACAAAGATATTCTGTAATATGAAATCGTTGTTAGAAAAAGTTGAAAACCAAAGGACGAGAAAACAACCTGCTTTAAAAAATAAATCTGAATAAAACGACGATAATACGTAATGAGTTAGTATGTACCTCATAACATAATCAGTTTGACAATGCACATACAACGCTCCACGCCAGTACACAGCATTGCGTTGGTCATATGGAAAGTCTCTCATGCCAGACACAGTCCCTATGGAATCACCTTCTCGAGTAAAAGACCTTTCCTCCCACTGTCCCGTTCTCGACGAGAACACATGTAAGATGCATACTGACGGTGGCCACTCAGATTGTTCTATCTCAGGGTCCACATCATCTCTAGAACTGTTGTATAGATTGTCTCAGGCTTGCGCACCCAATGAAAACGGGTAACTGAGACCACCTGGAAGTATGGCGACTCGGTGGGATCGTACACAAGGTACTCGACTTGGAAGGTGTTCTTGATCTCCATGGGCGGGGGTGGGCACGGGGAAACGAAGCCATCCATCGAGTTGCCGGATTAAGGACGTAGCCAATCTCGTCGCCGTTGTCGTCGTACTCGTGGAGCAGCACAAGACCATTGCAGTGGTCGTCTACGCAGCCCCAGGAATCGGTTCTGGCCTGAGCTGGCAGGTAGTCATGCTTGCCGGAGATGCAGGGGCCGTCCGAGAGCGGCACCAAGAACTCCGAGATGTAGTAATTGTGGAACTTTATGAAGAGCCCACCCAGCGATAAGGGGAGGAGATCCGCCCGTAGCAGGCGGTTGGCGTCGACGACGGCGAGCCACGCCTTGCAGACGCATCTGGACACGGCGAGTCCACGCTGTGGCAGGCGGCGGAGCATGTCCGCTAGCACGTCGTCGGGGAGCAGCGCCAGCGGGCACGTCACGCCTTGGTCCCGGCGATCCATCGCTTGATCCGCGCGAAGCGCACGTACTGGGAAGCAGCGGAGCAACGGAGGATCCTTCCTTCGGATATCAGCTGAATTGACTTGTGGAAACGAACGCCGGTTGGATCGGGAATTCGGAAGGTCGATGGGATCCTCGGATCAGGGATTTGGATATAGTAACTTGTTCCAGGCACAACCACGAGTCCAAACGTGACCCGGCCCGATTTGCTTGCGTATACGCAGCACACCTGGATCCCATGCCAGCTCAAAAAAACACGACGCCTTTGACACCACCTGGGGTTTATTGTGCTTGAAATGAAAAAAACAAAACAAAACAAAATTGCGGTGTTGTGCTTGAACTTTAACTACCGTACATTTATCATCCATAATACTTCATGGTTAAGTATTATGAATGCCCAAGTCTTGCCTTAGGGCCTGTTTGGTTGGGAGCCGTCTTTTCGCCACGCCACACTTTCAAGGCCGCCACGGCAAGTGGCTCCTGTTTGGATGGCAACGAAGGTTAGTCGGCACTGGCATTCGGTTTAAACCGAAAACTTCGGTTCGGTTTTTTGGTTCCTATAAAATTCGGTTTTCAACATCTCAGCACCCGATCGGTTTCTCCTTAAAACTCAAAACCGAGAAGTTCGGTTTCGTTTATTATTTACGGTTTTTCGGTTATAACCGAACCGACCGGAAGTGTACAACAGGAGGAAAAAAAAAATGAAAAAAAAAACGTTGGGCCATCGTCGTTCGTCGGATCACCGCTCACCGCTCTCTTGCGCCGCAGCGGCGGCGAGCCTCAGCGCGCCGCTTTTGCGGCGCCGCCGCCGCGTGTCACGCTGCAGCTTCGCCCAGTGCCGCCGCCACGCCGTGGGGTAGGGGTGGCCGGGATTGGGAATCTGCGCCGCCCGCCGGCCTCCCGCCCGACGGGTGCGCCGCGGCGGCGGTGAGCCGCTAGGGTTAGGAAACTGGAACGGCGACCGCTGCGTGGGAGTTGGGGTCATGGAGACTGCGGGGAGCCGGGAGTTGATCGCTGCGAGGGAGTTGGGGTCACGGGGCGCTGTGTGCGTGTGGTGGGCCGCTATGGGCCGGAAAGCCTGGAATCACCGTTGCGGCAGTATAGTTCGGTTTCTCGGAGTTTCGGTTTGGTTCAACCTAAAACTGAAACCGAACACCGAATAGCGTAAATTGAAAACCGACACCGAACCGAAAAACCAAAAAACCAATATTTTCGGTCGGTTTCGGTTCGGTTCGGTTCGGTGGTCGGTTTTCGGTTAAAAAGTGCCTAAGGTGAAAGGTTAGGCAGCTACAACACTGTTGCTTGTCTTCTAGTGCTCGGATGCTTGTCTTGTAGTGATTAATTGCTGCCGGCGTGGTGTGGCGAAAGTGTGGCGGTCGTTTCGACCGCCACAGTTGTGGCCGCTTACGGGCGGGCAAGCGTGGCAGTGTGAGATGCCCATCCAAACCGTCCCTTAGAATTTGCGGGAACCACTTCCAATTGGCCTTTTACTCCACCTCACAACGCCAACTGCAATAGGAACTCCGCAACCAGGATCGGGCAATCAGTTTAAACCGACAACTTTGATTTATTTTTTTAGTTTCAAAATAAGTTTGGTTCCCAAAATTAGTTAACTGATTGGTTCTTCATAGAATGAGAAACCGAACGGTTTCGTTTTATAAACGAAAAAAAACAAAGACCTCCATAGCTAGGTCAGCCCTAGCCTCTCGCTCATGTTGACGCCACCCCACAACTCTCGCTTCTCACCGCCCCTTAGCCCAACTCACCGCCCACGGCTCCACGCAACCCCGCTCACGATCGCCGCTGCCACCTATATCCCCGCCGGTACCTACATCTGTAGACCATGCATCCTGTTGTTATCGACCGTCTCACCGGCTGCCGCTGAGAGCAAGAGGTTTGGGTTTGGTGGGAGTGACTAGTGAGAGCTTGAGGGGGTGAGGGGATTTGGGAGTGGGGACTTCTGGCTTGGGGGTGGGATGGGGGTGTGGGCCGGCTTAGAGAGCAATTGGTCCACGGTGGGCTGCGAGCTAGAACAAACATGAGTGAGGCCAGGGCTGCGAGCCGGTGCTTGAATTCTTCGTCACTATGCCCTAAACCCTAAACCCCAAAACCGACATCTTTGAAAAATCAAAACCGAAGCCAAAATAAAAAAACCGAAAAAGCATACAATGAGATAAAGCTAGCATGCGCATACAATTTCCAAATCTGAATATTTTTTTTTTTTGGGTTGAAGGAATTTTTATTTTGATAGTTTCCACCCCAAACCTCCGTCTCTCTCTCTCTCTTCTTACTCTGCACACAGCCGCTAGGAGGGCTACCTCATGACAATGAAGCACACAACCAACCCATTTTCTTCATATATCCTTGGCGCCGGTATGGGCTGTTCTCGCCCTCACGCCACGGAGCACATAAAGATCAATTCAAGGAGATTGCCAGCATGGTCCTCACGGCCTCGCTTTCTCTTGTCTCTCAATTTAGGCAGTCTCTCAAGGTGATACTGGTGCCATTTCTCGATGGCGGCAGAAGGAGGCAGACATTTGGGGGGATGAAAGCTAAGTTGTCCAACACATTCAGAATGTTAACACACACCGGAAACTTGCTGCCGTTGATCAATGTTATCAGACATTCAGAATGATAACACACACACAATAAACTTACTACCGTTTATCGATGTTATCGGGCATGGTTATGTGAATCAAGCTCAATAATCGAGCATTATCCTCAGAATCGAACAACAATCCTCCCAACATTCCCTAGCAAGGAAGCGACTACCAAGAATCAACAAAAAAAGCAAGGAAGCAACAATCAAGATCAACCAAAAAAATATTACTACTGCTACTACTAGTACCACCATATAGTATAGTGAAGACGAAGGAGAGGCGTCCATGAAGTCCATGAAGTGTGGGGAGGTCGATTTGGACATTTGTCCTGTCTGGCATGTCAACTATCTTTTTTCAAAGTAACAGAGCAGTGAAGTATTGAATTGAAAGTTACCCAATAGCTTTATTCAATCAAACAGAAAAAAAAAGAGATTACTTTGGCTGAGACACGACAAACAAGCAACTGACGGACGATCATCGTCGCAACAAATAAAAAAGTGAAGACAGACCCGAAGATCACAACGTATATTGTCCCAAAACGATCCATATTCCAACTTTTAATAAAAATATAAAGATCAGAACGGGACTCTGTTGCATTACAACCTATTGTCCCAAAGAGATCCATATTTAAAATTTAAAAGAGTATAGAACAAAAAACTGAACTATTCTCCATCGTGGACTCTATTGCACTACAACCTATTATTTTTTTTCGCGATCGGGCCATTCACCCGTTTTTCATTAAGAGGAGGAAAACCAAATCCAAATACAAACTAAGCCGGGATGCCGCGCGGACATCGCCGCTAAAAGAAGAGACAAAACTAAACAAAACACAACACAACAACACAAACAAAGCAAGAACCTAACTATTGGATGCAACCCATAAGCCTATTACAAGATAACCAAATGTCGCGACTAGACCGGTAAGCACTCTCAGGCTGGATCGGCTGCACCGATCGCCGCTTCTTCCCCCGCAGAAGGAAGACCTGCATGGCCTCCATGTTGACCTCAGCGTCGGGGCGGAGTGAGGGGCAGCGTGCGGCTTCGGCAAAGGAGACCGCATCTTCACGCTCGGCCTCGACCTCGATCCCCATCTTCTTGAGCAAAACCCTCCTTGCACGGTCCTGCGGCTTATGGAGCCTAGACGCACTCTTTTGCGGCAAGCGGCGACCGCTGCGTTTCGGCATTAGTGCGGAGGCATCTTGGCGTGGGCGCGTTTTCCTCAAGGCGGCGTGAGAGAATGGGGGGCTCGAGCTGCTTCTTGAAAGTGGCCACGAACTCCTCGACGGCGGCACGATCCACGCACCCACATCCGATGCCCCCACCTCGGCGGGCGGTACCGGTAGGTCACTCGGCAATTCGTTGCACAACCGGCGACCAACCCGCCCGAGGCCCGACAACCGGTTCCGTGCCGGGGTGCGGGTTTGAAGTCCTCGAGCGACTGGCGTGGACACGAGCTCCCCTTTGCGGTTGCCGTGAAACACGAAACCGCCTCCTTCTCCCCGCCCACATCTGAGGCCCCCGCTCGGCCGAGGTCGGTAACGGTAGGTCTGCGCCGCTAGGGGGCATAGGCTCAACGACCGCCCCACCCTAAGACGCCCACCGGTGCGACCAACTCTATCTCGCACACACATCTCCGACCGCAATCAGTAGTCAGGCGGGGCTAGGCTCGGAAGGATGGTCGAAGAAGGAGCGCTTGCCAACTCGATGTCGACTCCTCGGCCCACCAGTCCACATGCACCGTGGGCTGCGGCCGTGGAGGCGCGCCGAAGGTACCTCGTCACCGTCGTTGGGCGGCGACGCCCAGTGGCGATGAAGCTGATCGGCGTCGGGCACCACCGATGCATGTGTCTCTTGCCCGGCTTACTCGGCGTCGCCTGCCGGCGCGTCGGCAACGATCGGTGGCGTGGCGATGGTGACCGACTTGGCCCCTCCTGATGCATCGCGGCCACCACTAACGGGCGCCGCCTCCATCGAGCGAGAAGGCATGTGTAGCGACGAGCGACGGCGACACACCTTTGGCGATGGCCGACACCCCAGCAATGGAAGCAACGCGATGGAGAGCGACAATGGCGATGTGGCCGCGCGCAAAGCGCTTGAAGCATCGACCCACGAGCTCCCAGGGACTCGGGCGGCGTCAGCGTGGTTGTCATTTCTCAGCCGGCGCCAAGGCGGCGACTCTCACAATAGTCCGGAAACCGCCGGCGTCGACAATACACCTGCGGTTCGACCCGACAGCCGCCACCTTGGACCAGCCGCCTGAGAGCACCGGGACCCCTTTGCCGCTCGCCGAGCACCAAAGGCGTGTTGCCGAACACACGCCGGGCTGTGTCGCGGGCGGTGGACTTGTCCGCGCCGATGACGAAGACCGCCGCCCGCCTTCTCCCCCGTAGGTCTCTTGTTGGCGCCTCCACGGACGGGGTCGGGGGATGCATTCGCGTCCCTTGAAGAAAAGAGACGTGGCCCGAAGAGCCATGCGGCGGCGTCGAGGTAGGACGGACGCTGACGCAGCAGAGCGGGCTCGTTGCCGCCGCTACCCGCTTCCGGGTCGGGTCCGCCCCTCCATGTGGTTTGAGCGCCCACCGAGCTGCCCCGGGATGGAAGGGGGCAGCGTGGGGAGAGGGTGACGACCTAGGAGAAGGGCCGCCCGGCCGACTGCGTCGGCGACCGCTGCGGCGCGCAGAGCCGCAGTCTTCGGGCCGTCACCTGCCGGCCGTCGTCCTCGTTCAGCCTCGTCGTCCTCCTCCTCGCCATCGCCCTCGCCGACGACCCGCGCCTCCTCGGCGGGCAATGTTGAATTGGGCGGCCGCGGTGCGACGGCCCCGGTCACCACGGAGCCGCCCAAGGCTTCCCATCCTCCGCCGTGGGGTGGGAGTCGCAAGGCCGGGCGGTCAGACGAGGTCGCCATGGGTGGTGAGCTTGCGGCAACCGACGGGGCTTGAGAGGATCGACACAAGCTGGGCTCGAGCTCCCAAGGAGAACCCATGGGGACGGTAGATCAAGGGGAGGGGAGCTCGGATCCGGGCTTGGATTGGAGGGGGAGTGGCCGAGAAGGAGATCGGCTTGGGGGGGCGAGAGGCGCCGCCGCCCGTCGCCCAGAGAGACGGGCCGGGGGTCGGGGTTTTCATCTTGTCCTATTACCGTGATGTTGAGATGTACTACAACCTATTGTCCCATGCATGCGTAACAACATTACTTGAGATTTCATTTTCAATCTCCATCGTCACCCGGTTTGTGTCATCCAGCGGGGTGTGTACGGAAAAAAAGATGATTCTAAAAGTGGATATGTTAATTCCTCGTATCCTCTTGGATATATCTTGCCCAAGACTTCAACCTTTGCGGCTATTCAAGTGATAGGCTAATCCTCGCTTTATTGATTCTCTCAAGAAGATAATCTCTTTATATGGATGAAACCCAAGAATCTCCATGTACCCACCGTAGTGATGTCCAAATTCATCATCGAGCTCCATGTAAATATCTCATCTTCGGATGCTTGTAAAGGTACACTCAACTTTCTCTTACGTCGGTGCTTCCATATTGTGATCTCTATTGCGATTATAGTGATAGTAATTAACATCCCGCAAGCCCCAAGGTCCTTGGATCTTTTGGGTAACCAAAAATGTTTCCGTTGGACCCCAGGCCCCGTCGCCCCCATTGGGCGGCGGCGGCGCTCCGCCTCCCCCCCCCGATCTCCCCCTCCCGGCACACCTCCCTCCATTCCAACCCCGAGATCCGAGTTCCTCTCCTTCCGATCTTCCGTCCCATGGGTGTGCTTGGCCTGGCTCTCGGCCCCGCCCGCTGGTGGCTCTGCCCGGCCAGCTCCGGTGTCCATGGCCACCTCCCGGCGCGCCCGGCTGCCTTCCCCGCGCCGGGGACCTCCCCAGGGCGGTGGCCACCTTCGCGCGCGCGCAGTGTGGGCGGGAGGCCCCGGTTGTCGATGGCGCCGCTGCCCTTTGGAGCCACCGCCGAGCCGCAACCTTGTCACCCCGCCGTCGTCTTGGCTCGCGGTGCGAGGCCGCCATGGTTCGACGGGCGACTCATGGACGGAGCCCGTCGTCATCTCGTGCACCTGTCTGCGCCCGAGCTCGACGCCGTCTCCTCGCGCGCGGGCCGGCGGCGGTCGCCGGCTTTTCTTTGTGGGCGGCCGCGGGAGGGCCCTCCCCGACGACCCTTCCCTTCCGCCGGTAGGTCCAAGGTGGAGCTACCGGACGGAGTTGCTCATCGACGACCGACTCTGTGGATGAGGTTGACTTCAGGCCCCCCGCACGACTCCGAAGCGCTGCGTGCTGCGCCCGCCGCCGCTGGACGGTCCGCGGTGGCGTACCCGATCCACATTGTGAGTCTCGGCCGCGGCCCTTGGCGTCGTCAAGCACGCCAACCCCGCCGCCGCTGCGTGAGGCGGCCGTGCCCACGATGATGGGTGCATGGGTGCTGCTCCGGCTTGCCTCCGGCGCGGAAAGCGATCGCTCTATGCGCGGCGAAGGCGTGTCCGCCTCGGGCGAGGCCTAGGGACGTCGTCGGCCCTCGGGCACGTGTGCGCGCAGAGACGCCGTCTTGGTCCGCTGCACGAGGCGAGTCCTCCTGCGCAACAACGCCTTGGTCCGAGACCTCCTCGCCGACGCCTGTTCCTCCTCAGCGCGGCTGTACGGGGCCGACGCCGATGGCTTCACTCTTGTTGTAAGGCGCCGGCGAGACGGGCGCCAGCACCGATGCCACCCCTGTCGCCGACGGCGGTGCCGAAGCTCACTCGTCGGTCTGCTTCAAGCTTGACGGGGTCACATCGCCCCAGTGCACCTCCCGAATCGTCACGATGCCTTTTCTGCCTAGGCACGAGGCACCGGGCGAGGGATTGCAAGCAACAGCATCACCGTCGTCCTCCTCAGCGCCCTTCAGCGTGCCGCGCGCAGGCACACCCACGCCATGGCACCGTCAATGATGGTGATGGCCAGGGGGCTCCTGACGCGGCGAATCAACACACGGCTCCGATCGTTATTGGAGAGATTCTCTGTCCGGTCCCCTCGACATCGACGACGCACACCTCCGGGCGCCCCAGCGGCGTCGCCACGGCAGAAACCGTGGGGCGCCGATTCGCGCCCCGTCGTCGGCGACGGCGGCACCGACGCTAGCTTCAAGGAGAGAACGACCTCGCCACCGACTTTGATGCGGTGGACCGCCGACGCTTCGCCGGGCGGGGGTGCGGACCCGTCTTCGCTTGGTGACCCGATGCTAGATGAGCTTGCGGCCTCCATCGTCGCGCGCCCATTCACCATTTCGAGATGCCATCGAGGCGGCCGGATCCACCCACCGCCACCACTCGTGTGGTTCAGATTTTGGCCAGCGATGTACGGTGAGCGGGCGGGGTGCTACATCGACACCTTCCCAAGCCCCGCGATCGCGCGACGCGCGTGGCGGTGGCCGGGGCTCGTCGAGGTCCCCGATCGCAATCGCGTCGCAGGAGGGACTCTTCTATGGATGTCGCCGCACCGACGCCGCCGCCCTCGGATGAGGTTGCGGGCCGTCGCTGTTGCCGCGCGTGGGGCCGAGATGTTTGGCGGTAGAGGGTCCCGAGGCTACTGGCGGGCATGGGGCCCAAGTCGCCCGCCGGTGCAAGAACGATGGCCGGGCGGATGTTTGTTCCGCCCATCGCAACTCCTCTTGTGGCGCGACCCAAAAGGTAAGACGCTCCAAGACACCGGCGTCCGTGCTTTCGCTTCAAAGCAAAGAACCGCCTTGCGGTCAAGCCACGGAGCCCAACGCGACACCGCAAGCGCAAAAGATCTTGCCGAGGAAGCTCGGAATCCATGTGCATGAAGACACCGTGCCGTCGACATTGTGGCCCAATTCAACGCGCCTTCAAGGGGACATGACGGGGCGCAAGCAACAACGCTGAATAAGCTGCCGGGCGGGAGGTTTTGATGTTACCATGTTGGACCTCAACCTTTCCGGTTTGGAGGAGGAGGTAGGTGCCTAGGAGCATCGCTAGTCCTCTTAGCGATTAGTTTGTGTCGCAAGTTTGTTGCAATGTAATCCTAGTTTTCGGATCCAAAGAGTTGGTAGGTTAGGTTGGTAACCCGGGTTACCCGTCTCGGTTTGTACTTCGTTGAAACTTTGTTTTATGTTTTCCCCATAATGAAAAACGCCGATGGGCGTGATCTCGAAAAAAAAAGGTCCTTGGATCTTTTGACCATAACTCCGACATGGTCTTGAATACTGAGCTTATGCTTCAACAACGACTTAGAAAGGTCGCTGTCATGCTTCAAAATCCACTCCATCCGACATCCTGATTCATCAAGGTTCCAAACTTGAATTCTGCATCCTCCCTCGATTGACGCACAATAAACTCCCTTAGATGACTTCCCTAGATAAAAGTGTGGATAGTCATTTACTTCAGTACCTGGTGGTGGTTTAATCACGCGATACTTAGGAAGACGTGTAACCCTGAGGGCAATTTGCTACCATCTCTAAAAATCTCGAATTTATCATATAGATAGATATAAAAGGCAAATTTCAGACAACCCACGCGGATAGATGATCTATCTTTGTGTCATTTAATGTTTTTGCGTGTAAATTAAGATCAAATACAAATGCATTTGTGTATACGATTGTGTGTCTATTTACGAACATAAATTGCAGAAACATGATTACAATAATTTTTAGAAACCATGAAAATAATTTGATGGAATTGTTTTACTACGGAGGCTACGTGTCCTTTTCCTGTCCACGCACGGAAGGAAAATATCCAACGCATGCAGCTTTCCCCACCAACAGCACATGCACACACACATTATCCTCTCTCTCCGGCGACGCAACGAAGCTTTGGATTGCGGCGGCTTGGACTCGCCGGCCGGCGGGGCTTTGGTGCAGGATGGACAACGAGGACCGGGGTGCTGCTTCGTCTCCATCACCCCAAAGCTCCAGGGGAAAGCAGGGTGCAGAGCGGCTTCCTCGGCACCCAACCGGAGCCGTCGGGGTCAGGCAATGGCACGGCGGGGGCCCGGCGATGTGCCAAGCTTCTTCTCGCAAGGAAACTTCTCAGGTGAGGCGCGAAGAGGGTGGCGGGGGCGAGCTGTTTGCGGAGAGCGCGCGGGATCCGATAGGCGACGGCCTGGGGAGACGCGTTTGTACAACGCAGCTGCGGGCGTCTCCTCCGCCTCGGGGAACGGGCGAGGGGCGTCGCCTCGCGAGGCGACGGGAGACCCGTCTGTAGGCTACGGCGGGGGTCATTTTGCAAAAAATCCATCGTAGAGACGGGTTGAAAGGACGCGTTGTACATGCCCTTAGCATTCAGCAAAGATATTCTGTAAAAATGAAACCGTTGTTAGAAAAAAAGGTGTAAACAAAAGAATGAGAAAACAACCGTAAAATATGATGATGCTGAAAAATGACTATGCTTAACGAGTCAGTAAGCATGTACCTTATAACACATTCAGTTTTACAATGTACATACAGTGCTCCTCGCCAGTACACAGCATTGCGTGTGTCGTTTGGCCAGTCCGGCCTCATGCCACACAATGTCCCTATGGAATCATTTTCTCTAGCAAAAGACCTCTGCTCCCACTGTCCGGTTCTTGACGAGAACACATTTAAGGTGTATATCAATGGTGGCCACTCATATTCTTCAATCTCAGGGTCCACTGCACTATCGTAGAGATAATATCTAGGTAGTATGCGAGAACGGGTTACTGAGACCACCTCGTAGTATGGCGACTCGGCCGGATCGTACGCGAGGTACTTGAATTGGAAGGTGCCCTTGATCTCAATGGGCGGGGGTGGGCACGGGGGCAAGGGAGCCAGCCATCGAGTGGCCGGATTAAGGACGTAGCCAATCTCGTCGCCGTTGCCGTCGAAGTCGTGGATCAGCACAAGACCATTGCAGTGGTCATCTAGGTAGCCCCAGGAACTGGATATGGTCTCATCAGGCAGGTAGTTGTGCTTGCCGGAGATGAAAGGGCTCGAGAGGGGAGCGAAGAACTCCGAGAGGTACAAGTTGTGGAAGTTTACGAAGAACCCACCCAACGACAAGGGAGGAGATCCGCCCGAAGCAGGCGGCGGGCGTCGACGACAGCGAGCCACGCCTTGCAGACGCACCTGGACACGGCGATTCCACGCGGCGGGAGGCGGCCGAGCACGTCCGCTAGCATGTCCTCGGGGAGCAGGGCCAGCGGGCTCGTCTTGTCTTCTGCCGCAGCCTCACCCTGGTCCCGGTGATCCATCGCTTGATGCACGCGACGCGCACTGGGAAGCATTGGACGATCCTCCCTTGGACAACAGCTGAACCTGGACCCGGAACCGGAATTAAACCAGGAGGGTCCATCGATCGAATACTTGAATCATGGATTTGAATCGGACTGTGTTTTTTTCCTGGTTGAAGTACAATTCGAATCAGACGAGGCGTGCTTCTATCTATTCTACTCTAATGTTTTCACGTAATTAGACCCAGTTTGGTTTCCGTAAGTCGGGTCAGCGGCCATGCCGGCCTCGCCCCCCTCCACCATCGAGCAGCGCAGTGGCCGCCCCGAAAGCAGAGCGGGTGCCGGCGATCAGCTGCAAGGATCGGAGCGACGAATCGCGGAGAGCAGCAGGCAAGGAGCGGCCGTGGCTGGCCAGATGGTGTGGTGTCCCCGCCCATAACGCCGCGACGGTTGATATTTGGGCAAGAACGGCAACGGAGGACGCCGACGGGCCTCCCGAAAGTGGCGCCGGGCGGCGGTGATGACGCTGGCACCGGCTGAGCAGCTGGTGGTGCGGCGTAGCAGCAGCTCCCACAATTTTATATCCATACATATGTGCAAAATTGATCCAAACACAAGGAAGCACATATGTAGGGGTCAAAATGTCAACGGGACCCGATCCCCGATTCCCCATGAGGGAATTCACCTATCGGGGATGGGGATGGAGCTGATTTCATCCCCCACGGGGATCCAAATGGTAGCAAACTGATCCCCCGTCGGGCTGGCGGGGGACGGGGATGGTTGCGTATCACCCCCCCCGATCCCGAGTCCCCGCCCGGCAAGGCGCTGCGTAGCTGCGAAACCAGCGAGGAAAGCCCATCTAAAGGCCCAGCTACGCAGCCAAGTATATATACCGTGGCTAACCCTAAGCCTATTCATTCATTCTTTCACATTCTACCAGCCGCCACTCATATTTTAATCCCATGGGACGTCCGAGCGCCAGCATAGACCTATTCTAATCGGACGCAGCATGTTTCTATCTATTCTACTCTAATGTTTTTGAGGGCTCGGTCGCTCGGCAGTTTTCGCACTCATATTTTTTGCCTTAATTAAGTACTGGAAAGTGGAAAAAAAGGTCTTTTGCTGGAGAAGGTAATTCCATGGGGATGGTGTCTGGCATGAGGTAGGACCGTCTAAGGGAACAACACAACGTTGTGTACTGGCGAGGAGCACTTGTGTATCTACTAATAACTCATTAGAACGTCTGTAATGGTTAGCTATTTAGCTAGCTAGACATATTTGACGTGGCATAAAAAAGTAGGAGAAAGATTAGTCACTAAAGACGAGCAGATAACTGGTCTATCTTATGTAGCCCAAGAACATGTGAGAGAAGTGTATGGGTCCAATAGTATAAAATAGTCTTTTTTTTTATCTCTCACCTACACATCAGCATACTACGTAGCTAGTACTAGCTATTACCACCGCAGAACCTTTGAAGCATCATCAAGTTTTTAAAGCGGTTATTTATCTCATCATGTGGTTTTTATCTTTCTTTCTAACAACGGTTCTACATTACAAAATATCATGTGATTAAACCACCATCGGGTATTGAAGTTGAATACTAACCCCAGTTCTATCTAGGGAAGTCATCTAATGGGGTTTATTTGCGTTAATCAATGGAGGTTGTAGAGTTCAAGTTTGGAGCCTTGATGAATCGGGCTCTCAAATGGAGTGGGTACTGAAACCTGACAGGGCATAAGCTTGAGTATCCAATCAAATGGAGTGGGTACTGAAACATGACAGGGCATAAGCTAAAGTATCCAAAACCACAGCGGTAAAAAAGATCTGTGGACCTTGGGCCTTGCACGATACTAATTACTATTAGGCCAGTCTCAATGGAGAGTTTCACCTCCCGGTTTTCAAGATGTGAAACTTTGGTATGAAATAGACGTCTCCCTCAATGCACAGTTTTATAGGCTCACGGGTCCCACGATCTATCTCTCATTGCGTGGTTTAATTGCATAGTTCTATGGTGAAACACTATTTTCGTCTCAATGGCGGGTTTCACTCCGTTTCCAACGCATGTGAAACGATTGTCTAAAGGTTTCGCCATGGTGAAACTTTTTTTTCTTCTCTCACCTAAGAGTTTCATGCAAAAGTGAAGTTTTCTTGATATGGCGCTGCATTTAATGTGTATAAAACACTAATGAAACCTCCATTGAGGCCCGACCTTATGATTATCACAATGGAGATCATGATATGAAAGCTCGGTTGAAGAAAAGTTGAATGGTCACTACAAGCAAATGAAGATAAGAAATTTACATGGAGCTCTGATGATGAATATGGATGCTACAATGGATATATATATATACTCTTGGGTTTCATCCATACAAAGAGATTATCTTCTTGGGTGAATCAATAACGTGAGCCGGATTGACATATCACTTGAATAGCTCGAAAGTTGAAGCCTTAGGCAATATATATCCAGCAGGATATGAGTATGATGGATTAACTCATGAACAATTCCTACAATCATCTTTTTCCGTACACACCCTGTTGGCTTACACATAATGCGGACTAGAATAGTTGAAAAGCTAAGGCAGTTTTCATATGTCATATTTTTTTTAAAAAAAAACATTTCCCATATGTTGTATTGCAGCTTGAAACAGAGTTTAGGTAATGAGTTAATTCTTTTTAAAGTTGATATACACAAGTACCGTAGCTTTGGGACAATAAGGATTTGAATTTGTTATAATCTTTGGTTTGTCTTTCCTTTTATTTGTTGCAATGACAATTATAAATTCTTGGTGGCTAGATTTTATCTTCAATGACGGTAGTAGTAATTTGTATTTATCGCAGTTTTAGTGAATGCTTCCCCAGTGTAGTTCTTAAACTTGAAAATTGATGTTATGCTAAAAAAAACTTGAAAAATGATGTTCCGTAAAAAAAAACCCCCTTGAAATGACATATGGCATGCATGTCATAGAGAAAAAAATCCTCAATTCCTTTATGGTTCCTCAATGCATAGTATACAAATGGAAGTGCGCTTCACGGTGAACTATCAAAGTACCAAGCATATTCACCTTCAATTCTGTCCATTTAATATATGAATTGCCATTTGTCCAAATAACTGTGAGAATACTTGAATATGTTTGTGTATGTTAGAGGGGTCACAGGCCTATTAGGCCTATGGGGTTGTAACCCGTTAGGGTTAAGTGGCTTGCTTAAGAGTCAAGTAAACCTCTCTCTATATAAGGAGAGGAGATGTAACAATCTAATCAATTTTCACAAATGAATTCAGATTTCAGAGAATAATAGCTCGTCTTATTTGCAATTTTAGACAAATAAACCTTTCCAGCTTTGCGCTTTAGTTTGATGTCATTCCTCGTGATTCATCTCCAATTCATATTTCTGGCTAACACCCAATTGGTGCGTGACTCTTGCCCATGGCACATGTTAGTTCTCACACAACCATGGACCATGCATCTTGAGACATGTTAGTTCTCACACAACCACGGACCATGCATCTTGAGAGTGGAGACTCGAGAGACGTCGAACACGATCCGTTGACGGATGCGCAAGCTGGCCGACATCCACGAACACTCCCAGGTACCAGCTCGCTACGCCTATGTACACAGATCTGCTACGCGACACGGGGCTTCTTGGAGAGTTCCACGGAACACACGTGGTCCGCTGCCAGGGCCGACTGCGTCCTCTCGTGCTTGCGAGGCAGCAGCAGGTGCGGCGCCGCGCGCAGGAACATCGTCACGGTTCGCTTTGTCGCCTCCAGCGGCGGCTCCAGCAGTGGCAGCGCCGAGCCGGACGGTGGCGGCTGCAAGGGCTCGAAGGCGCGCGCGTGTCGTTGCTTCTCCTCCTCCTCCTTCTGGGCTTGGGCAGCTTGTTCGGCCGCAACCCGGGCGTCACGCATCAGCGTGACGATAAACCGCTCTACTGATGCCTCGCTGTCCAACAAGTCCTCCCACAACTTCACTAACTCGGCTGACATTAACACGAGACGAGGGACGACAACGACGTCTTTGTGCTCAGTGAGCTCTGGGCTGGCTAGCTTGCTATAACAACAAGAGTTGCAATGGTGAGCCCGTGGTCAAGCCCCCTTATATGGCGTTACAGTTGCGATGTTTCGACTCACGAATCTCCATAGTAAAGTCGCAATTGCTAGGCTGCTAGGCGCCACTTGAATTGTAGTAATACATTTTTTTATCTGAATAAATTTAATGATGTATGAATTTTACTGTTTATTATACAAGATCCATCGGATACCGAATTTAAAATAGTTGTACGCAGAATCTTTGTACAGTTACTAATTATTAAATTAGAGACCCCACACAGGTACACCACATCTACCATACCTATGTAGGTAAACCCCACCGAGGGGAGTTCTTGGTAATACTCTATCCCGGGACTTCCTCTCTGCACGTATTGACTGCCGCCTCCTCTCCTTTGATCCCCTTCCGCTGCCAGCCTGCCGGCCCGCCTTCTCAGGATTCGTTCACCTTCCCCACCCGCAGCGATGAGTCTCCGTCCGCCCACCTCCTCCCCTTCATACTCTTCCGCCGCGTTACGGCGCCCGCCTCCTCCCCTTCGATCCCCTTCCGCACCGGCTGCCGCCCCGCCTCCTCCGATTCAATATCGCGCGCGGTATAAATCCGGCCTCCCTCGCCCGCGCCATCCGCAGCACCGCCGCTCGACCACAACCCTAGCGGCGCAAGCCGGCATGGGCTAGGGTTCCCGCGACGATGGAGTGGGACAGCGATTCCGATGGCGGCGGCGATGATGAGGAGGAAGAAGAGGTCCGCCCCGGGACACGTGCCCGGTCGTGGCCTTCTCGTTGGCCATCGAGGGCGTGCTGGGGCACCTGCGGCATGGTGGTCTCCGATGCGCTCGAGCCTAATTTCCCTATCATCTACGTCAACCGCGGGTTCGAGGACGCCACCGCGTACCGCGCGGAGGAGTTGCTCGAGAGGAACTGGTGAGCCGACTCACATGCTCCTACTTCGATTCGATCTTCGATTAATCAATCTCATTGCTCATGCGTACAATGCCTTCGCGGCTCCATTAGTGGCCGTTGCCCTCCCCAAAGAATACATCGATCATCGATTAATCAATCTCTTCGATCCCGTGGCTTCTGCGATTTATATGGTGCACCCCGTAACCATGCCCTCTCATATTCTCATCCCCATCGCAGGCACAGGTGTGATTTCCTTACATTGTGTCTGTGTTTCCAGATTCGAAACAACCAGCATCCACGCTCATGAGCAATTACCCTCCAATTTTCTGTAGGTCACATTAGGCTGCTCTATTGTTGCCAATTGTTGCGCTGCATATCTCTTCAGAGTCCATACATATCGTTGATGTGTTTGCTCTTCAAATCAGGTTCGTATTGTTTAGGCATTTTAAATAATCTATATGTCAATCAATATATTCTCGGTTGCATGCATTTTGAATCCTCCTGACCATCTCGTGAGCGCTTGCTATTGTTTTTCTCCCGAAGGAAGAGTGCTTCCCATTGTTTTTTTTTGAAAGTGCTATTAGCACGATTGCATTAATAGAAGTGGAAAATTACAAAGGGCTCACCAAGTAAACCATAGATTCCGACGAACCACGAACCCCGGAGGCACAAACAAACAACAAGCAACGCGGGGCGGACTCAACACTAGACAGCACCGGCAAAGAATGCATCTACCGGAAACGACATACGGCGGCAAAGCATCAACTAGAACTTGATGGCGGCAAAGCATCCGTCCAACCAACCTCGGCAGCAAAGCAAGCGCAAGAAAGCGAGCACCTCGGCAACAAAGCATCTGCGGAAACGACCACGACAAATGCTGCAACGTCCACTAGCTAGACAAACCCAAGTGAGGAGAAACAAGAAGCGCAGAATAGGACCAAGCAAGCGAGCAAGACGACCAAAGCCACCACGGGGAAGAGCAACGGCCCATGAAGATTCTTCAACGGCGCCCTTCGAGAAGGGAGTGGCCCGAGGATGCCACCATTGTTGGCCTTAGAAGGTAAGGCGAGGCTTTCGCCTAAAATCCGGTGCCGATGACAAGAGCATGGGCGTCAAGGCGATGCCTTCAAGAAGGGTGTGCGACGCCAAGAGGTGTCGCCATCGCCCCGGAGCACCATGCGCCGAAGTCACGAAGAGACGACCACGCCAACCACGCCCCACGGCGCGCCGATGGACGACCCGGTAACAGCCGCCCACACCATCGCGGTGCAAGACAATAGGAGACCGGGCGACGCCGCCCCAACTACCGCTCAACCCATCCGCAAAAGCTCGCACCCCGCCCCCAGCCCCTACGAAGGGATAGACAGCGCCACCACCGACGCTAGCAGCCCGGGCCAGTGGGACGTCGACGCTACCATCACTGAGTAGTGCGGGAGAGCAAGCGGGCGATGGACGCTAGATCCAGGACTAGGTGCCCGTCGCGACCATCCGCCGCCGCGGACCCGGCCGCCATGGCCGCCGGCCAAGGCCGCCATGACAGGGCGGCGCGGGCAAGCCGGGCGGCCGGATGCGGATTCGGGGCCCAAGGCCCGATCCGGCCAAGGCAGACGGGCCCGGCGACGCCCTCTGAAGAAGCCGCCCGTGGGGATGGGGTAGGCGGCCCGGCGCGGATCAAGGCGAGGGACATGAATCAGTAGCCACGACCTTGCCGGGCCGGTAGCCCGCCATGGGCTGCGCCATGGCACCGGTGACGTGTGGGAGGAAGGGAGGCGCGGTGGCCAGAAACGGTCGGATTCCGTCGCTGGGGGCGCGGATCCGCCGGGCGAGCCACCCCGAGGCCGCGGGCGTGCCGCGGGGTGCTAGGGTTTCGGAACCTTGGAAAGCGGGGGGAACATATATGTGACTACATTCTGCTTAATTGTGATGCCTAGGATTTGTTTATATCGTTGCTGTTTCGGGTACATGAATTGCCTCTGAGAACTTACTGTTTCCAAAGCTAATTGTGATTAGAATTCTTAGTGATCACGGTTCAGAAATACACAAGTTCATTCTTCATACCCGCAGCGCCTTGGGAATCCTTCTAGATATTACTCAATAGTGGAGCTTGAGGAGCTGCTGGTGATGAATAAGTTGAACACTGAACAGCAGCAAACTTGCTGCCACTTCAACTTATTCAGGGCCAACGTCGATGCCAGGGGAGGCTGCCCGTGCTCGCTGGCGAAGAGGCGAAGGGGAGATCTCAACGAAGGCTGCAGCTGCAGGAAGCGGAGTCAAATGTTTTGATGATCATGAGAGGCAAGCGACAGTGGTGCCTGAAACAGAGCACTTGATTGTTTTTCATCGCCATGAATGGCCGTGGGCGTTGGCATTGCTTTGGTACATGTTCTTTATGTCAAGTGAGGCTTGGTGCATAATAAGCAATCTATGGAAGGATTATTAGATTTGGCTTAATCTTGAAACAGAAAACCAACAACAACGTCACAGTTCTGAAAGCATGGCGTGAAGCCAAATTCTGATTGTGAAAGGGCGCTGGGTGTTTGAAGGTGATTTTGTGAAACAACACACTCCAGTTAGACTCTCAATATCATCATCAGATAAGTGTTGCATGCCCTTGGATCAAGCAAGTTCACAAGTTTAGCTGTGCACCGGGTGGAGCTGGAGTGACCCGGACAAACAGGCAGCGGGGATCCCCTGCAACTGGCCTTTGCATGCGGCGGGTGCTGGCGAGCCCCTCCAGACGGTTGGCAATAACCCCTGGAGGCTGGAGAAGCAGACGGCGCCGGCGGTGCACCCCGTGCAGCAGACGGTGCAAGTTGCGGTCAAGGGAATAAGAAGAAGATATCGGTCAAAGTTAATGACCACAGCAAAGTAAGTAGTACTCCGTATGTAGCCTCAGTACATTTAGTTAACTCTTCTTACGTCAGCTGCAAAAAAAAAGGTTCTACAAACAGGAACAGGGTGTTTATGCTTTAATTTCCTTCTCTGCAAATTAAATTTGACTATTGCATTCAAGCAAAAATCTAATCTAATCTTCAGCCAGATAATAAGTTCACTACTAGGAATGTGTTGATACATGACGGTTTCCTGTTGACATTTTTGAAATGGTCATAGAAATTTTAGACCATGACGATTTGATAATTAGGTGCTAAATCAATGACGATTTAAACTATTCGTCACCACCATAGTTACTTATGACGATATTGAATAAACATCACAGATGTATTAGGGGGTTGAAGGGTCGAGATGGGGACTAGAGGGGGGTGAATAGTCCCTTCTAAAACTAATTGCAAAAGGCTAACCGAATACAATTTTTGAATTAAACTTATCGGTCTAGCCAAGACTTCACCCCTCTAACTAAGACTCTAAATCACCTCACAAAAGATCCTACACAAAAAAGAGTGAGGTGACAAGCCTAGCTTGAGCTCCTAATCAAATCTAATGCAAGGTCACACAAACCTAAGCACTAGTACTTCAAGCACGGGAGAGCTCCTACGCAAATCTAGTAAGCGCAAGCACAAAGCTCCTAAGCTCACTAGATGCACAATGGACAAGGCAACACACGCCTAACCCAAAGGCTCAAATTACCTAGCTACACGAGCTAAGCAAAGTAACTAAACAAGCTAGATAGTTACAACTACTCTACTCAAGCACAAGCACAATGTATATATGAAAGTAATAACAAAGCTTGTGATGAAGAGATTGCAAACCACCGCGAAGTGTGGATACAAGATGACACCGGTGATTTTTTACGAGGTCTCGGGAAGCTTACCAACTTCCCCTACTCCTCGTTGTGTCGACCAACACTTTAGTGGTTCCACGGTTTTGGCGAATCACCCGGTGATGATTCTCAAGCTTAATGGCGGTGCCAAATCTCACGGTACGGGAGCTCGTCGAGTCCCTCACACGGTGTGAGTCCTCTAGCCAATCCCTCGGAGGGTGCAGGTGTGAACCCACACACAAGTGTGGTAGCTCAATGACACGCTCCACTAGAGTTGCTCTTCACGATCCCAGCGAGGTGAGCACGAACCTCTCACAATCTCTTCTTGAGCACGCACAAGCTTCCTTTGCGTGCTTCACGAAGTCTCTTGCCACCAAGCCGTCTAGGAGGTGGCAACCTCCAAGAGAAACAAGCACACCGCTTGCAACACGATCACCTAGTGCCCGCAATCGCGATCTCTCAGCGCAGCGCACTAGAACTTCGATCTCTCACTCAATCGGATGAACGATATCAAGCATATTTGAGTGGGAGGGCTCTCAAGCACCACAATACAAGCCACCAAGGCTAGAATGTGCTCATCAACCCGACCAAAGCGGCCACCCCATCTATTTATAGCCACAAGCCAAAATAGAGCCGTTAGGGGTGCCACAACGTGGCCAGGGCCTTGCCGTGGGACTCACCGAAGTCAGGTCCGGTGTCGGCCGCTCCCTTCCAGCGTCCAGGTCGAACGGACAAGGCCATCGGGCCCACACCCTAACGGCAACCGGCATGCCGGTGCATGCGTCGCACGGAAGGATCCGTCCCTCGCGTCCGTCCGAAGATCGAGCAAGTCCCCAAAACACATGCTCTGCGCGGGCCTGCCCACTTGGGGCCTTTCTGTTCGAAAGCGTCGATCAAAACCTTCGGTCGGTCGGCGTCCGGTCCACCGTTTTTCTTAAAAAACTCCGGAAACACCAAACACCTTCTCTTCGACATGCTACCCATCAAGTATACCAAACATGAGCACGAGGGATAGCATGTTTCATCACCAACTTACATCCCGTAATAGAAAATATGCATCTCATTTTTCTCGGCGCGCCGAATCCCTCCTTGGCTTCGGCGGAGGGATGGCGGTTCCCAAACCCAACTCAACCTGCAATCACCGCCGCCTTTGTAAATGTGCCAACACCACCAAGTGTACATCACCATGTGCATGTGTGTTAGCATTTTCACAATCATTTTCAAAGGCCGGGTTAGCTCTTAGCACGCCACTCGATCCTAACACGTTGTTGACACATTTATCGTATAAATTTATTAATCAAATAAACATGAGAAAGGGATATAAATAATAATACCAACTTAGAATAGGGTGTCACTAATATATTTCCACGAGTTTTGGTGAAGTTATGATTTGCGAGGGACTAAACAGAAAGCGTTGTAATTGGAGTGACATACGACTCCAAGGCGTGTCCCAATCGCATACTCGATCCAACTCCTACAAAAGAGCAACATAGAAGTACTTCAAATGAAGAATCAAAGTACAACATTGCGAAGAGCTCGTTGAGGTGATCAAAGCGGATATATCATTTGCCATATTCGGAGTCCGAATCGAAGATATCGGTCCGCAGAGCGGGTTTGATAAAAGCGGGCATAACTCCCTCATCCGGACTCCGTTTGACGCTAACAAATACAATTCGAAGCGGCGCACGACGACACGCACGCACCCACAAAAGCTCAGCTCAGGTGGGCCCATCTTGGGCCGATCGGCCCAATAATGGGGCCGATCGGCTGCCACTGCGCCACGCCGGCCCCGCCCAGGAAGCTTCCTCCACCGCCTCTAAGACGCAATCAAAACCGGTTGTTTAACGTCGGTTTGATCCGAAGCGTCGGTAGAAGTACGAGATGGATTAAGATCAAACACCGGATTAGTACCGCGCTCGCGCTGGCCGAAGGCGAAGGGGACGAGAAGAAGACCCATATATATAGACCCCTAGACCCCCTCTTTGGATCATCATCTCCGGATCATCTCGGATCAATTACATATCTCATCGGATGGAGGCACGACTGGAGAATTAGATTAGACAGCTACAATGTAATAGAATAGACCTAGTAGAGAGTTAGGGAGAGCGGGCTGCGTTCTGGCTCGGAGAAGTCTTCGGCGTTACGGTATATCTTTGTATCTCAACTCTATTAGACTTTATGCCATAATTATATTTATCTTCTCTAGTTACTTTTATGCCTTTCATTTATTGATTAGAATATAGTTGTTATATAATTGCATGGGATCTTCGCCGTATTGAGTGCTCACGGTTATTCATGATGATTAGAGTAGTAATTAATAGTGTGGACATGGTGTCTAGACTAGAGGTTACCTTAGATTGCACCCAATCCACGGATAGTTGTGGTAGCCCTAGGTGGTGGCAGCCCCTTAACGGCCGACGTATTCCACCACGTTCGGATTGGTGTTGTAGGACCGTAGTCGGAGCTTCCTAGCCCCCCTTCTCATCCCCTTTCGCTGGCTAGTGTTACGATGTCCCGAAGTGTTCTTTTATGATCGCTATACCTTTTCATGCCTTAGTTACTCAAGAACCAAAGTACTAGAGAAGTATTCGGGAACCTAGATCTCTCCGTTGTCCTCTCGACCTAGCTATCTATTCTATATTATAATATTCTCTGGTTAAGTGCTATTAATTATCATATCATATACATTATTTACCCCCTCACTTTAGTTTAGTTGGTATATTAAGTTAGTAGATACATGATTTTGATTTATCATAGTCTTTACCCTTGCTTCCCTGTGGAAAATATAAATAACGATACTACGGAATACTCAGGGTAAAAGCTACAATGGTATATATATTACGCGGCGCTTGCGGAACCCTTTATTTTCTTTTTGCACTTAATAAATACCAACAAACATTTTTGGCGCCGTTGCGGGAGCATTCGCGTAAAGATTTTGATAATGATCTTGATATCCGCTAATTTAGTGTATCAATTAGCTTTTAGTAGGATTACCCTTGTTACGTTGAGTGTGGAATAGACGGGACATTTGATGCCGCCGCGACCAAAAGGCAAGCTTCCTCAAGGAGAAACCAGGTGTTTTGAACATCAAGATCCATCAACTTTGGAGCCCTCGCCATCTCTTAGGTACATTTATATATATTATTCTAACCATGTGTAGATTGAAGAAAAAGGTCGTCGTCACAAGAATTCAAAGCACATCTCAAGTGAGATGTGACGAAAATAGAAGGCGCACAACTCACAAGCTCCATTAGTGAGTCATGGTAAGTATGATCAAAGGTGAGAAAGTCTTGCTCATGGACTTTAATTTATGAGTAGTTATCTTTTTCAATTGTTGCATTGCATTGCATGTTTACTTTGAATAATCCATGCATTCACTCCACTTAGTTTATGTTTTTTTTTTTTTTTCGTAGATCCATTGCATGTTTAATTCCTTGCAATCACCCATCATGTCGTTTGCATATAAAAAATAATAAATAAATAAAAATATTATCCTCACCATGATCATGCTTTTTAATCTCTTTTAAGTAAATCTCTATGATGCTTTCATGCCACCGTTGTCCGCTATAGTATGCTCTAGTTTGAAGTATTTTTCATACATTTCTTAAATGAAGCATGGTGCCTAGTTTAGGAGTGTTGATCGTGCTTTCAAAGGCTTTTTAATGCTAGTTAAATTGCTTTCCTAAATCAAATTAGGCGTGGTGTTTAGGTTGATTTTTGAACCAAGAGTATGCTCTAGTAGGCGGCAGATTATTTTGACTAACCTTTGCAGAAAACTATCATATTCAATGCGGGTAAGTCAAGAGATGAACTCACAATAGAGGTGAGGCAAGGCGTATGATGAACTTCAACAACTTCTGCTTTGAAGGAAGACCCAGGATCGTTCCTCATAGAAGAAAGATCGTAAGTATCACATCATTTATTTTGTCTTTTGCTAAAAGTTACATTTGCCTTGATCCTTGCTAGAGTGCAGCTAAGAACATAATTTGTTAAAAAAAATATATAAAAAAAAATATGATAAACAATATATGTGCTAAAGTAATCAAAGAACCATCTTTTTGTTAGCATAGATGAGTTTATATCAACCTTTGGACAACAACCCGTTCTTCAATTAGTTGCAATCCTGGGTATACGTCCACTAATATCTCGCGAGGAAAGAATCATCGGTGTGCACGGTTTAGCATGAACCTACCACACCACCACATCTACCTCACGTCTACATCTCTAAAAGACTGTCAAGATCCAACTTTTTGGGGAGTGCAACCCCCATTATCCGTAAGTACTCTTATCCTTTACCTTATTTACTACTAGTTTGTGTGTGTTTGTTAAAAGATATAAAAAGATGCATAACTATAGAAAACTAAATAAAAAAGTTTAAGTTATATATATATAGTTTGATCTTTATGTTTGCTATAAATAAATAAATAGATAGTGTGCTTATGCTTGCTAGAATAAAATTAACGCCGAAGATGATCCCTATGCTAAGGAAATGATGAATAGTTGCTCCGCCTTAATTCCTCTTAAAAGTACTTACACTTTGGACTTAGATTCTCCCAAAGCTTTAAAAGCTTAATTTGCTCTAAAATCCTACACACGTGGGGAAGCACATGCTTCATCCGAGTCTAGGCGTTAAAGGATAATGATTCATGAAAAGTTGAGTCTGCTTTGTTTATCATATTCCTAGAGATACTTGATTCCCGGTTTTATCTTTGAAAATTATAAAATATTACATGATGAGTTCCTTAGCTATGACCCTTAAGAGTTTATCTTTTCGCATCAATATCATCCCACTCCACCAAATACATTTGCTTCTAACCCGAAGTACGCCTCCCCATACTCCATCGACCACTAGCCATAATTATAAAAATAAACTCTTGCAATCTTTGGATATGTCTCTCAGTGTTTTTATGCCAAATAGAGGTTGGGCTACATTCGAAAAAAAAAAAAAAAAAAAAAAAAAAAATAAAGATTTAAAAATAAATATTTAGAGAGAAAAGTGAGACGAGAGAGGGAGAGTAACGGACAAAAAAAGTCATACTAGGCGAGAAGGGCCTACCTCCCTAAATATATTTAGAGATGAATAATGGACACGTGTTCGAGGGTGAGTAGGGCCCACATCTCTAAGGAGAGAGAAAATGGACACAAGTCCGGGCAAAGCCCACCTCTCCAAGAATAAATAGCCCGGACCTTAGCAATTTTTAGAAAGAGAGATATAGTCCAAGATGTTTGAGAAAAAAAAAAAATACTAGAAAAGGCTAAAGGCTATTTACTACCGTTCATCCTCATCCACTTCACCACTATCATCCCACTATGTATGTCCCGCCACATGTGTAACTCCACTACCACCATCCACTTAAGAGGGTCATACATAGGATCTCTCGAAGTTTCTTTTGAAAAATATTGCAAAACCCCAGGATGATAGTTGATCAAAGAACTTGAGACATGGTGCTTAACTTGATTGTTTTATCTTGCTTATGATTCGTGAAAAAGGCTACGCCCCATGGTAAAATGTGTATGAGAGAGCAATCGGGTTAAGAGGAGAATTTATTTCTAATAAACACAAAAGATTTCCGAGGTATGAAAGTGTAGTAGCAACTCCGATCCTACTATAGCATATAGCTTTGCTAGGGACTAGCAAAGGGTAAGCTTTGGGGAGCTTGTTGATTTTTGTTATCGTATAAATTTATTAATCAAATAAACATGAGAAAGGGATATAAATAATAATACCAACTTAGAATAGGGTGTCACTAATATATTTCCAACGAGTTTTGGTGAAGTTATGATTTGCGAGGGGACTAAACAGAAAGCTGTAATTGGAGTGACATACGACTCCAAGACGTGTCCCAATCGTATACTCGATCCAACTCCTACAAAAGAGCAACATAGAAGTACTTCAAATGAAGAATCAAAGTACAACATTGCGAAGAGCTCGTTGAGGTGATCGAAACGGATATATCATTTGCCATATTCGGAGTCCGTAATCGAAGATATCGATCGCAGAGGCGGGGTTCGGTAAAAACGGGCATAACTCCCTCATCCGGACTCCGTTTGACGCGAACAAATACAATTCGGAAGCGGCACGACGACACGCACGCACCCACAAAAGCTCAGCTCAGGTGGGCCCATCTTGGGCCGATCGGCCCAATAATGGGGCCGATCGGCTCGCCACTGCGCCACGTCGGCCCCGCTTCCGGGAAGCTTCCTCCACCGCCTCTAAGACGCAATCAAAACCGGTTGTTTAACGTCGGTTTGATCCGAGGGCGTCGGTAGAAGTACTGAGATGGATTAAGATCAAACACCGGATTAGTACCGCGACGCTTTCTTTGGGGTGAAGGGACAGAAGAAGACCCATATATATAGACCCCTAGACCCCCTCTTTCGGATCATCATCATCTCGGATCATCTCGGATCAATTACATATCTCATCGGATGGAGGCACGACGCTGGAGAATTAGATTAGACAGCTACAATGTAATAGAATAGACCTAGTAGTAGAGTTAGGGAGAAGGGAACTGCGTTCCGGTGCTCGAGAAGTCTTCGGCGTTACGGTATATCTTTGTATCTCAACTCTATTAGACTTTATGCCATAATTATATTTATCTTCTCTAGTTACTTTTATGCCTTTCATTTTATTGATTAGAATATAGTTGTTATATAATTGCATGGGATCTTCGCTCGTATTGAGTGCTCGGCGGTTATTCATGATGATTAGAGTAGTAATTAATAGTGTGGACATGGTGTCTAGACTAGAGGTTACCTTAGATTGCACCCAATCCCACGGATAGTTGTGGTAGCCCTAGGTGGTGGCAGCCCTAACGGCCGGCGTATTCCACCACGTTCGGATTGGTGTTGTAGGACCGTAGTCGGAGCTTCCTAGCCCCCTTCTCATCCCTTTCCGCGGCTAGTGTTACGATGTCGAAGTGTTCTTTTTATGATCGCTATACCTTTTCATGCCTTAGTTACTCAAGAACCAAAGTACTAGAGAAGTATTCGAGGAACCTAGATCTCTCCGTTGTCCTCTCGACCTAGCTATCTATTCTATATTATAATATTCTCTCA
This sequence comes from Hyparrhenia diplandra, assembly GCA_015847255.1. Lineage (NCBI taxonomy): Eukaryota > Viridiplantae > Streptophyta > Magnoliopsida > Poales > Poaceae > Hyparrhenia > Hyparrhenia diplandra. The sequence continues at coordinate 69,441 of JADLZK010013093.1, forward strand.
CGGTTAAGTGCTATTAATTATCATATCATATACATTATTTACCCCTCACTTTAGTTTAGTTGGTATATTAAGTTAGTAGATACATGATTTTGATTTATCATAGTCTTTACCCTTGCTTCCCTCGTGGAAAATATAAATAACGATACTACGGAATACTCAGGGTAAAAGCTACAATGGTATATATATTCTGTGCGCTTGCGGAACCCTTTATTTTCTTTTTGCACTTAATAAATACCAACACACGTCGTAAAGTTAGATCGCTCAAGTGGCACTAGATGACCGATATGTAAACAAGTTTGCCCCTCTTGATAGTACGGCCATCTATCCTAAACCCGGTCATAAACTTCTCTAAGCTCCAATGACCGTGAAATAAAAATGCCCTATAGGTTATACCTTTGCCTTACACATTTCCATTCCGCTCCATCTTTAAGTGCCGATGCAACAAATGCACCAACACGATCAAGAATGATATGATCCATTTCATATCATCACATGACCTTCTTGGTCCATCGATCTTGACCTCACTTGCTCTTCACCGTTTTCGTCGGTCCGTCGGCGCCAAGTCCGAGTGACTTGCCCTTCACACTTGCAACCGGTCCATCAAGCCAAGCCTCGTCTTGATCTTCACCACCTCGGTCACATGACTCCATGTCATGTTTCATATGCAATAAGCTCCTTCATTGCATCATCACGTGTGAACTAATTTCCCGTATATAATCTCAATCACACATATTAGTTCACCTAATGTTGACACTCAATTACCAAAAACCATAAGAGACCTTTCGAGGGGTGACATGGCACGTGTGATGCCGACATGGACCTCCACGTGGGCGGCCGAGATTGAGATGAAAAAAAAAAAAAAAGGAAAAAAAACAGGATCACAACAAGGACTCGAACCCACAACCAGCTGAGTGGAGGGGAATAGTCTTACCACTGCACTATGAAAGCATTTATGATAGAATTGGAAGGTTTATATTTTTATCAAATTAAACAGGCTGTGCTGCTGCTGGCTGCTCACGTTGATGGGCTGGACCTCGGCTTGGCTTTGGCCCAACACGAGAGTGGAGGGAGAGTCGGGCTTTGTCCAGGAAAGAAATTGGCCTGAGCTTCATTCTCCAATTAGAATTGTATTTTCCATTTTCCATATACTTGTATTTTATACACACACACATATTTGTATAAATATCATTATGTGTGCATATATACGTAGCCGTGCTCTTGTGTATGTACATACATATATCGCAATACACAGAAGTTTTTTTTTTTTTTTTGACAAAAATACACAGAAGTTTACATTGTTCATGTTCACGTGTCTCAATTATCGGGAGAAGTCGCGGTAATTAAAATAATTAGAGAAAAGTACCAAACAATTACAAAAATTCTCAAACTTGGCGGTGCCTTCACACATGCCATGTAGACGCCTCAAAAAAGTTTGAGGCCGATAGCACACGCAAAGCGCACGGGCCACACATTCATGAGAAACCTTAGTGTGAGGATAGGGTTTCGCGTGAAAGGTTGAGTATACCTAATCCTTGTGAAGCACACTGCTCCGCCTAACTCCAAACTTCCTAAAAAAATTTTTGGTCATTTACACACAAAATATGGCCCCACCAATAAAATCCTAGGTTTTTAGCCAGTTTTGGATTTCTTGTATTTTTCTACGTGCCGCGTGCGACCAAATATGGTGAATTACACTTTGAAAACACAATAATTCCACACCGGCCTCCACAAGTTTTGCCTCCTAGGGCACAAGTGACCTTGCGGTAAAAAGTTTGGCACCGTTCCAGTCTTTCGGGGGTGGTCGCAGTTCAACGTATGATTATCGAGAGAAGTCGCTAGCGGTAATTAAAATAATTAGAGAAAAGTACCAAACAATTACGTAGAAAATTCTCAAAACTTGGCGGTGCCTTCACACATGCCATGTAGACGCCTCAAAAAGTTTGAGGCCGATAGCACAGCAAAAGCGCATGGGGCACACATTCATGAGAAACCTTAGTGTGAGGATAGGGTTTCGTGAAAGGTTGAGTATACCACTATGAAGCACGCCCGCTCCGCCTAACTCCAAACATCCTCAATTTTTTGTTGTTTTGTTGTCATTTACACCCAAAATATGGCCCCACGCAAAATCCTAGGTTTTTTTAGCCATTTTTGGATTTATCAGTTTTTTTGCGCGTGCGACCAAATATGGTGAATTACACTTTGAAAACACAATAATTCCGCACCGGCCTCCACAAGTTTTTTGCCTCCTAGGGCACAAGTGACCTTGCGGCAAAGTTTGGCAATCGTTTCAGGTCTTTTCGGAGGTGGTCGCAGGTTCAACGTATAATTATCGGGGAGAAGTCGCTAGCGGTAATTAAAATAATTAGAGAAAAGTACCAAACAATTACAGAAAAATTCTCAAACTTGGTGGTGCCTTCACACATGCCATGTAGACGCCTAAAAAAAGTTTGAGGCCGATAGCACACCGCAAAGCGCCACGAGACACACATTGATGAGAAACCTTAGTGTGAGGATAGGGTTTTCGTGGAAAGGTTGAGTATACCACTATGAACCACGCTCGCTCCGCCTAACTCCAAACATCCTCAATTTTTTTTTGGTCATTTACACCCAAAATATGGCCCCACGCAAAATCCTAGGTTTTTTTAGCCATTTTTGGATTTTTCTTGTATTTTTCTACGTCGCCGCGTGCAACCAAATATGGTGAATTACACTTTGAAAACACAATAATTCCACACACGGCCTCCACAAGTTTTGCCTCCTAGGGCAAAAGTGACCTTGAGATAAAGTTTGGCACCGTTTCAGGTCTTTTCGGGGGTGGTCGCAGTTCAACGTATAATTATCGGGGAGGAGTCGCGCGGTAATTAAAATAATTAGATAAAAGTACCAAACAATTACAGAAAATTCTCAAACTTGGCGGTGCCTTCACACATGCCATGCAGACGCCTCAAAAAAGTTTGAGGCCGATAGCACACTGCAAAGCGCACGGGGCACACATTCTTTAAGATTTTTAAAATTATTATCATAGATTTTCCTATAAATTATAAAAATAATAAACGGGCCGTGCTAACTTTAGATTCAGCCCAACTTCTGATACAGCCCAGCCCAAAGTGATCCAAATATCATTTTTGGCCGTCGGATCGATCAACGGACGGCTCACATTCACCGAGTTCCAAATAAAAGCGTGACTCCACACCGGAAACCCTACCGCTGCATCGCTTATCCTCACTCCACCTGCCACTCCACCCTCTCCGTTTCTCTTCTGGCCGCCGCCGCCGCCGCCTCCCCTCACATCTGCTACCGCAGCCCGACGACGCGAGGAATACGCCGCCGTCCGCTGCCCTCCGTCCGCCATTGCTCCCACCCGCTATCAGATCCAGTGAGATGTGGCTCCGCACGCGAAGGCAGTGAGAGATCTGCGGCTTCGAGCGAGCCGGCGGCGCTAAATCTGCCCCTCCCTCCCGCTGGCCGCTGCAAGGCAGCCCTCTCCTCCACCCGGCCATGGATGTATTCATTCATCGATTTCCTCCAACTCTGATTCGGTGCTAGGTTATCCATCTCCGCTTCGCATCCTATCCTCGATTCCTCGTGGAGTTGGTTGTTCGACGCCTTGTATTTTTTATCCAGACGACTGAACCCTGTGTGTGTATGACTGCTTCCCGTGCACAGGTGGCGGCGGCCTGTGCGAGCTCGTTTTGCGGGCGCTGCGCTGGGCGAAGCGAAGAGGAGCGGATACAACCTGGTACGGCGCTGCGCTCACTCTGTCCACTTTTTTTTTTCCTTTCCTTCTTTGGGTGCTCTTCATTGTAGCAGCTGCCGTGATGGGCGAGCCGACGGCGGCGGCTCTGATGCTGTGCGGCGGCGAGCCGTTGGGATCCCTGCTGAGTGAGTGGGTGACACCTTTAATTTATTTTACGTGCAGGTGATGCAGTGCTGACTTAATTTGTGGTTCTAAAGGTTTAATAATAAATGTTGGTAGCACACTGTGGTTTGGTTACAGGATGGTTCGCTAGTCTTCGCTGTGCTCTGATTGCAGCTGAAACTATACGCTTTTCTTCATTTTTGCAAGCTTACTACCCTGTAGTTTAAGTGTTTGTCGAAATGTCCAGTCAAGCTAAAATGCCTGTATCACGCTACGCTTTACTTATATGGCTGTATCAGCATTATGTTTTAAATAATACAAGAGCACAGGATAGTTAGCTTGATGTATACTTAGATTTTTTCCTTCACCACACGAGATGCATATCTACGCATTTGAGTTTACATTCTTGCTAAAAAGTAAAAATTGAATGTTGTACCGTAAAAGTTAGCTCGTCTATTTTATTCTCTACACATATACAGAGGATACAAACTGAATGTTTCCCTGCTGTACAATGATGCAGTATGTAAACTGTTTCTCAGCATGCTACCTTGTTAATGCTACTGTCTCTGATACTTTGCAGCTTGCGAAGGTGCCACTTCGAGGGGTCACAAGCAAAGATGACTTCATTGCCAGGGTCAAGGAAGCTGTTAGAGGTAATATGCTACTCTCTCTCTCAAATTTATATAGACGCCCCTTGCTTCAGAATTATTCAATTTTGTTTCATCCTAATAGTATCTGTCGAAGCTTCTATGCTTTGTTTGTTGCTTACAACTTCTATCTTCTGCAGTTCCGCGATGGTAGGGTAATCGGTTTGCGAAAAGGAAGGCCTGAAGCCTGAATGATTGTGGATTTCATTGTATCTATCTGATCTGGAGTACTACTACGAGCACTTTTATTTTAGTCAGTGGTTAATTTTTTTCGAACACTTGTAGCATCCTTTTTGTTTGAGCATTGTACAAAACTGATTGTATTCGAATGTGAACCATTACTATTAATGTATTATTGTATTTAACTATGCTGCTGTTAATTGGGCTTGTTAAATTGTGGTGCTGCTGTTCTGTGAGAACGAACCAAAATGAATATTGGGCTGAGAACGAACCAAAATGAATAATGGGCGGAATGGGCTGATTGTATCCCAACCCAGCCCATCATGCAGGCTAAGCCCATCCGATTTCTTGGTATTTGTAAATAAAAAGAGAAAAAAAACAAGGTTTGGCCCATCAGGCCCATCAGCAAGTTGATGTGGCCATCCTTGCCACGTCAGATTCCACCTTGACATGCTGAGATGGCAGTGATGACATGGAACATGTCTATGACGCCCACTTTCATCACTAAAACAAGCTTGTGAACCATATGAAAAAAACTATCCTCGACGATGGCAAATCGTCATCGATCTAGCGTCTATGACGGAATTTTTGAGCAAAGATGAATTATGACGAGGATTCTCGTTATGAATTTTAGAGCCATCACAGATAACTATCTCGCGACAATTTTTAGGGTGTCTATGACCAATTCAACACGCCATGTATCAACACATTCTTAGTAGTGGTTGATGCTGATAACTGACAACTTAACTGCATACAGTACATCGACCGTACAGCCACATACGGTGCACTAGCACTATAGTAGTAGCTTATTGAACCGGTCGTATATGGAGTAGTATATAACTTTCCGTACGTCCCCGTGCCTGACGTACTACAGTGTCTGTACGGTACAGTGGCGTGTCTATCCTATCTGGCTCCTCTACAGTTTGTTATCAATTGATGTCCCAATGTCAACTTTAGGTAGCTCGTATAAAAATCCGTCAACTACTGCGTCTGTTGACCAACATGAAACTGCATTATATACATTTGCCAACTACTCTCCCTACAACATAACGTGCGTTGAGCATCATGAAACTGATTGGGATAAGCAATTTTCTAAAAACTAGCTAGGATGAACTCACATATAACAGCCAGGCCAACAATGTGCATGGCAAAGATATATTGAAAAGGAAGAAGAATATACACAAGCAAATTAAAAAAAAAAAAACATTCCTCTAGATAAAGGCTATGCTTATTAGAAAGAGAGAACTAAACTTGATTATCAGTGTCTACATGGATAGTGTTTGATTGAATATATCACCTCGAAGATGGAACTCTATGGTGGCAACTACATATATATTCAGACGTTTGTGAGTAGACTAAAAACCAAAAAGGCATGGATCATGAGTTGATGACCTTTTGCCTAGCCTCATGCTTGACCTTCTTTCGCATGCCCTCGTCAATTACAAATGTACAGTATTGAATATTTGAATGATCAATCAATGTTAACTGGGTTGGAGCAAGAGAAATAGGAATCAATACCCTTAGTTGTTGTTTTTCAATTAATGATTGTTAGTGGGATCAAAGAAGACAAACGGCCATCAACAGACGGATGGATTTGGCTGCCAATATGAATTGAATGGTTTCGATTAGCTGATGACATACTTCCTCTACCTCAAAATAAGTCTACATTGAGAGTGGGTTTTGGAAACTCTTGGACATGTAACTTAAATTGTCTGGCTGTGTACATCCCCTGGGATGTAGAGGCCGGATTTTTTTAATCCATTATCGAAAAAAAATGTAACTTAAACTGAGAGTGTGTTTTGGAAACTCTTAGAGATACTCTTATAACTTAGTACTAACTTAGACTGAGAGTGGATTTTTGAAAACTCTTGGAGATGCTCTTATAATAGCTAAGCCAAATTTCTCTTTTTTTACAGGATGAAGAAGCTGGATTTAATGCTCTTCTAACTTAACTTGGCTTTATTATTGGCCTTGCTGAAGCTATTCTCCGTCTTCACAACACATTGGCGAGTGTTCACTTTGCCTCACCATCTATGATCCTTCATTGTCACATTTCATTGAATGCCGAGCTAGCCAGTGAAACCATGATTCCCTCTAAGGAATATCCTCGTTCTCCCTAAAAAATGATGTAAACCATAACAATCATCTGTTGGACTAGCCAGCGGAATAAAGAGATAACTTTAAATGAATGTTGCATGTTTTCATAATCCCAACTGCCAGGCGACACTTTCATGTTTTTTATACATTGAAATGTGCTCCAACATAATGTTAATCACAGATAGCATACTACTACTGAACTCTTGTGTGTACAGTGTACCCTGCCACTTCTCATCCCCGATTGATCAGTTCGTTGCTCCTTTTTTCTCCTGTATATAAAATTCCTTTGTTTGAGGGAGGCCCTGGCCCGCTGGCCTTAACCCCAAGTGTGACCCACTGTGTGCTGAAAGGCCACTAGTACTTGCCAAGTTGCTCCAAATTTCCAGGCCCTATATATATGCAACCCCAACTAAAACAGCCGCACACTGCATCAAGCTAAAAGACAGCACAAAACCGTCGATCTTCTGGTTACTTAGATCGTAGGCTCGTAGCTAGCTAAGCTCAGTGCGGCTAAGCTGAGAGCAAAGATGTCGTGGCAAACCCAGCAACGTGCGTTTCTCCCTCTCGCCGTCCTCGTCCTCCTCGTCGCCGCCGGCACCGCTCCCTACAAAGCCAATGCGCAGCCAGCGTCGCCAGCAGACCCAACGCCAACGGCCGGCGACAACACCTGCGCCGACCCCGCCGTGGACGGCGCGTGCCGCAACGTCCCGAAGGCGCTGCGCCTGAAGCTGATCGCTATCCCGACGATCCTCGTCGCCAGCGTGATCGGCGTGTGCCTGCCGCTCTTCTCCCGCTCGGTGCCCGCGCTCCGGCCGGACCGCAACCTCTTCGTCATCGTCAAGGCCTTCGCGTCGGGCGTCATCCTCGCCACGGGCTACATGCACGTGCTCCCGGACTCCTTCAGCAACCTCACCTCGCCGTGCCTGCCGCCGAAGCCGTGGGCCGATTTCTCCTTCACCACCTTCGTCGCCATGCTCGCCGCCCCTGTTCACGCTCATGGTGGACTCGCTCATGCTCACCTTCTACAACCGGAAGAAGAGCGGCAACAACACCTCCGGCCGGCGCACTGACGCCGCGGTCGCCGACCACGAGAGCCCGGCGCATGACGAGCACCACTGGCACAGCCACGGTCATGGGGCCATCGTGGCCGCCGACAAGCCCGAAGACGAGGAGGCCAGCAAGGTGCAGCTCCGCCGGAACCGTGTTGTCGTTCAGGTACGTCTTCGTGGTTCGTGCTCCTGTTTCTTCCCACTCTAGTCTAGCAGTAGTACTACAACTCTACAAGTCCTAGGTACGGATCAGTACGGACTACTACAACTTTCCGTCGCCTATCTCGTTAGCTGCGACATTTTAAAACACGAAAATCAACTGTGTCCGTACGCACAGCAAAGTCTTCACCATTAGTTTAACAGTCCTGTGGAACCCATGGAATTTGTCGTTTTTATTTTTGAATTTCATGTTTGACCATCCGTCTTATTCAAAATATTTATAAAAATCATAAAATAAATTAATTAATATTCAAACATCTTTATTGATAAAATAAGCCATAACAAAATAAATTATATACGTGTAAAAATATTTGAATAAGATTTAAACAAATAAATAAAAAAAAGATGGCATGGAATCGGGGTGACAAAATCAAATGGAATGAGAGGAGTAGGTACTTGACTCAAGATACATATGGCCCACATGTTTCTATATGAAAAAAAATAGCCACCATAAATGTCAACTATTGTACTCGCTCAGCCCTACTAATATATTGTCATTATAGTTTTGTCCCAAATCAAATAATTTTAAGGTTGATCAAGTGTATATAAAAATATTTTAAGTTTTGTCCCAAATAGCCACCATAAGTTTGTCCTTGTCAAAGAGTTTTCTCTATAAGTTTAATTAAGCTTAAAATATTTTGACAACGATAAAACCAAAATATCACTCTTTGAGTGGAAGAGATTGTGTCATTTTTCTGAACTTCGTGAAGATCTCTGAGGTGTGATGAACGAGATAACTGCTCCCTCCATTTCAAATTGTAAATCATTTCAAGAATCTTGGAGCGTTAAAAGCGTCTCAAGTTTGAGAAAAGATTAATGAATTTAAAATATATAATATCCATAATACCTTTTAGTATGTCAATAACTTCAGCCCTAAGAAGTTTTTAAGCTAGAAATGCCCGGCTATAAAATCTGTTAGAGCTCAAGCTCTGTCAAACAGACCGTGATTAGAGCTAATCTTCGTGTCATAACGTTGTTTAGCTTATCTAAATATGCCACCAGGTACAGGTAGTTGGCTTTTCTTGACCTGACTTAAAATGTGGCATTCTATAAAGCTTGAGTTTGAGTAATCGAGAGGGTCTAGGCCCACGTTGACTTTTCCTGTTAGTGGATCCTACTGATAACGTCCGTTGTTATGACCCTGTTTAGTTTAAAAAGTTCCGGGACTTTTTAATCCTACAGATTTAAAAAAGCCTCTCTAAAAGAATCTTTTAGAGACTAATATAGAAAAAAAGTACTTAAAAGTTCCTCATGTTTGGTTTCTAGAGACTTTTTTAGTCTGCAGGGAAAGTCTCTCGAACCAAACAGCCCCTGTGTTACTGAAATTTTGAAGTAAAATATCACATCAGTCTGTAGGGTCTTGAGAAATTAAACTAACAGTCCTTGATGATGCACGCACCCCACACGCAGGTCCTGGAGATGGGCATCATCGTGCACTCGGTGGTGATCGGGCTGGGCATGGGCGCGTCGCAGAACGTGTGCACCATCCGCCCGCTGGTGGCGGCGATGTGCTTCCACCAGCTCTTCGAGGGCATGGGCCTCGGCGGCTGCATCCTGCAGGCGGAGTACGGCGCCAAGATGAAGGCCGGGCTGGTGTTCTTCTTCTCCACCACGACGCCGTTCGGGATCGCGCTGGGTCTGGCGCTCACCAAGGTGTACAGGGGAGAACAGCCCCACGGCGCTCATCGTCGTCGGGCTGCTCAACGCAGCCTCGGCGGGGCTCCTCCACTACATGGCGCTGGTGGAGCTCCTCGCCGCCGACTTTATGGGGCCCAAGCTGCAGGGCAGCGTCAGGCTCCAGCTCCTCTCCTTCCTCGCCGTCCTCCTCGGCGCCGGCGGCATGTCCGTCATGGCCAAGTGGGCGTGAGCTCTGATGAGCCGATCGATGTGACACTGTACTGTACTACTGTTACACCAACGCATCGCACTGCCGTATGTATCTGCATTCTGCAGCAAGCACTCTATCTGCATCGCTGCACTCTACTGTTGTATCGTCAGGCTCTAATAAGGTAGGTAGATGCACATTAGTGTTGTTGTCAAGATTGTGCAACGTTCATGGTATCATGCAAGTATATATAGCACTCTACGTCTCTACCACATGTACGTACATTCTGTTGTTAGGAGTATTATCCATCGTATCTTGTTGGCCGGTCTTTCATGCCACCTGTACCACTTGAACTGAAGAAAGGATGCAAATCGATAGTATGTTTCTGGGTTTTGCCTTTATACATAACAAGAACCTGGTAGGCTGCGAATGTCGGCGGGCCAGGCCCACCATCCGTCCGGATGCGCCTCCTCCACTCATTCCTCCCAGGCCACAACACGGGATTCTCCCTCCCTCCTACGCCGCTTACCAGCCGCCCGCGTCGCTCAGCCTCCGTCCCCACAGCGCCGAGCGTGTCTTCCAAGCCACTCCGGTGCGCCCCCCACCGCCACCACCTGCGGCGCCCCCGTCTCCCGCCGCGCCAAGGCCGTCCTCTGATGCACATCTTCCAGGTCCGTCCTCTGCTCTGTTGCTGCTCCATGAGCCCGCGTCTACTGCTCCTGCCATGCTTATGGTCCGCTCAACCCCACCCAACGAAGCTGATGGCCTGGGAACAGCCCACGACGTCGGAGGTGGCCTAGGAGATGGCGCTCCTTGCAGGGCCCTCTAGGCGGGCGACCATCTTCGGCCCTTTGCTAGGCCGATTCTCCTTGGCCTCATTCAACTCTGGTGGCGGATCCAGCGACGCCCCCTCTCCCAGCGGTGATTTGGGCCATCTCCGGTGGAGGGTTACACGTGTTTGTTTCAGTTGTTTCAATCCTCCCCAATGTTCCATTTGTTTGTTTCAATTGTTTTAGTTGTTTCAGAGGTATGTTTTTTTCAGAGGTATGTTTCAACCGAACCATATTTATTTTGCAAAAGTAGATCGGGTGTTTTCACATGTTTCGGAGATATGTTTTTCATCGATGTTTTCAAGTTTCAACTAGTTTTAGTGGTATGTTTCAACCGTTGTTTCTCGGATGTTTCAAAAGTAGATTGAGTGTTTCACATGTTTTCGTAAATATATTTCATCGATGTTTCATCAGGAATGTTTCAAGTGTTTCAACTAGTTTCGGTTGTATGTTTTCAACCTGTTGTTTTTCGGATATTTCAAAAGTAGATCAAGTGTTTCACATGTTTCAATAGGGATGTTTCAAATGTCTCAACTAGTTTCAATTGTATGTTTTCAACTGTTGTTTTTTTGAATGTTTCAAAAGCAGATCAAATGAGTTTTCTAGTGTTTCGTGAGTGATGTTTCAAGTGTTTCAACTACCTTCATACGTATGTTTCATCTGTTGATTCCCGCTTGTTCTAAAAGTAGATCAAGTGTTGCTTCTTCTTTCACATTTCGCTGATGGTAGAGCCGAGGTCGAGCTCGAGCTCCTCGGCCCGGCTCGGGCGGGCGGGTGGTGATGTGGATTGGGAAGGCGCGATTGGCGCGGTCGTCAGGGCTTAGAAGCCGGGAACGGGAACATGGCCACGTTCCTCCCCCGAACGACGTTCCAATTCGTGGGTACGGGAACAATGTGGAACGCCGTTCCCAATCACGATGGAACGCGTGGCCGGGATCACGATCAATCCAGAAACATAGAGTCCCAAATATGGACGGAACAATGAGCCGTTGAGCCTCGTCAAATGCTTTTCGTCATCAAGTGTCTTAAACACTAAGCTTGAGATCTATCCATATCTGGCGATAAGAGAGAACAGGGCAATAGGCTTAAGCGAGCCATTTAGAGCATCTCAAATGCATTTTTGAACGCGGGAACACGTTCCTCGAACACGTTCCATCTAGATTAGGTACGCTGTTCCATTTGAATTTGGTACAAGCTAAAGATGTATACCCTCTTCGTTCCATAGTTTTTGAAAATGTCGTACCACGCACACACGTTCCTCACGTTCCGGGAACCTGGCTTCTAAGCGTGCCCCGGCGCTCGTTCGAGAACATTTGTACCTAAAGTGTAATTAATTCAATACTTATGGATATTTTCATCAAAAAAAAAATACTTATGGATATTGGCAGATTATGAAGACTCCATACAGCGTAAAAAACCTTAAAGTATTTGTCCTGTTCAGATTTGTGGCCGAGCAAAGAGAATATATCTAAATAAAAATGTTTAATTAATTAGTTTTTTTTAGAATTACACGGTTCAACGCAGACGCTCACAACACGCATGCACACTCACTCACCCCTATTAACACACGTAAGCAAACCCTACCCCTATGAGCACCTCCGAAGGACTGGGCATCCGGCAAATCAAAGATTCTTGAAGTCATCGCCTCGTCGTCGCTTATACCACTTAATGCATAACGGTGAAATCCCTAAAAAAAAAATCTCAAGCAAAGGTGCAGCACCGAAAATTTGAACTCGGTGGGTAGTGGCCCCACCTGGACCGCCCTACCATCGAATTACTGAGCCAATTCGTTTAATTAATTAGATACTATATGGATATATGGGTGATCTAGACGCTGAGCAAACGAAATAATGGCAGTCCGGCGATCGCGAAAGCCTGGGCCAGCGCTGCCTGCCAACCCGGTCAGGCCTGGGATGACGGAGGCCCACAAAGGGCCCCAACCCAACGCGGCGGCGCACACGACACGGAACTGGCGGACACGCGGTGCGGTGCGGGGTTCGCAAGCGCAAGCGCAACGCAAGGAGGCTGACACGCCTAGTAGTACGTGGCCATTGTGACCGTGTGCCCTGGCCGGCGGGCGTGATACATGATGCTCCGGATGTCGTCCGGCAATGCAAACGTAGCAGCGATGGACGAGCATGCATGATACGGCCAGGTAGCGTTTGACGCAGAGGGCGACGGAAACGGAAAGCATTGCACGGGCTCAGCGACACCACGCCACTCACGGCCCCACGACATCTAGAGGAGCAGTAGTCGTCACACGGAGATAGCACTAGTAGTGTGCTGCTGGCCACTGCCGGTCTGCCAAGTAAGGCTAGCACTAGTACACATGCAACCGCATCATTGCTTTGGTTGATTCACTGGACCTGGACGGATGGCGCTCGCCGTAAAAAGGTGGATATCATCATATCACAATTCAACCAACCCAGAAATAGAAAGGGACATGTATGCGTGCGTGCGGCATCAACAAGCTGGAAACGAGTTGGCTGGCTGGCTTTTGTTTCTTGCTGTTGTCATGGCGGCTCACACGGCCATGCATGATTCCGTTCCGTTCTGTTCCCGGCATACTGTACAGTCGTAGTAGTAGTAGCTTACTGTATGTTGCTGCCAATTCAGCACGGCTTGCCGGCTTCCAAGCTCCGAAATGCTTAATTATTTATGGGATGGGGCACGCAGAATTTTAACTTTCGGCATGCACGTATAAAAAGACAAAAGCAAAAATGATGAGGCTGCAAGCGGCCGGGGGAGCGCGGGTCAAGCATACCAAGGGAACGCTTTTGCTTTCGCTGTGCGCGTCCTTAAAATGATATACTCCTGCATACTCCTATATATAGTATATATATGACGCTCATCAAACAACAATCTTATCTTCAACGTACAGGTACAGTATCTTGCTATTTCTCACTGCAGATCCAATTCGTACAACAAATAATAGTACTACTACTAAAAGTGCCAGACAGGCTGTTTTATTTGCATCATCGGTTCAGTGGCTAAAATTGGACACACGACAAGTATACCACAGTAAATAAAGAGTAATCAACGTTTTGCAATCGAAAAATCAGTGGTTGCTTTCTTCATTTGTGTAGTCCTATGGAGTAGTACTCCGTATGTCTGTTTCTCTTTTCGCCCTCTACCGCGAAATCGTACATTACGTAGTCTACCTTGCACATTGCTCTGCATTCCACGAGACGACGAGTCAAGTCGTCGGTCCGCTGAGCTCTGATTCGAGGCAGACCAAACCACCACCATCGCCGGCCGTACCAGAACCCAGATGCGTTCACACCTCCCACCCACTGCCTGGTGGGTCCCGTGTCGGCATTCTTCATCTCTACGGACTTTTCCTGTGCCGAGACAGCCCGCCTGGCCTGGGCCCGACGTCGTGACATTACCGTAGTGACGTCGCGCGCCTGGTCACGGCCCGTCTTGATTACTTCACCGTCCTTCTCCCCCCGCCAGCCACTGCACTTGACACTGAAAGGCGCACGTTCTTCTCCTCCCGGAAACGGCCAAGAAAGGGGTAGATTGCAGTGGCGGGCCAGATTCAAAGCGAGGTATTTCGCTCGCCGCCTTGTCGGCTCGCCCCTTGCCGGCCGCCCGGTGCTGCGGCCTCGCTGCTTCGCCCATTGCCCGCGCACGCCGGCTGCTCGTGCGTGCCTTGCCGCTTTTGCCGCTACCTTTGTTGTTGCCCGCCCGCCCGCCTCGTCGGCTCGCCCTTGCCGGCTGCCGCCCGATGCGCTGCGGCCTCGCCGGCTTCCGCGCTGCCGGCCGCAAGAACCCGGCTGCCCGTGCGTGCCTTGCCACTGCCGCCCGCTACCTTTCTTGCTGCCCGCCGCCGGTCGCCACTACTAGGGTCTAGGGGCTGCTGGATTGGGAATTTTGGGAATGGGGATTGAGAAGAACGACGGAAGGAGACAACGGGAGGGATTTTCCTTCGACACGGTTTCCGCCGGGAGATCGGTGCGGGATGGGAGACAACGGTCGACGGGTGGGGATTTCTTTCGACATGGGCCTCGTGGGCGGCCTAGGATGCGAGCCTAGGACGGGAGAAGGGAGGTAGGCTGTTTTTGGGCCACTTTGGGCTAAAATAGTGAACAAATGACACAAATACACCATTATACATTTATATACATCATTATACATACATATCTATGAAAACTCGTAAAAAAAAAAAGTTAGGTATTCACGGGAATACCCGGGCATCAACGTGGCTCCGCCGATGGTAGATTGATGATAAAAAACGCGCGAAATTTCTTTCTCGATAAGCTTAAAAGCGGAAACACGCTTCGCCATCGCTTGGCTCTCGCTCTGTCGCGCGTTTGGGTGTTGTTGCTTTGCTCCCTCCTTGTTTTCCCCTCTGCTCCCCCTCGCTGTGCTCTCCGAATCTTCCCCGGAAATTTTTCGGCCCGCCCTCGTTCTATCTCTCCGTTGAATCGAAATTCTCGCTGGGTTGAGTTGCGTTGCGTCCGTCCGCCCCTTGCGCTTGCCGACCACGCCGATGCCTCGCACGTAGGGTTTGTCGGCTGCATTCCACGAGTTTTAGTGCTCTTAATTGTTTTGTAGGGCGTATCTCAAATGAGTGATTAGAGTATACCATTGCGAAGAGCTCGTCGAAAACGATTGAAACAGACATATCATTTGCCACATTTGGAGTCCAGAATTAAAAGATACGAATCATGACCATTAGTATAAATTGCAGGGACTTAAAACAAAAAGAGAACACCACAAACAAGGTGGGGCTCATCTGTCATAGCCCGGGGACGCCTGTCCCTCTCCACCACGTCACTGGATTCTAGAAGCTTCCTTTCACCGACCTATGGGATCATGTAAATCATATATATCTAACCGTTGATTTAAGATGGTTTTAAGGTCGGTTTGATTCAATGGCTACGATTCATCCCTTAGGACTATAAATGAAGAGGCAAACCACACTCCTGAAACTCTAATTCATTATGTAATTCATTAGTTTATGTTTATTGTCTCTTGATCTATTGATTATAGAGTCATACTAGGGTTGAACCTTCTTTCTCCCAAGTTCAACAAATAGGAAGCTAGTTCTAATGATGGAAAAATATTCTCATATTAACGCAATACAAAGATAAGTATATATGAAAAAACTCTCCCTTTTTAGTTAAAGGAATTTAATTGGTTAGCATAAAAAAATATCTAATAAATAGAAAATCGAAGATAAAAGCAAATAGCGTAGAAATATTAGAAAAACAACATACTTTGGTAATTTCTCATTTGATTGTACTTGATCAACCTAACTCATATTTGTAAACAATCATACGGAGAAATAAATATGTACTGTTGTTACATTATAGGAGGGCACGAATGCAAGCATGAGGTTGCAGATATGTTTCTGAGAAATTGCAGCCTCCTTTTTCGCCGGTATCCTAGTGAGACGAAAGCAAATTGGGCGGAATACGGAGCCAGTATGAAGTCCGGGCTGGTGTTCTTCTTCTCCACCACAACGTCGTTCGGGATCGTATTTTGGAGCTAGCGCCACCAAGGTGTACAGCGACACCAGCCCCCGACGACGCGATCGTGGTGGGGCTCTGAACGTGGCCTCGGCGGGTCTGCTCCACTACATGGCGCTCGTCGACCTCCTCGTCGCCGACTTCATGGGGCCCAAGCTGCAGAGCAGCGTCAGGCTCCAGCTCGTCTCCTTCCTCGCCATCCTCCCCGGAGCCGGCGGCATGTCCTTCATGGCCAAGTGGGCGTTTTTCTGTCTGCTGTCTGGAGAAGGCCCAAACAATCAGGTGCTGTGTATATATTCTGTGTATGCTCCCGCTCGCATGTTCAGTTGCTCTCACTGGTCACCTCTGCATTGTGATTGTTATCAAAGGGGGAAAGGAGAAATCTTGTTGTACTCTTGGAGCTTTTAGGTGTCTTATTCGCAGGAGTCTCTTATTGTCTTCAGGGTAATATGTAGTATTTTTTTTCTTTAAATATTATGGAAGGTGAGATAATTGTAAAATGTAAGTTTGTCTGATATATATAATAGATAGTAAAACACTAAGCAAGTGTCAATGACTTAATTTTGTATCTAAATCCTAGAGTGAAAGCTGTAACGGTTCCCCGGTCGGCCCACAACCCCTGGGTCAAGTTTGGTCGAAAACTCTAATTGGCCTGGCCTGATTTACTAGTCCTACAGAGTTTTTTTTTATACTTAAAAAAAAAGAGTTCTTTAGCTGTATGCTCTAAAAAAATTGGTTCTTCGTTGTATGGTTCTATTTTTAAAAACCATAGTTGGTGTTGAAGGGGTAAAAGATTGTTTTACCCTTGATGATTTCATTAGGGAGTTCTTCTTGTATTTCGTATTCTATTATCTTTGATGAACAAGGAAAATGAGAACTCAAAAATATCGAAAGAGTAAAAAAATAGAATAAAAGAGTGATTGGTTTAACAGCAAGAGAAATAGAATAATGAGAATATATGAATTTACATGATTCTAGTTTGGCTGGCCCCTAGAACGGGAAGTTCGGGATGAGATGAACCGATGAAGGATCCAGAAGTTGTTCTGCATGGAGCCCAAGTTTTCCACCGATTAAACTAGTTTCAACTTGATTCAACTTATTTTTCCTCACAAAAATACTATTGAGTAGGGCAGTGTTAGTTAATGGATAACTGAACATCAGGCCAACGGCTCACCAAACCGAACCACTTTCTCTGGGCAATGATATTCCTTTGTTAGGCTGAGTTACTTTTTATAATTTGTAGCACCGTCTGAACAATAGGTGAAAAGCTATGTACAAACCGACGAGACGAGCTGCTATGGTGCGGCAACCAAACGACTAGCGGCTAGCGCGAACAAGCCTGATCCTAGCAAATTCCAGGCAGGTGGGCTTGCCATCTTCATAAGCCCGATGGTCGAGGCGACCAGTGAACGAGGAATCGCCGGGCGCCAATCACGGTGCCGATCACCTCTAGGTGGGCCTGGCCAACTAGGTTTGCGCTCTCCGCCGGGCCTCACCTGCGGATTTTAACGACGAGGCAAGAAGGGCGGCGCAATAGAATGGAGCCGGAGGGCAGAGGCGAGTTTCCACATCACCTAACAGCCAGAGCCCGGCCGTCAAGATCCGCGGCTCCGGCAGGTTAGGGGTTCCGGCCCAGTTAGGTCACCCTTCCTCGGGCCGTGAGAATCCAATCGCCGGCTTGGTACGGGTCGCCGACACGGCGGGTGTTGCGGTGAGCGAAGCGGCGCGCGGGCGGCGTCAACTCATTCGGGGCTGATATGGGTAGGCGGCGAGGCGCGTTGAGGGCCGCCGCGGCGGTTGTTCGTAGCCGGAGGCGGCGGCGGGCGCGCGAGAAGAGCGGAATGGAAGAAGGCGCCACACGCGCCCTAGGGCTCCATGCGTTTGCCAAGGTCCGGCGCGGCGCCGCCCACCGTGTCAAAAACAGAAAGGTCCAGCGAAGCCCAGCCGTTCGGGAGCAAGAACGGAGTCCCAAACGGAGCAACCGGATAGACGAGCATGGATGGCGGCATCAACGGCAAGGTAGCGTTTGACGCGGCGTACTTGTGGCCAGCCAGCAGTCAGCCCCCAGGCCCCGCAGCGCACAATCGAGAGGCAAGGGGAAAAAAACGCAAGGCGGGTGGGTGGGTCGGCAAGGCGCCAAGGCAAGCAATCGAGGATGGATTTGCCCTGTGTTCATCTAGCACGTGATGCATTGCCCGTCAGCTCAGCTCCCAGTAGTGTGCTTAGTGTGCTGGGAGTAGTGGCCACTGGCCACTGCCAGTCTGCCAAGTAAAGGCTAGCACTAGTACACATGCAACCGCATCATAGCTTTGATTGATTCACTGGACCTGGACGGACGGCGCTCGCCGTAAAAAAGGTGGATATCACAATCAACCAACCCAGAAATAGAAAGGGACACATGTATGCGGGCGTGCGGCATCAACAAGCTGGAACCGAGTTTGGCTGGCTTGCTTTTGTTTCTTGCTGTTGTCGTGGCGGCGGCTCAGACCACGGCCATGATTCCGTTCCGTTGCCGGAGTCGCCGGCAACTCAGCATGGCTTGCCGTCTTCCAAATCTAAAAGCTCCGGAAATGCTTATTGTGGGCACGCAGGATTTTAGACTTTCGGCATGCACGTATGTCAGCAACCAAGACGGTGCAGGCGTTCGTGAAGCTGCCCAGGAAGGAGGCCCTGGCTCGTCCTCCATCGTCACGGCCGAGCCCGGCCCGCCAGCGCTACCGCCAAGCCCAACTTGAAGACTTCGCCTAGATTGGCAATGTACCCTAGACATATATAAGTACTCGAGGCCTCCCCCGTGAGGGGCAGGGAAGGAATTTGTAAACACTTGAATTCGTTAATCTTACATCGTAGCTTTATTCTTCCCCTTCTCCACGATTCCTTCCATCCCTGTATCGATTGTGCTAAC
>JADLZK010013094.1:0-400462 GCA_015847255.1 Hyparrhenia diplandra
GATATTAGTAGTTTAACTATAGGGATGACAACCTTTTAGGATATGCTATGAGCTGCAATGAATTATTTTCTTTTAGTTTTATCCGAGGCGACATCGATATTTATTTTTGACGCCATTGCTAGTGATAGGTTTATATCTGTTTTCTAGTTAGTGGCGTTAGAAATACCAACAACGTACCCGCGGGCCCGTGTCAGGTGCATCATCTCCTTCAACCGGCGTGCTTGGCAAGGTGGTGAGGAAGAATGAAGCAAAGGAGATGATGCTCCGAGTAGGAGACCGACCTCACGGGGACCGGTACATCGGGTTCGTAGAACGCATTTATTCTTATTCCTTCAATGCAAAATAAGCGGGCTTCCATTCATCCTACCTTTATGTCATGCGGATGTGTCCGATTAGTGCGGCAAGCACAAGAACTGGCGGGAGTCCATTGTGGACAAGTGGCTCTTGGCGAGGCGTGCGAGACCAAGAGACTCCGTCGAGATGTCGGCAGGAGATGGAAGGAAGCCACACCACCAAGGGGCGTGCCCCTCGGTGTATATGGATAGATGGGTACGATTCGGTTGATTTTTATTCAAGCGCTCAAATCTCTTCACTTCTAACCATCTCTGTGTTCTCCTCGCAGTCGCAGCCCATGAAAGCCCGACAAATCGGCGAGTACAGGGGGTTCGCCTTGACTCACAGCGGCGGAAGCGGACGGCCGACCAACGTCTACGACCCGGCGAGCGGGCGGCGTATACCAACGCCCGCGTCTACCCCAAGCTTACCTGAATGCGCCCGAGGCGCAAAGCGCTATGGGGGCGACGACCGATCCAGCCACGGCGCCCCTGGACACGTGACACGGTGATGAGGTTGGGGGAGGAGAGCGGTACGGCCGGTTCGGATGGCCAACAGCGGCGATCAACCGATCCTCTGTTGACGGTGGCGTGGTCGCTCAAAAGGCACGACCTCCCACCGACATCCCCATAGCACCTCGGTGAGCTCCCGCGAGATGATGCGGGGAGTTTTCGGGTAATTCAGTTTTCATTAAGTTCAGTTCGGTTTTACACATGTCATTTTGCCTATGCATTGTTTCAGCGTTACGGGTGTAATATTGCGGGCGGGACGGCAGTTGGAGGCGAGCCGGGTGCCCCGGCGAGTTTGAGGCGGCGGGCGACCGGGCGTAGGGGCCCATCGGCGGGGAGTTGGAGGCATACCGGCTGGAAGAATATCGCGCGTCGGCCCGGGGCGTGGCGGGCTACTTCGGGGCCTCAAAACCCGGGTGTGACCCCCGCCTCCGTTGCCTCCTGGCTATTCGCTCCACCCCGTTTCCGTTTCCTCCTCCGTAGGGACTCCGGTGAGTATATGTTGTTGTTTATTTATTTGGCTGTGCGCTCACTGCGGTACTAATGAGATCGCCTCTCCTTTGTGCGACCACCGGTCGGCGGGTTCGAACCCGCTCCTCAGTGGCCCTTCTCCACCCCATCCACCCTATCAGGTCGGCCCGACTCCACGATTACTGCGTGGCGGTGGCGTTCCTCCTCCGGCACGCAAAGCGGCGGCCACACTACGGGCTTCACACCGCGCCCTCCTACACCACGGGTGGACGTACCAATCGGGCCGCGGCATGGGTGGTATCAGGGGCAAGGTGAGGGCCCCTCACACTCTTCGCACCGGGGGAGGCCACGGGTGGGGTAGTGAAGTTGAGTTGGTGGTGATTAGGTTCGACTGTGGCACCGTGATAGATTTCTTTTGTACGTTGGACATGTTGCCTTCGTGATGGATCTCGTTTCGATGTTGGACATGTTAGATTATGTTTGGTTGTTGGACATGTTGGATTTCGTTTGGATGTTGGACTATATGTGTGAATTTGTGATATATGTGGATTATATATGTGAATTTGTGAGATATGTGGATTATATATGTGAATTGGTGATATATGTGGTTTATGTGTATATATGAATGCTTATGGTATATGTATACGTGTATTTGCGACAAACAAACAACAGAACAGCAAAAAAAATGAAACTCGGCTTTGCGGGTGCGGCCAAAGCAAACTCGGGTACCACTCACAAAGCGGCGGGGGTTGCTGTGCGAGAGGTGGCACTTCGGCAAAATGACCATAACTTTGCGAGTGCCATTTGTATTGCACTCGGCAAAGTTTATTTATTTTTTTTAAAAAAATGGTTTGCCAGTGCCGGAATTTGGCACTCGGCAAAGATTTTAAAATATTCAAATCTTTGCCGAGTGCGGGTCGTTTGGCACTCGGAAAGCGAGCGTCATATGAAACGGCGTCAAGTTCGCCGCGGTGACATGGCACTTTCGGCGAACCCTTCGCTTGCCCGACATTTGGCACTCGGCAAAGATTCGTTTGCCGAGTCATTTTTTACCCGAGTGGGGTTCGCCGAGTATGGCGGTCGGCAAAGCCTTTGCCGAGTCTTGAGAACCGTCTTTGCCGAGTGCGAGATCGCACCGGCAAAGCGGCCGATTCTGTAGTGAATGGCATGTTCTGAGTTCCTCCGCACATTCCTAAACTTTAGTTGGATAAGAGGTCACTCTAATTTTCTAGCAGGCAAAGGGAGATGCAGTTGGCGTGAACTTCAGGAAAAACTTGTCATGTTCTTGTTATTGTGAAAAATGAAAGCTCTAATGTATACAACGGATAGAATTTTGTACCCCAGTGACTTGAAAGGACAGCCTTTTTACTCCCGCTGCTATAAATATATACCACAATGTCTTGTCCATTAGAATTTTCCTTATATGGATACTAATGTTCGCAATGTTTTGAGATTGATGGCATGAAAACAACATTTTTTTGTCATTGCTTGTGGTGGTTCTGGCAATTTTGATGCTTTCAATCATTATGTACTCCCTCCTTAATGGGAATAGAAGTCGTCCTGGACTTCACTTAATGAACACTAAAGGGAAGTCGCCGCGATGGGGGTGGTTTGGGGCGTTTTGCCCCTGCATAAATTAGGGCAAAAAAAAAAAAAAGCGCCACGGGGAGTGAGTCGAACCCATGCCCTCCCAGCACAACTGCCTCGGGGCGCATCGTGCTGGCCAATCAGCCGAGCAGATGTTGGTGCTTACTATGCACCCGATTTGTATTTATTAGGGGCAAACATGAAAAAATTACCCATAATAAATCACTTTTGGTAAGTGTAATCCCCTGTCCTAAACGACCTCTAATACATTACGGAGGGAGTATATACACATCAGAAAATAAATCACTCTTTGGTAAGCGTAATCCTGTCTAAACAACCTCTAATACCATTACGGAGGGAGTACATACACATCAGCCAATTTCTAGGCAACTACAAGTATCTAATAAAGTTTTAGATTGCTCCAAGCCCAAATCAAACTGACTCTGGAAAGAAACAACTTACACAAAACGATCGAGGAAGAAATAGGGAAAGAAATTGAATCGAGGAAGTCAGAATTGGTCACGCCTACATGCCGCCCAAAGGGTGTCGGTGACACTGTCGGCCAGGTCCGCCAGCGCCTCATCTATGCGTTCGCTGGCCAAGGCGCCCGTGCCATCACCTGCCACCGTCCAGTCCAGGTGTGCCTCTACAGGCCGCCCAGTGCATCAGCAAAGCTGCTGGCCCGCCTGCGCCGTCGTCTCTGCGCTCGGCGGCCAAGTGCCCGCGCTATCACCTCTCACCGCGGGCGCGGCAACGTGCGTGCACGCCGCTGGCAAGTTGTGCCTACGCGTGGCCAGGGCAGGCCTGGTTCACCCACCGCGCTCCAATGCTTTTTTAATCAAACACTCTCTCGTAGTCATACAAGTTAGAGTAGCATGTTCTTATACGACTTAAAAAAAACATGTACCTTGCTGGTCTAATTATAAGATAAAGTAGAGTGATACAGTCGTTAAAAATCTCTAAATTACAAAATGTCTAGATAGTAATAAATTGATTATCTCACTGATCAAATATTGACATGCAATGTAGGACATCCTCTCAGAGTTTAACAATGAGGATATTGACCGTGCTATAGCCCTTTCTATATCGGAAGAGGAGCAAAGAAAGGCAAAGACCATACGTTGGTATGCTTTCTTATTAATTTATGACGTGACATTCATCCAGGTTCTTAATGTTCTAGAGGAATTGTTGACACTTATGTTGACCTATGATGTGAAATTGTCGAGGAACTTACCGTTTTAGAGAAGCACCTATCTCTCATATTAACATGTATTTTTTTTAAAAAAAAACTTTCAAGCCAGTTCACTGCATATGATGATAGTACGTTCATCAAAATCTTTTGCTTTAGGATAGTTAACTTATTGCTGTTCATTATTTCTGATCTTGTCCAATTTTGATCATGAAAGTTGTTTTCCTTTTCCATCTTTAAGTGGAAAAGGTCCGTGCCTACATTTCTATGGATTTCTTAGGTAAATGGAAACATCAGGTCAAAAATCCATAAGAAACAAGGAATTATCTTATAGTTAATTGTTTTTTGTGGTATCCTTCCTTCCAATCAATATTCTCACTTTTAAAGATGGACCCAAGAATCTTTTCTCCACAGTAAAAATTGCTCACTGAAGTATTCTCCAGATCTGCCGGTTGCTCAGTCCTTCGGAGGTGCTCATAGGGGTAGGGTTTGCGTGCGTGTGTTCATAGGGGTGAGTGTGCGTGCGTGTTGTGAGTGTCTGCGTTGTACTGTGTCATTCTAAAAAAAAAAAAAAAACGTTACTCAACTAGTCGCCGGAGATCGAGATGATCGATCGATGATCACAGTTGACAAAAAGTGATTTGCAGTCGATCTTCCGTACGTACGTCTGATAAGAAACTTGCATTGCAGGATCGGAATGGAGATCGAGATGATCGATCGATGATCACAGTTGACAAAAAGTGATTTGCAGTCGATCTTCCGTACGTACGTCTGATAAGAAACTTGCATTGCAGGATCGGAATATATGGATCGAATCTACAGCTCGAAATATATAAATGCATACTGCGGCCTATAAATACAGCATCCGGAGCAGCGATGGTGATATCTTCAAGCTAGCCACAGCCGCCGCCGCAGAGTGTAACTGAGCTGAGCTGAGCAGTAGCCTGGAGCTGAGCTGATCGAGTGAGCAAAAATGGCTGCGAGCAGATCGTCGTCGTTGTTGTCCGCTGCTGCCATTGTGCTCCCAGCCATGACGACGATTCTCCTCGCGGCGCCTTCCGCGCTGGCGCAGGCTCCGGCACCGTCTCCGGGAGCTCCGGCGCCGGCGCCAGGGCCGTCGCCTAGCACCATCCCATGCCCCGCCATTCTTGATAAGATAACCCCAACAACAACAAAGGTGGCCTTGGCCTCATCAGTCCCGCTGTCCAGGCAGCACTCGGCAGCCTGGGCTCGCTCAGAGGCGCCCAGTGTGTGTGCTACGTCGTCCTCAAGTCGTCGTCCAGCAATATAGGCCACCACGGAGGAATCGGTAGTGGTATCGGTGGAGCCCTTGGTGGTGGAGCTGGAGATCCCACCGCCCAAGTCTTGGCACTGCTCCTCGCATTTGGGGCCAATGCGCCCAATGGCTTCACTTGCAGCTAGGCGCCGTTCGAGACTGGTATACCTACATATATATGTATATCACAGGAATGTATATGTATGCAGTGCATGCACACACACGTACTTAGATACCCCTACTACTAAGTGTACGTGTTGCTTAAATAATCATGCATACTTGTATACCGAATTACATATATGTACTGCCCTAGCTATATTATTCACCATTATGAAAGTTGGCCCTGAGCTGATAATATGGGCGTGCATACGCAAGATACTGTTTTTTTTTTAAATTACATAATACAAGGCAACATCCACACGCATGCGAGGCAGCTACTATGGCTAGAGGGGTGAAGAATATATAGCCTAATAAACATTCTACAAAATCACTAGAGCAATTTGTTATTAATAAATTAAATGGTGAAAGTGCTTTTTACCTAGCTCTAGTGAGGAGTTGCAAGCCATCTATACGAACAATTCTAGTATATTGTGATTTGTCGATCACACAATGGCTAGGTCGCTAATTCTATTCTGATGAGCAAGCTAGATAACTAATTACCCTACCAACAGTGCTACTCAACTAGCAAGGCAATGACAAGCTACACAAGATATGGTATGAAATGTAAATACAAGAGAGGTGGTGCTGGTTATACCGACCTAGCTAGAAGCCTAGAAAGGATGATGCCAATAACCAGAATGATAACCAATCAATCACATATTCAATAAGAGAACCAATCGACAAGAGATGAAACAATGATTTTTCCTTCAAAGGCTCATTTGCTTGCGGGCAAGCTAACCCCTGTTGTGTCGACCAACACCTCTCAGTGGTTCTTCGGTATGTGGCTCTCAAAGCCAAGGCCTCTCAAAGGCACCGCAAGACACCACGGACAAGTGGGTAACTCAATGACACGAGCAATTTACTGGGAGTTACGTTGCCTTTAGCGCTCTACGTGGGGAAGGCACACAAGAACGCCCTCACAAGATCACCAGAGGTGGCAAAGAACAAACGCCATTCTTGCCAACACCTATAACTCATCCAAGCCGACTAGGTGGTGGCAACCACAAGAGTAACAGAAATAATCCACCAGCAAAGCGATCACCAAGTGTCACTAGATATACTATCACTCAACGAGATACACAAGGATACGTTCAATCTCTGTTTTTATTTTGCAAACAAGCAGTGAAGATGAGTGGGAAAGAGTATGCCACAGTGATGAAAATGTGGAAGAAAGATCCCAAAAGCGCGGCCAAGTCCTATAAATTGGCCAGAGATTGAAAAATTTTTACGGATGAGAGACTGAATTATCTTTGATAATGGGAGAAGGAGCCTAAGCTAAGGCCAAGTCTTATAAATTGGCTAGAGATGGATGATATCATTGAAAGAAGAGTTAGATTTAGTGTGCACCAAAGCTAAGGCCTCGAGAAGACTCTAATTAGTGCCTGGAGAGATTCGCTTTTGTAATCCTCTTTCCTTTTTGCTTTAATCCTAGAAGCTCTATAACTTTATGTATGCACTTCCTCTACATCCCAATTTATTTGTCGTTCGCTATCACAACCGCTATACCTAGTTGTACATGCATGTACTAGTACAACAAAAAGTTGTCCCTTCTCACCACCCACCGCACAAAATACTGTACTGCATGTGAAAGTGTGAAAGGGTTGATGTGGGTGCTGTGAGTATTTATAGCAGCCCATCGGTAGGGATGTCGGGGTCTTTATTGGTAACTGGTGTTGAACGCCGGTGACATATAAAGCTGAGACGGAGGGAGGAGTACATATCATTCTTTCATTTAATTTGTTTTTAAAAAGATGGGAGACCCGCTGATTCGTTAAAAAAAGGGACTTGTCTCGTCAATTTGACCAGACACGCTGGCCAGCATCTTGTCAATATAAGGACAAATGACGGATGAATCAGAAGCTCGAGCGCGAAAGATAAGGACCCGACGCGTCCGTCTCACTGAGACGCAGCCCGCCCTGTCCACTCGCCAACGGGACGCATCTCGTCAGTACGAGACACCACGCATGCACGATCGATCGAGTGCGTTAACTCAACAAATGACCAGACTCCAGCAGGGGTTCAAGTCGCTCAACCATCGAATTCGGACAGGACGCGTCTTTGATTGCCCGACCTGGCCGGCGGTCCCTTGGATAGGCACGCACGACGCAAACAAGCAAGCTAAGCTACGAGGCAGGAATGAAATTCATTACGTGCATGTGTGCTTCTGAATAAACAAATTTCTAGAGTATTCCCTCCGTTTTGGAAATTGTAGTCACTTTAGCTTTTAGATACATTTTCTAAGGGCTCATGTTCTTGTACTTCTGACTAAATAAATTTCTAGACCGAGTTATTTGAAGTCAGCTTTTCATATGTATGACCAAATTATAGAAAAGAAGCATATACGTTTATGAAACCAAATGACCAAATTATAAGAATAGTGTACCTAATGATACTAATTTGATGTTATAATTTTGTTTGTCTTTTCTATAAATTTTACTTTAATTTTTAAAATTTTGACTTAAGATAACTAATATAAAGGGTGTGTTTAGAGCCCCAAATTTCTCTCCAAAATTTTCTACACTCCCATCACATCTCATCACATGCGAAACAATAAATACACTAAAAGACACATGTCAGGAGTATGAAATGTAGGTAAAAAATAAACTAATTACAGTTTAGATGTATATTTCGAGGCGATTCTTTTGAGCCTAATTACCTCATGGTAGGATAATATTTATCACAAACAAACGAAAGCGTGCAACAGTACTTTCAGTTTGCTACAATGCCAAATTTTGGCCAGAATTCCAAAATTTTGACCAAATGTTTGGCCTCTAAACACACACCCAAAGATTGATTTAATCTGACGACCGGCAAGCGGTATACACGTACGGCCATCTATCTTAATTAGATTAGACTACAATAACCATAGTACAGTATGCACATAGGCATAGGTAGGTGGGAAAAGTCTCTAGAAGTGAGACTACTCCCTCCGTCTCATTGAGTTTGTCACTCACGGATTCGTGTCATCTTGTTTAATGATTCGTCTTATTCAAAATTTATGGGATGAACTCATTGTACACCACCTCATGGTGTAGCATGAGCGGTGATTCCATGAAACTAAACCCAACAATGGTTGGATCAGATAGCTGGAACACAACCAAGTTGTAACTATAGCATTACATGCACTGACAATTAAAGCAATTAATAAATGGTAAGCATCATCAAGGACTCTTGAAAAACATTGGCAGTTCCACTTTGCTTTCCATCTCAAATAAATATTCTCGGTTTTATTTGTTATTGTCAAATTGATTTGACATAAAGCACTCAAAGCAACAGATCAGATATACCCAACATGTATATATATACTAGTGATCCATCAGACTTGGATCGGTCTCGTCTCCTGGTAAGCAGGTCCAGCGTGCTTGGATAGATTCTAGAGCCTATACAGTAGTGATTGGTGTCATAAATCAAATCCTTTTTTTTCTCGCTTGAGTTCAGTTCAGTTGCAGTTTGTCTGCGGCGTGGTTCCCTACTAATCTAATCTAATCATCCATGGTTCGAGTAGGTTTCTCTATTTGGATGATAAATGATCTGTTGAGACCTACACATTTGAACTTGGCACCCAAGTGCTGGTGCAGTTTGTTTCCCAATGAAAATTGTTGGGAGTCCAATTTCGCCCATTCTGATCTCACCATTCGTTGTGTCCTAACATTTCGGTATAACTGCAGATAACAGCTATTGTTCTATTGGCAGTTCGAGCGATATGGGTTGGTTGACCAAGTTTTTTAGAGGCTCAACCCACAATATCTCGGAAGGGGCAGTATCACAGCAGGCCGGCGGAAGACACAGCATGGAACCAACCCTCTAGCTCTCCTGTTGTGACTGTAAGAACCTTATGCATTACGCTCCTGTTACCATTTTATGTTTTTAAACAATCACTACAGGAATCCGGCTTCTTTGCGAGTGCAAAGAAGTTTGCCAGTGGCAAAAAAGTCGGACACTTTCGGCAAATAGCATCTTTGCCGAGTGCCAAACTGAGTACTCGGCAAAGACTACACTACCCAGTGCCGGCGTCGGCGATGTAGAACACTCGGAAAACAATATATTTGCGAGTCTTGGCGACGTCGGGAAAAACAATACACTTTCGGCAAAGGATAACGAGGATCAAGCGGCCCGCGTTCTATATACGTCACCTTTGCCGAGTGTCCAGCGTTAGACACTCGGCAAACTAGGCACACTTTGCGAGTGCCGCCGCGATATAAGCACTCGGCCAAGCAGGGGTCTTTCTTAGAGTGTCCAACATGGCACTTTCGGCAAACTATGCATTTTTTTGTTTTTGCCCCATTTTTTTTTGTGGCCTTGGTACAGTAATTACATGTCATGTTCAAAATTTGGGACAATTTCAAGTTGTTTTGCTATATTTCATGAATTATTTCTATTTTCTTGCATTTTTTCGACCACTCCAAATTTCAAGCTGCAGGTACATGAAATAATGGAATGTGGTCATTAAAAAATATTATTCATGATGTTTGGGGTATGTTTAGGCTCAATCCGGTACTCGCGTGAAATTCACGAACATTTATGTCTTAGGAACATGACGAGTTATCGGGGGAAAAGTGTTTTAAATTATATAAAATCCAAGCGAAGTTTAAAAATCACGAAACTTGGCGAGGTGTCTTGTCATCTCATGAGGAGCCTGTGGTAAAATTTGAAAAAGTTTCGAGCAAGTTGTGGCGTCGGATGCCTAAAACTCGGAACATCCCCACACTCTCACATGTGATCAAGTGTGGGGATGTCGGAGGTTTAATCCGGCGTCTGTCAAACTTTTCGAAATTTTACCATGTGCTCCTCATGAGATGACAAGACACAAAACCAAGTTTAAATGTTTTGGCTTTGTTTGGGATTTTATATAATTTTAAAAACGATTTTTTCCCATGTTCAGCATACATAAATGTTCGGGGAAAAAAATGCACTGGATTCTAAAACATGGCAAACATCATGAATAATATTTTTAATGACCACATTCTATTATTTCATGTACCAAGCGCCTAAAATTTCAAGAAAAATGAAGAAAATAGAAATAATTCATGAAATATAAGCAAAACAACATGAAATTGTCCCAAATTGTGAAACATGAGATGTAATTATCCTACCAAGGCCACACAAAAAAAATTGAGGCGAAAAACAAAAAAAAATCACAATTTCTGCCGAGTGCTTTATGAAGGACACTCGGCAAAAAGAACCCTCTTTGCTTAGAGTGCCTAGGCGCGGGGCACTCGGCAAAAGTGTTTTAAAAAAAAGAAAAGGACCTTTGCCGAGTGCCGCCTTTCACGGCTTTCGGCAAAGCCGATAAATATCTGGACGGAGGAGCCGTTTCATTTCATTTCTTTTTCTTCCCCTTCCCGCCGCCCGGCGCCAGCGCCGCCGGAAATCGCCGCCGCCCCGCTTCCCGCCTCGCCAGAGTCCGCGCCGCCCCTCTCCTCGCGGATCTTCGCCCCCGGCCCCTCCGGCCGGACCCAGCAAGACCAGGACCCGCCCCCCGCCGGCGCCAGCGCCCGGGATCAGCGCCGATCGCCGGGCCGGCAGCGCCGCCAGCCGCTCCGGCCAACCCCCTCGGTCCGGCCAGGCCAGAGCCCCCCTCTCGGCTCCCTCTTCCGAGTCGGCGGAGTGAGGAAGGGAAGGGAAGAAGAGAGGAAGGAGAGAGGAAGGAGAGGAGGAAGGAGGGAAGAAGAGAGGAAAGAGGGAGGAAGGGAAGGGAAGAAAGGAAGGAGGGAAGAAGAGGAAGGAGAGGAAGGGAGGAGGAAGAAGAAGGTGCCTCTCGGACCCGGTCGTCGTTCTTAAAATCTTCTTGCGGTGATCCACGCCGTCGTCGGTCACCGTTGCTCTTGCCGTTCCAGCGGCCAAGGTAAGCCCTACCCCTTCTAGTAGTGGTTAGTAGTAGTGGTTAGTAGTTGTTAGTACTAGTAGTTAGTAGTGTTAGTTGTAGTAGTAGTTAGTAAGTAGTTGTAGGGTTACTAGTAATTGTATATGTATGTGGTTGGTGGCCCGTGCCCATATTGGTGGTTGGTGGCCGCCGTGCCCATATTGGTTGTTGGTGGGCCGTGCCCATGTTCGGTATATATGTGGTTGTTGGCCTTCGTGCCATGTTTTTGCGGGTTTGGGAACCTCCCGTGCGGGGAGGTCTTTGCCAAAGGCCACAGTTGATAATAACTATTTTTTCCTTTTTTTAGGAGGACTGTGGGAGGGACTCGGCGACCCGATCGTCCTCGTGGGGCGGTCTTGTCGCACAGCGTCTCCACCGACACCGTAGGTATTAATCACCTCCGTCCTTATAGTTGTCTTACATAAGCGCGACCCAGTTAGGGCGTCTTCCGTCCAAAAAAGAGATACGAGCGTTGGTATGCGCATCCGTGCATATCTGCGGCCGTATCTGTTTCGGATTGTCCACGTTTTTTGGACAGCAGGTGGATGCGTAGATGGGTTAGCATCCATGCTCGGCTCCCGTCAGCCGGGATTTTTCGGCGACACCTCCCCATTGTTCTCGGATACACACTCTCCCGCCGGGGCGTGTATCGGGAGAACAGCGGAGGTGTCTTGCCAATCCCGGCGGGATGTAAGCATGGATGCTAACCTTGTCTACGCATCCTCGAGGTGGATTAGGACCTATCCCTCACCTATTAGATGGTAGGAACGCCGTGTAGATGCAATTCTTTGGTTATGTGGCTCGGCCGACATGGGCGTATGGCGAGAGGATGGATAACCGTGAGTGGATGTACACGGGCCGCAAGTAAGAGCCTTGAATGGGTTAGGGGACCCCGATGCTTTCTGGAGCATGCATTTGGCCCATTTGCTAAAGGGTGCTGTTCGGGATGCCGTGTCCGCAAAGCAAATGTAGAACAAGAACAAGAAAAAAAGCTAAAGATTGAAATGGGCAAAGATATTTACAACAACGGATTCGCCCCCAAACTATAGCCGCTGGATCTTCCCGCAGTGAAGTCGATCGTATTAGAGAAGGGCGTGGTGAGGCCCCTCCTCGAGGGAGTATGATGCGAGATCTTTGGGATAGCGAGACATGATGGCGAGACTTTCATGATGCACGGTTCAATGAAGCATTGGAGGAGGAACCCAGGAAACCGCAAAGGCGTTCTATGAGATGATGGGGCGGCACGGCAGCCCCTTCACGAAGACAATGGTTACAAAGC
This sequence comes from Hyparrhenia diplandra, assembly GCA_015847255.1. Lineage (NCBI taxonomy): Eukaryota > Viridiplantae > Streptophyta > Magnoliopsida > Poales > Poaceae > Hyparrhenia > Hyparrhenia diplandra. The sequence goes on from JADLZK010013094.1 coordinate 12,667, forward strand.
TAGATGCCATTTCACGCCTTATAAGCGTTGAAGTCGCAATTGAGCATTAGTCGAGGCACCCGACACCTGTTGTCGGGTTGTTGGCAAAGCGCTTCTGAGGGTCACGTCTGCCGAAGAACACATACGAGTCCGTCAGAGACTCCTTCGTGGACTCAAGATGCCGTATGAGTCGTACCATGCTTGTCCAAAGGGGTGCGTCCTATTTGGGGAGACCTGAAGGAAGCAACGCGATGTCCAAAGTGCAAAGCCTCTAGGTTTGTGGAGGTAGAATGTAGTGATGGCGGGAAGAAAGCAGTCCAAGATCCCGAGATGGTCCTCGACACCTTCCTTTTTTGTACCGAGGCTCCAACGGCTGTACATGACAGAGGAGTCCAGCGAAACAAATGACATGGCACAAGAAGGGCACAAGAAGGCGAGTTGAGCTTTTTTCTTCCGCCCGACTTTGTGTTAAGGAGTTATCTCCCGGGATGCGATTGCCGATCTAGGCGTCTTTTTTGTGTTGATCGCAAGTTGGAGATGATATTTCCACCTAGCTTCTTCCCTGTCGATGCAGCACCTGATTTTGCACCTTCCACGAGGCACGGTTGGGGGGCCCATGCGGTTCCGTTGGTGCTATCCAATCGAGAGGGCTCTCAAGGTACCGGAGAAAATGCGGGAATAAAGCCAAAATTGAGCCTTCCGTGGCGAGAGGCATACATTCTAGAGGAGGTGTCGACCTTCACACAGGGTGTACTATACTAAAAACTTTCCGGCGTCCACAATCCTACCCCTCGTTACAAACGCCGACAAGAGTTCATCGAACCTCGGCCTTTTCGGAGGGCAAGTCGGAAGAGGAAGCGCAGCCTACCCACAAGCACTTGTCCTTTGATGAGTGGCGCACTATCATGCTCTATGTGTTGTTGAACCTTGTGGGCCTCCTTATCGGCGGTAAGTTCTCAATGAGCTTGTTCCATACGCCATCACTCTCCTCCACCTATCGATCCGACCCACTTGTCTTATTTTTTTCGGGGAATTTATTGGTCAACACCGGAGAGGGAATGGAGCTCCTACCTTGCAACAAGAAGACAATCTTCTAAAAAATGGGCGCCCGATTTTATTTCCGGTTACGCTCAAAGGTACCATCCAACTAACCTCGTTCCGACTTTGATATTCCACTTTGGTCCTAGTAACATATAATGTAACAATGTAGGTGGCCTCACCTTGCAGCCCAGCATCTTAGAAATGTGCGAAGATTTAAAGCAATTGGGCAATGGCTTCCCCGTAGGGTCAACTCGTTCACCATTTATGATGTGAATGGCTATCGCTTTTCGCACGAGAAGCTACGAGGAGAGTCGGCCCAACCGCAAAACAACGTGCCACCGGAGTTCGTGACGCCCGGCTTGGATAAGAAGGACTATTACGGCATAGTCGAAGAAATATATGAGCTCAACCGGGGGTCCTAAAGAGCTCAAGCTAGTGGTATTCAAATGCCATTGGTTCGATCGATGACACGAAAGTAGACCCTACGATTGGGCAAGTCGAAATTCGGCCAGATTCCGTATATATGGAGGAGAGGATGTCTATATTGTGGCTAATATACACACCACACAAGTTTATTACCTCCCATGGGCGTGCCAAAAACACGAGGACCTTGCGGGTTGGTACCTTGTGCGGCGGTATCGTATCGCCGCGGTAAAAGCGCTGTTCGAGCGATGATGATTACAACCTTGACCCAAACGAAGAGTTCTATCAACCACGAGGGGCTAGAAGGGCGTTTAGAGATAGACATTCTTTTCATTTGATGGGCATGGAAGTAGACAACGCCATCGATGAGGGCGAGGGTGATGAGGTGCGAGGATGCTAAGGACTTTGCAAATTCTTGAGCGATGGAGGATGGTGTGCTTGAAGGAGTTGTGGAGGCGATGCACACTTTGAGGCGTCTGAGATGATGAGGATGGTGACATTGATGATTACAATGGTGATAGTGATAGTGATGACTACATGCGGCCTTAGGCATTCGGGAGATAATTTCTAAATCATGTAATACTATTTTGTTATTATTGTTACCTTTCAATTATGTTTCGTTCATTTTGCAATACTAATTGGTTTACTCTTTGTCTTTGCGGGGACTCGACAAAATGCGGGCGGAAGGCGGCAACGTCGGCCAGGGTCGATCCCCTCACGCGAGACCCCCCACCCACCCCCACCCTCCCCCACGCCGACGAGGGAGGAGGCCGACGAGCGGCACCCGGTGGAGGCGTCGGCGCGGCGACGTCGCCCGTCCACGAGGAGGCTTGAGTTTGTGTCTTCGTCGGCGGTAGGGACGGGCCGGTCGGGCCAGTAGATCCACTAGTAGAAATGTGATCATCCGTGACGATTTGCTCGTGGCGCTACACACTTTCGTCACGAAGGATATGTCTTCAATGACGAAATGTCCATTTTCATCACAAGTGTGAGGTGACGAAGTTTTGACTTGAATATTAGTGACGATACTAAAAATAATGTCACGAGAACACTAAAAGAAGATCGTCATAGATTATGTTTTGTATGTCGTATTTGTAATGATGAAACATAGTCGTCACACATTACATTTCATATAGTCATTTTAATCGACTCGTTTGGCACACCTCGTGATGAAACAACTTGGTTACAAATCAATTTTCGTAATCGTTATTTGATAATGTGTCGTTTTTACGCATGTGTACCATTTGACGACATGGGATGCATGTGCCATAGTGGTCGCTCAAGTTTTTTTTGCATAGTGGTCATTTGCCGCCGGCTTGAGCCTTGCTAGCCCGGCCCGCTCCATCCTTCTTTTGCAAAGTGGGCTACAGGACTGTTCCATCGTTTCTTAGGCCTATATGGTTTTCAATTTAAAGATATTCAACCTTTTTTTTCGTGGGTCGCTGCACAGCAGATTGAGCCCACTCAATAGCAACACCGCTACTTGGGCTTTTATGTTTCAATTTAAAGAGCAAAAACAAAAATAACCATGAGGGCTTTGAACTCAAGACCTTGTGCAAGTCAAGACGGAGGGTTACCACTGGACTACTCATCGGCTTTTGAAGAGGGATATAATTGTTTTATATTTGTAATTGTTCAACATGATAATAGCAAGGTGAGTCCGCTCTTGAAGAGGGATATAATTGCTTTTGTATTTGTAATCGTTCAATATGATAACAGCAAGGTGGGTCCTTTACCTGAATGGATCATAGACCCACCCTCGCACACTATTTTGACAAAAAAAAGTTGCTTTAGTGGAGCTTTGAACTTGCACTTGAACTTGCAAATCAGGCGCTTAACAGGTAAACGCATAACCACTAGGCCACGTCAAGGTTTTTTTGTTAAACGTATGCAAGGTTTTTTTATTTGATACTTCTAAACATGCATATTGATCTAGATTTTTTTAGTCCTAGTGACATACAATTGCCGTCCTTTTTTTTTCTTTATTATTTACTTTGCCAATATGGAATACAAGTGTAGGCACGCTCCTATATGAAGTTGAATTTGGACAAGATATTTTACAATGTTGTGTATTATCATATCATCTACTTGTGTGATTTTTTTGGTAAATTTAGACAACTTTTTTTATCGTGGTTTGTACGAGTTTCACGAAGGCTGTGGTTTCCACACGATATGTTCCCATATATGTATCTTTCCTTTTCTCTCTACTTATATATATAATTGGGGTTGGCCTGGCGATCGGACGTCCGATGGAAGCAGGCCCATCGGACGCCCCTCCCCAAGTCAGGCCCATGGTTCACACGAGCTGCGCGCTGCGCCGCCCGCAAGCCGCCCCACATCTCGCGGAAGTCAGACCAGAACGCCAGCACCAGCGCCACTGGCATCCCCACGCCGTAGAACGCCGAGAGGTTGATCCTCGCCGCCTTCTCGAGCCGCGCGATGCCGCACAGCACGCCGCAGCCGACCGTCTGCGGGCATTTCCCAGTTCCGCCATGCCCAGCAGCGGGATGGCGTTGAACATCTGCAGCCCGGCGAGGTTGGCCACCTCCACCGGGATGCAGCCGCGGATGGCGTTGTGGCTGGGATCCACGTAGCTGAGCTGCTCCGGCAGGTCCACGGCCGTGAGGCTGAAGGCGAAGGCGTTGCGGGACAGGTCCAGGTGCTGCAGCGGCTTCCCCTTGCCGAACACGCCCGACGCGTCGCCGGTGAAGGCGTTGCGCGACAGGTCCAGGTGCGGCGAAGCTGACGGCGGCGAACTCGGCGGGGATGGCGCCGGAGAAGTTGTTGTGCGACAGCCGGAGGTACGCCACCTGCTGGTTGCTGCCGAGGAGTAGCGACGACGGGATGGGGCCCGAGAGGCGGTTGCGGCTGAGGTCGAGGCTGGAGAGGCTGAGCAGGTCGGCGAGCGACGGCGGGATGGTGCCCTCGAGAGCGTTGAACGAGAGGTCGATGAGTGTGAGTAGGCCGCCGCCACCAGCTTCAGGATGGCCTCGCCCTCGGTGAACATCCGTGCCCAGACGCCCCTCACGGGCACGGCGAATGCGCAAGCCTCGACGCCGACGCGCGAGGCGCGTGCTCTCCGTCCTCCGGACGACCAACTCGTTCCCGATGAGCGTGGACACGGCGCAGCCGAGCTAATGCAGGTCTGGATGAGCACGCCCATGGCCGCCGCCACCGCCTTGCTGGTGCAGTGCGCCACATGAGACGAGGTCAGAGGGCACAGCGTTGACTGTTCTGGATGGCAAGGAACAAGAATCAGAATCGCCCACAAAGACAGAGCCCTGGACATCGTCTCTACCTTCCAGATGATTCGTTTTACGCTAGCTGAAAGCAGTCACCATTCACTGATGCTGGCCTGTTCGCTGATGCTGTTAGTGGTGAGAGAAGAAAAGGCACTGTAGCAGTGCTGATAAGCACATGTACGATAGTCTGAGAACGAACTCGGTATTGGAAAGGGTCGATGAGCACGCCGCAGAGGAGCACCATGATCTTTTACCACATATGAGATGCGTTTCAGTTATGCAATTCATATGATCGCTAACAAAACATATGAGACCCTGTGGCAATCCTGTGGTCTGGATCAGCTCGTTCTGAGCACGCTTGCTAACAAAACAAATGAAACATCTATTGCTTGCTCTGAGATGCGTTTGAAACATGCCAAACATTTAAAACATACTTGTGCAACATATGAATGTAGGCACTGCAACATATACAAAAATTAAAAATAAACACGTGCTGCAAAAAAAAAAACCCCGAAACATAAACATTTGACGCATGATGTTGCAACGCACATGTGAAAAAAAATGCACAATCAAGATAAAATGTTTGCAACATAAGACTGAAACGAATGAAACATTTTGATCACACATTTGCAACAATGCCTCTGAAACACATGCAACATCTGTGCAACATACACTTATCTACTTTTTGCAACGTACCTCTGAAACATTTGAAGCACTTGAGACATGTATTTGGCAACATAGGGATAGGAAGCGTATTTGCCGGTCGATTTTGGTCGCACATGTGAAAAAAATGCAACATCAAGACCAAAATGTTTGCAACATAAGATCGAAACAAATGGAACATTTTGATCACGCATTTGCAACAAGCCTCCGAAACACAAGCAACATTTCTGCAACATACACTCGTTCTACTTTTGCAACATACCTCTACCACACTTGAAACACTTGAGAGATATATTTGCAACATAGATAGAAAGCGCATTTGCTGGTCGATTTTGGTCATCAGATTAGAAACTTTTTGCAACATACCTCTACAACACTTGAAACACTTGAAGACATATATTTGCAACATAGATAGAAAAGCGCATTTGTCGGTCGATTTTGGTCATCAGATTAGAAGCTGACGATGAGAGGCTCCTCATGAGAGCACCGCACATCCAGCACCAGCAGCAACGACGCGTGAGCACCATCATCGGCGCGTGATGCGGCGCATGGAGCCCGCCAGGGACAACTTGTGGGATTGAGGCTCGTGGTGGCGTTGAAGTCTTGGCACTTTCGGCCTCGTGGGCGCCAAGCGCCGCTGTCATCACACCGCCGCTGCCGCCCGCCGGGTCCTGCTCCTGCCGCCACACTCCCTCCTTCACCGCCTCCACGCACAGCCCCACACAGCCAAGGGGACGCGGACATCACGGATGTACGCCGCATTAAAGTTTGATCGTCCGCTGAAATAGATTGAAAAAGATGGAATGTCATACCTGTTTGGGAGAGAAGATGGACTGGCATTTGCATTAGAGGACTCCAAATGTGCTCCTGCTTTGACAGTTTCGATGACAACGAAAAGAAGGCTTTGTTGTGATGTCTAGGTCATCTAAAGCAAAATTGCTGTCACCCCCAAAAGTGGCACCAGCACCCTCACCACTGGTAGAGGTCCCATCAGCACCCTTAGCAGTTCCTACATATAAAAAGAAATGGAAAGCACATAGATCAGTTGAAACAATAGACATGTTGTGCTGAAACATCGCAAAGACAGCGTAATGAAACAAGCCCAATAAAATTGTTACCAAGCTCATAGAACATAAAAACTAGGATATATGTGCAGGGATACAGAAAAAAGGATAGCTAGGATCAAGGTGAAACAAGGCCCTCCTACATGTATGTGCATATTAAATAAAAAATAACATTTACATGATGAAACATGCACACACCAATTTGGAGACAATTCAGAAAATAAAGGTGAAACAACCCATGACTGGCCACATATATGTCCATATACTTTTGTCTTTAACATTAATAAAAGCACATAAGTGAGGGTCACACAAAAAATCACATCATATACTTCAGTTGGCACCATGGTATTTCCATATACAAATCAGCATGGTACCCTTCCTACTTGTATGGTCACCACATGTAACATGAACATATAGATAATTAAACTTTGACATATCAATTTGCAAAAAAAAAAAAAAAAAAGCAATATATATATAATGCTGAAACAAAAAGCAAAATATAACACCATACACGGAAGAGGGTCTTCATCCCTTCCTTTGAAGATGTCTTCTTCAGTATAGATTTTGTGACAGGGGGCTTCATCACTCTTGTGCTTGAATCCGGCTCCCCCGGTAGTTGTTTGTGTCCCTCCTCGACGGCGAACCCTGCTTGCTGAAGGACACCTTGTGGACTGTTACATGCCTACCTGATTTCTTTGTTGGTGACTCTTGCATCACGAGTTCAGATGAATCCTCCGTAGGTCGCGCGACCTTCGCACCCGACCTCGTACACACCATGCTCGAGATGAATGGAGCACGGATGTCCTTCTCATGATGAACGGAGGCGCCTGCAACACATACAAATGACAACGTCGTTAGCTAGGATGGAATTGGGGTCAACATCAGCGAGATCTATGCGCCAAGCGAGAACGTCTGGCACCAGTAGGTGTCAACTACAGGAGAAATCGGGGGTCGAGTGAGCGGCAAACAAGGCGCTGGGCGAGTACGCACGACGCCGAGGGAAACGGGGGCATAGGGGGAGAAGGAAGACGACAACTTACCCGACACCGGAGTGGAAGACGAAAAGCCGAGTAGCAGGCCGAGGCGACGCGAAGATGAGCGAGCAGCAACACGACAAACTCCCCGAAATCAACGGGAATGGCGACGCTGGAGGTGTGGGCAACAGCGGCGAATCGGTCGACCGATTCGACGCCCGGCGGTAACCACCTTGCCGCACCCCGCGAGCAAGGAAGCCGACGAAAACCCATGCGGTTAAGGGGGGAATGACGATTGCGCGGATGCCGATCCAACTCGGGAATGGGGAACGCACGGGCGCGGAGCGAGCTGTTACGGCGTTATCGTGGGCGGTGTGTGTCGCGGCCCGTGGCGTCCGTCCGATGGAAGAAACAGAGATCGGACGACCCAAGGAGAGCATTACCGATATAATTGTAGAGCACGCGTGCATTCCGGTGTACCATTCCGATTTTTTATTATTTTACAGAATTTTTAGAATATATAATTAATCTAAATTTTCTATCTTTATAGCAAAAACACAAATTGGACCAATAGCTAATATTTATAAAAAAAAATAGAAGAGGTAGGTTTGGACCAACAGATACAAAAGTACTAAAATAAGATGAAGTTGTTTTTCGCCTGTCAAGCGTTGGCCACCACGATCCGCGTACGACGAGCACTTTTTTTTTTTGATGGAGTACGACGAACACCTTCAGGCTAGTTCCAACCGTTTTGGAAAAAAACCTTTTCTTTTCCGTTTAGTATCCGTCTCCAACTCTGACCAAAGAAATTACAGGCGGAGGCGATACGGGAGAGGAAAAGGCAGACAGAAAAAATAGGTGGAGGTAGAAATTTTCTCTCTTTATTAGTAGGTAGGTATATGTATAGATTAAGTAGAGCACGCTTCTATATACTATAATTGTATATTATTTAATATAGCTTATTATGCATATTTTAGGTAATACCAAAATTGGTGTCAACCGAGGCCAGCCAATGCGTGCGGCATGCTCAGGCGGAAGGAGCTAGCAAAATGGGAAATAATAACAAGAAAAGGGGGGGGGTCGAGCCTACAACGCCAAGGTCAAGAATGAGGCACCTTACCACTAAGACACAAACACTTTTTGTGTCAATAGTACTTTGATACCTTATTCAAATATAAAAAACATGAATCAACCCCACCAACACCTGCAAGATCTCCATGCCGCTCATCATTTTCAAATCCCCTCATCATCAGCTTGTCAAGTTCGTAAGTTTCAAATTATTTTGAAAACATGATACTATACATGTTTCACAACCAGGAACATCTCTAACTTAGTCATATAAGACTATGTGTGCCATGTATGTCTTTGTGATGGATGTGCAATAATACTTTATCAAAATCACATGAATGTTTGGGAAACAATTCACACCTACATATGTGAAAGGAGTTGAAGATGGATAAGAATTGATTAAAACAACTATCGTCGACTACTAACAAGAAACTCTAACTAGTGTAGTGGCAACACACTTGGAGTTTAATTTAATTCATAGCTCCCAGGTTCAAACCCAAATGGAACCATTTTTTTGTTTTACAAGCATTTATGTCTTTTTGCTTTCTCTATTTTATATTCTTTTTATGCATTTTTTCTCAAAATCAATTGAAACATTTTTCTCAGAATACTTTTCTAATGATTTGAGGAAATGGTACTATACATCCCACACAAGGATGAACTTCTCTCACTAAGTTACAATGATATGTGTGAGACATGTATGCTTTTGTGGGAATGTGCCTTACGACTTTTCTCAGAATCAATTGAAACTTTTTTCTCAATTTTTTTTTAATGATTTGGAGAAACCGATACTATACATCCCACACAAGGATGAACATCTCTCGCTAAGTGACAATGGCGGTTGTGAGACACATATGCTTTTGTGGGGATGTGCATCACCACTTTCTCAGAATCAATTGAAACTTTTTTGACAACATAATACACCAAAAGGAGAAGCCCAAGCAAGTTTTCAGGTTTTTTAAGCTAGATTAGATGCGTTTAATAATTATTATTTATTAAATCAACAAATAATTACAGTAATAGGCAAACTTGGTCTAAAAATTCTAAAACTTCACAAAACATCATAGTTTGGATCCATAAGCATCCCAAAAAATCGAAATCATTTGGAGAAACTGGTACTATACATCCTTCACAACTAGAAACATCTCTCATTTAGTTATATAGAACTATGTGTGCCATATATGCCTTTGCGATGAATATGCAACTACCCTTAGTTCAAATCACTTGGATTTTTTTATGTGATGCTTATACACCAAAATCTTGTGGCTATGCAACTTTTTTTTTTATTTTCTAGCCACTTTATGGTATTTTAATATTTATTCTTTGGTAATTCAACAAATAATTACACTAGTAACTAAATTTGGCCCAAAATTAAGGCAACCCCAGAAACGAGTTGAAATGGCCCCAAATTTCTACATTGGGTATAACATGCCGCAGGGAACTAGTTTTGATCGAGGCAGATGGTAAAATATATTATTTATATTAAATGTGTTTTTAATGGAGAATTAACTGTATTTTGGCTAGCTAAATAAAAAAAAAAAGAATACGTAAAAGCAGCCCAACAGCCCAATATTCCACCTGCCCGCAAATTTCTAACCGTTGATCCTCGATTGGATGGACGAAAAGGAGATGAGATCCACTTCTGCGTATAAAACCACCAATCCCTAGCTCAACCCTACAATTAGCACCGCCACCATCGCACCACCACATCACGTTGCGCTCCCAAAAGGGCAGTAGTTCCTTCAACCTTGATTGAGAGGCGAGACACAGTCTACGGCGCCGCGGACGCCCGGTGGCAGCGGTGCATGGTCGGGATCTGGCGAGGCCACGGCGGCTGTCGCCGTTCACGACGGCGAGCTTGCCATCCATGATCGTGAGGTCGCCGCGTCGCACAACCACCGCGAGGCCGCGACAGCAGCGCTTGTCCGGTCGGGAGGCGGCGGCGGCCAAACCGCTCTTGCCAATACCCGTTGGCGACCCTTCGTGTCTCTGCGGCCACGTGCGGCGGCGGCACTGTGGGCTGCGGCAAGCTAGTGCACGGCGCCGGAGGAGGGTGCTGATCGAGTGCAGGTAAGTATGTGTATGTTTCTCAACTGGTCTGCTGCTTGTTGCCTCCTTTACGTTTAATAAGAAATCTTTTTGTTTTCTCCCAATCTCTCTGCCCTAACTCGTTCGTTTAGAACTGCAGCAGACGCTAGCTGAAGTGCTAGACGCATCCATTAGTGATTATGCAATTGAAGAAATCATAGCGTTAATTGTATTATGCAATTAAAATACTTGTTTATCCACATGTTTTCTTCCTAGCGTTTAAAAAATTTAGTCAATGGGAGATCCGATCTGGGAGGGTTGTGATGTGTTCTGATTTGTTAGTCTGACTGGTTGATATTCATGATGATCTCGGGGATTGATCAAGGTCAGGAAGGTGGACATTCTTGAGGGCGTGAATTTTGCTTCTGAATTTTGCACAGGCTGAAGCAGCATATCTGATGATCATCCAGGTATTTGATAGACCTTCAAACAAGAAAAGAATCTAGCACTCATTACGTTCCTTCCTCATTCCTGGTAGTTTTTTTTTTCGAAGAATTCCTGGTAGTTTCTTGGGCAAATAACAATGGCCTTTATTCAAATTAGTCTCAGGCACTCAAGTGAATGCTGAACACTTGGAAGTCGCAGGCCAGAAGAAATACAAGGATGCTTCAGTGTATCATGCTGTGGTATGCTAATCTTAGTAGCGTTAGATATAGCTTGTGGGCTTTGGTATCTATTCCATTTCACTGCACGTATGTTGCGACACCTCAAGTCCCAAACAAATACAAAAGGCTGCACGTATGCTGTGGTATGCTAAACTCAAATGTGCATCTGCTCAGGTTGGAAATTATGAGATATCATTGTGCTCCAATGTTGCTCTATTATCTATTATAATATTAATAACTACTCTGATGATTTTTTCTCATCAAGCAGTGCAATAAGACTGAAGGTCACGTCTAGCAGGTTGTTGATACAAGACGTGAAGTTAAAAAGACATCTCTAAATGTTGATAGAAGACATGGAGAAGTTACAAGGCAAAGGATATTTAATTTTTGATATTTTGTTTATACCAAAAGTTGTACAAAAGGCATAGGATAATTTTTTGATATTTTCTTTATACCAAAAGGAATTGTACATGGGCTGAAATTGATATATTATTTGTAAACTATTATAATGAAAGCGCTATCTATGACGAAAAAAAAATAATTAGAACTAGCCATGTGGCAGATCGTAATTGGTCCACGTGGGGCTATGAAAACCACCACTGCAGCTACCACGCCACGCACCACATCAGCTGCCACGCCACGCGCCATGTTAGCTGCCACGTCACGCACCATGTCATTTGCCACATCAGCTGCCACATCATCATCCTACGTGGCAAACACTATTGGTTCTCATGCAAACGGTCACTTTTTGACGAAAATAAATCGTCATAGGATGCACAAACGCCGTTAACGGCGGCGCTGTCGCCGCCCGGTAGACGGAGTGTAGTGACGAAAAGAGGGGTATATCCATGACCAAACCCAAAAGCGTCATAGAAGGCAAGCATATACGCGGACGCCAACCTTTTCGTCATAGACTGGAAGCACATCTATGACGAAAATTGTCATTTTCGTCACACATTGCCAAATGTGACGCGACCCGACGATGACGATATGAATTTCGTCAAAAACTCGTCTACAGATGCGTTTGGATGACGATTTTGGCACTTTCAATGACCAATGATGAACGTCATCAATGATCACATTTCTACTAGTGGTCGTCGGGCCACACCGCTTCAGACTTCGGATTCCGGTGCCGAAGAGACACTGTCGAGACGTCTTCCTCGAGTGCCAGCAAGGTCTACCAGCGCGGGGCCTCGAGCCTCCCACAGGGGCCGATCCCTTTCGCCCCCGCCGCCCGGTGATTCGACCCCACGGTGACAAGTAAGTAGCCATTGATATTTTCACTACTTGTTCATATGACATGTTGAAAATCGAACTTGAGGACTAACAATTCGTCTTAATGGCTCGTGCGCAAGAATCGGAAGATTGTAAGCGGAGGGGGCAGTTCGCGCCATATTAATGGCATCCGTGAGCCCGGCCGATTAAAGAGAACTACCCCGCCCCAGTGACCGTGGGGGGACATGAGGGAGCCGCCCTATATGTGGGAGCACCCGTGCGCGTGGAGGAGGGCGCCCTTGCCGAAGATCAAGGCGGACTTCGGGTGAGTCCGTATGCAGGATTACTTCATGTCGTTTAAATACTATGTTTTTAAATAATAGAATGATACATGTTGTGCGTATGCGTAACTACTTCACGCGAGGCGGGGCAAGAGGCGGTGGCCGCTAGAGTGCGAGGGCGTGGTCCGCCGAGACCGACTCAAGGACCTGTACCACGAGGCCCGTGTCCAGTGCATCATCTCCTTCAACGCTGACGTGCTTGGCAAGGTGGTGAGGAAGAATGAAGCAAGGGAGATGATGCTCCAGAGGGAGACCGACCTCACCAGGGACCAGTACATCCAGGTTCGTAGAACGCATTTATTCTTATTCCTTCAATGCAAAATAAGCAGGCTTCCATTCATCCTCTGCTATGTCATGCAGATGTGTGCGGAGTGGTGCAGCAAGTACAAGGACCTGGGGAGTCCATTGTGGACAAGTGGCTCTTGGGCGAGGCGTCACGAGACCAAGAGACTCCGCCGGAGATGTCGCTTGGAGATGGAAGGGAAGCCACACCACCAAGGGAGCGTGCCCTCCCAAAGGTATATGGATAGATGGGTACGATTCGGTTGATTTTTTTATTCAAGCGCTCAAATCTCTTCACTTCTAACCATCTCTGTGTTCTCCTCGCAGTCCGCTTCGCATGAAAGCCAGCAAATCAGCGAGTACGCGGGGTTCGCCTTGACTCACAGCGGCAGAGCGACTGACCCGGCCAACGTCTACGACCCGGCGAACGGGCCCGAGGCGTACACCAACGCCCGCGTCTACCCCAAGCTTACCCAGTACGCCGAGGCGGCAAAGCAGCGCTATGGGGGGCGACCGATCCAGCCACCGCGCCCCCGGACAACAGACACTGGTGATGAGGTTGGGAGGAGGGAAGCAGACGGTCCGGTTACGGATGGCCAACAGGCAGCGATCAACCCGTCCTCCGTTGGCGGCCGAGCGTGATTCGCTCAAGGAGCACGACCTCCACCGACATCCCCATAGCACCTCGGCAGCAGAGCTCCACGCAGATGATGCAGGAGTTTCAGGTAATTTCAGTTTCATTCGTCGTTCACTGGTTTTACACATGTCCGCTGCCTATGCATTGTTTCAACGTTACGGGTGTAATATTGCAGGCCCGGATGGCAGAGTTGGAGGCCGCAGCGCCCAGCGGCAGAGTTTGAGGCCAGGCAGGCGGCCCAGGCAGAGGCCCATCGGCGGGAGTTGGAGGCATACCAGCAATACTCGGCGCGTCAGCTGCAGGACGTGGCGGGCTACTTCCAGGGCCTCCAAATCCCGGTGACCCCCGCCTCCGTTGCCTCCCTCGCTGTTCGCTCCACCCCCGTTTCCCGTTCCTCCTCCTGTAGGGACTCCGGTGAGTATATGTTGTTGTTTATTTATTTGGCCTGTGCGGCTCACCTGCAGGTACTAATGAGATCGCCTCTCCTTTGTGCAGCCACAGTCGGCGGGTTCGAACCCGACTCCTCCAGGTGGCCCTTCTCCACCCCATCCACCCTATCCGGTCGGCCCGACTCCACAGTACACGTGGCCAGGTGGCGTTCCTCCTCCGGGCACGCAGCAGCCACACTACGGGCTTCCACACGGCCCTCCTACACACCACGGGTGGACGTACCAATCGGCGCCGCAGCATGGGTGGTATCCGGGGCAAGGTGAGGGCCCCTCACACTCTTCGCACCAGGGAGGCCACGGGTCGGGGTAGTGAAGTTGAGTTGGTGGTGATTAGGTTCGACCTGTGGCACCGTGATAGATTTCTTTTGTACGTTGGACATGTTGCACTGTGATGGATCTCGTTTCGATGTTGGACATGTTAGATTATGTTTGGTTGTTGGACATGTTGGATTTCGTTTGGATGTTGGACTATATGTGTGAATTTGTGATATATGTGGATTATATATGTGAATTTGTGAGATATGTGGATTATATATGTGAATTGGAGATATATGTGGTTTATGTGTATATATGAATGCTTATGGTATATGTATACGTGTATTTGCAGCAACAAACAAATGAAAACAAAAAAAAAAAATGAAACTCCCGGCTTTGCCGAGTGCCGGCACTCGGCAAAAGCTGGGTACCTCGCAAAGCAAAATCGGAGGTTTGCCGAGTGCAGGTGGCACTCGGCAAAATGACCATAACTTTGCCTGAGTGCCATTTGTATTGCACTCGGCAAAGTTTATTTATTTTTTTAAAAATGGTTTGCCGAGTGCGGGAATTTGGCACTCGGCAAAGATTTTAAAATATTCAAATCTTTGCCGAGTGCCCGCCGTTTGGCACTCGGCAAAGGAGCGCCATATGAAACGCGTTCGACGTCAAGTTCGCCGAGCGACATGGCACTCGGCGAACCCTTCGCCAATTGCCGACATTTGGCTTTTCGGCAAAGATTCGTTTGCCGAGTCATTCTTTGCCGAGTGGGGTTCGCCGAGTATGGCAGTCGGCAAAGCCTTTGCCGAGTGCAGATCTGCCTTTGCCGAGTGCAGACTGCACTCGGCAAAGCAGCCGATTCCTGTAGTGAATGGCATGTACTGGAGTACCTCAGTACATTCCTAAACTTTAGTTGGATAAGAGGTCACTCTAATTTTCTAGCTTAGGCAAAGGAGATGCAGTTGGCGTGAACTTCAGGAAAACTTGTCATGTTCTTGTTATTGTGAAAAATGAAAGCTCTAATGTATACAATGGATAGAATTTTGTACCCCAGTGACTTGAAAGGACAGCCTTTTTACTCCCGCTGCTATAAATATATACCACAATGTCTTGTCCATTAGAATTTTCCTTATATGGATACTAATGTTCGCAATGTTTTGAGATTGATGGCATGAAAAACAACATTTTTGTCATTGCTTGTGGTGGTTCTGGCAATTTTGATGCTTCAATCATTATGTACTCCCTCCTTAATGGGAATAGAAGTCGTTCTCGACTTCACTCAATGAACACTAAAGGAAGTCGCTGCCGCATGGGGTGATTTGGGACGTTTTTGCCCCTGCATAAATTAGGCTGCTCCAAAAAAAAAAAAGCGCTACGGGGAGGAGTCGAACCCATGCCATCCCAGCACAACTGCCTCGGGACGCATCGTGCTGGCCAATCAGCCGAGCAGATGTTGGTGCTTACTATGCACCCGTCCCTGTATTTATTAGGGGCAAACATGGAAAAATTACCCATAATAAATCACTTTTTGGTAAGTGTAATCCTGTCCTAAACGACCTCTAATACATTACGGAGGGAGTATATACACATCAGAAAATAAATCACTCTTTGGTAAGCGTAATCCTGTCCTAAACAACCTCTAATACCATTACGGAGGGAGTACATACACATCAGCCAATTTCTAGGCAACTACAAGTATCTAATAAAGTTTTAGATTGCTCCAAGCCCAAATCAAACTGACTCTAGAAAGAAACAACTTACACAAAACGATCGAGGAAGAAATAGGGAAAGAAATTGAATCGAGGAAGTCAGAATTGGTCACGCCTACATGCCGCCCAAGGGTGTCGGTGACACTGTCGGCCAGGTCCGCCAGCGCCTCATCTATGCGTTCGCTGGCCAAGGCGCCCGTGCCATCACCTGCCACCGTCCAGTCCAGGTGTGCCTCAACAGGCCGCCCAGTGCATCAGCAAAGCTGCTGGCCCGCCTGCGCCGTCGTCTCTGCGCTCGGCGGCCAAGTGCCCGCGCTATCACCTCTCACCGCGGGCGCGGCAACGTGCGTGCACGCCGCTGGCAAGTTGTGCCTACGCGTGGCCAGGGCAGGCCTGGTTCACCCACCGCGCTCCAATGCTTTTAATCAAACACTCTCTCGTAGTCATACAAGTTAGAGTAGCATGTTCTTATACGACTTAAAAAAAACATGTACCTTGCTGGTCTAATTATAAGATAAAGTAGAGTGATACAGTCGTTAAAAAAATCTCTAAATTACAAAATGTCTAGATAGTAATAAATTGATTATCTCACTGATCAAATATTGACATGCAATGTAGGACATCCTCTCAGAGTTTAACAATGAGGATATTGACCGTGCTATAGCCCTTTCTATATCGGAAGAGGAGCAAAGAAAGGCAAAGACCATAGGTTGGTATGCTTTCTTATTAATTTATGACGTGACATTCATCCAGGTTCTTAATGTTCTAGAGGAATTGTTGACACTTATGTTGACCTATGATGTGAAATTGTCGAGGAACTTACCGTTTTAGAGAGCACCTATCTCTCATATTAACTTGTATTTTTTAAAAAAAAAAAAAACTTTCAAGCCAGTTCACTGCATATGATGATAGTACGTTCATCAAAATCTTTGCTTTAGGATAGTTAACTTATTGCTGTTCATTATTTCTGATCTTGTCCAATTTTGATCATGAAAGTTGTTTTCCTTTTCCATCTTTAAGTGGAAAAGGTCCGTGCTACATTTCTATGGATTTCTTAGGTAAATGGAAACATCAGGTCAAAAATCCATAAGAAACAAGGAATTATCTTATAGTTAATTGTTTTTTGTGGTATCCTTCCTTCCAATCAATATTCTCACTTTTAAAGATGGACCCAAGAATCTTTTCTCCACAGTAAAAATTGCTCACTGAAGTATTCTTATGGACCGCAACCAAGACCAAGTAAGAAAAGTGTGTCGCTGAATTGAGCATTAGTGTGTTACATAGTAGTGTATTGTGTTAAAAAAAAAATCTAAGACCATTGTTACTCAATTTACTCCATGTCTCTAGCACTGCTAGTTTTCTTATGAATTCATGCAGTTAATGTGTGACACTTTCTGGTTTAATTTGTTTTTACTTCTAGATAAGGATATGCATTTGGAGGAGGATGAGCAACTTGCAAGAGCTATCCAGGAAAGTTTGAATGTTGAATCACCCCCTCGTAGAAATGACAGTGCCAATGGTGGCACTACATATCATCCGCCTCGCGAAACTGGCAATAGTGGTAACGCATATCAGCCACCTCGTGAAAATGGCAGTGCCAATGGTGGAAATGCATATCACCCATTACCATTTATGTTCTCATCTGGATTCAGGTTAATTTCAGTTTGGTTACTTTACTATTCTGGCTTAGTGGCTTTTTGTGCAATTTGACTTATTGCTTATGAAATAGAAAAATAAGCATATAACTGAACTTATAGTTAGTTTACCAGAAAGGAAGTACAGTAAATGAACTCATGAACCGTACAGGCTGCATGCTACTGCAAAAGAATAGCAAATCTTATTTTGTTCTATTTCTACCTAAAGCGCCTGAATATTGATTTACGTTATTCATTCTTTGTACCATGTTCTGTTTAATGGCTTCACAAACACTGCTAATCACAACGAGATAATGTGTCTTGACTTGAGCGAGAACTCGTACCAGCAGCCTTTTCAATGGCTGCAGTCATTTCTTATTAACGAAACTACCTAGGACTAGATAATTTTTGTTAAGAAAATATCTGTAGAAATTAAAGCTGAAGAGGAATCAAACTATACGCCCCACGTCCCATCAACTGAGCTATGCATTTCTTCATTTGAAGGAACAGAGAAAAATCGAATATGGGTGTCTCCACTTTTCAACAGCTAATATAAAGTCCCAGCCTGTATTTTTTCCCCACTAACCAATTACGTTACGACCACTGAACAAACTTGGTTGTCTTATCAGGAAAATTCCAGTTGAGCTTGCGTATGTAGTAAAGAAGCCAAATGCATGATGGCATGATTATTTGAAAAAAAATCCCACGCAGCTTTAGGTATACAGCTGAAATGTTTTTATCTGATTTGTGTAGTGTGCCTGTTATTATGCCAACTTGCCAAGTTCAGTCTCCTTCTCTTCTCAAATTGTGGTGAGATTTAGAGCTCAGGTGTAAAATGAAAGCAAATCTTTTAAAGTGGTTGGGGCTTGTGGTTATGAGATACCTTATTATTTTAGGATGAAGCATGTCCTCAAGGATGTGGTTGCCTTAAACAGAAGTGCCATGGACATGTGAATTTTTCCTATGCTATCAAAAGAATAAGAAACTGTAGATATTTGAATTCTCAAATGCTGTCAGAAGAACAAGAAATTGTGTATTATTTTTCAGCTCGATTGTAATAAGAAAGACGCTGTAATGCTCAAAAATTCCCTAGGATGATTAGCATGAAAGATATCCTTCTGACCTTTTATGTCTTTCTACTATTTTTAATATAAAGTGTACTTCTTTTCTGCAGAGCATGCGCAGGATGTCACAGAGAGATTGGTCACGGGCGTTTTCTCAGTTGCATGGGAGCTGTTTGGCATCCGGAATGTTTTCGTTGCCATGCCTGTAGTCAACCGATATATGACTATGAGGTAATGAGGAAACTTTTTGTTAACTTTTTAGCAGTTTCTTTCAATGTACTGACCTTAAAGCCATGCTGCAGTTCTCCATGTCCGGGAATCATCCATACCATAAAAACTTGTTACAAGGAGCAGTTTCACCCAAAATGTGATGTCTGCAAGCAATTTGTAAGAATCAGTTTATTTACCCTGACTAATCTGTTTATTTATGCTAATAAGTTGTTTTTCTTGTACATTTTACATGCCTGTTTGTGCTAAGAAAATCTGCCTCCAATGTCACACAGAATATGCTTTCTCTACATTCTCCATGGTTCACATGTTTACTCTTGCTAATATCTGATTACTTGCATGATTTTGTCGTAAATTTTTGCAACCACCAAGGCTCGGAAGCTTGTTGTTACAAATTTTAGTTAGCTGATTGATTATGTTTGCAGTAAGTAGAAAGTTGATTGTGTTGGCTTCTACTTTTGGTTTTATATGTGTCATCTTATGTTTTCTTTTTAGATTCCTACAAATATGAATGGCCTTATTGAATATAGGGCACATCCTTTCTGGCTACAAAAATACTGTCCTTCACATGAAGTGGATGGTACTCCGAGGTGCTGTAGTTGTGAAAGAATGGAGGTATACCCAGTTACCATGTTTTTCTTTCTTAATTTTGTTCTGTGGGCATATTTCATGGTTAAAAGTGAACCTCTGTGTGAAATTTAGATCAACTCATTCCAACATGGTTCGTTTACTTACAGCCAAGGGAATCAAGATATGTATTACTGGATGATGGTCGTAAACTCTGCCTGGAGTGCCTTGATTCTGCAGTGATGGATACAAACGAGTGCCAGCCTTTGTATCTTGAAATTCAGGAATTTTACGAAGGATTGAATATGAAAGTGGAACAGCAGGTTCCTCTGCTTCTGGTAGAGAGACAAGCTTTGAATGAAGCCATGGAAGGGGAGAAGGCTGTATGTTTACTATGCTCAAAACCCAAAATTTCCTTTTCTACCCCACTATACTGTCAGGTGTAACTATTTTGTTTCTTTTGGGTACAGGGTCACCACCATCTTCCAGAAACAAGAGGACTGTGTTTATCAGAAGAACAGACTGTTAGCACGGTGAGAGTTTTTCCAAACACCAATTGGATTATTCTTTCCTCATTTAGTTCATGTTCTTTTCCAATTTTGTTGTTCTGCTGGATTCTGAATGAGACAATGATGTTTTCAGATACTGAGGAGACCAAGAATGGCCGGAAACAAAATTATGGGAATGATAACAGAGCCATATAGGCTGACACGGCGATGTGAAGTGACTGCAATTCTCATTCTGTATGGTCTCCCAAGGTGAAACATCAACCTTTGTTTTGTATAATGTCACAATCAGCACCTCCTGACCGAAACAGTAAGCACTGCTGCCCCAGCTTTAATCTGTACTTGCACCTTCGCCCTCTTTCTTTTGACTATTTGCCATTGCCCCTGCTTTGACCAAGCCAAGGCACAGTTACCCCTGGTTTGGCCACTTTTTGTAATCAAAATAGGCAAACAATGTGTTTGAGTTGGTCAAAGCAGGGGCAACGGTGCAGAGTTGAAGAATAGGGGGCAACGGTGCAGTTTAGGGGTCAGAGTTGAAGAAAAAAGGAAAAAGTGGTTTCTTTTCAGTTCCTTCTGAATTTTGTTATGTCTGGACTATGAACAGTCAGTTCACGAGATGACTGTAGAGTTCACGAGGAAAATAGCCTACTCTTGTCCATCATCAAAATATCGTCTCCTGTATGATATGGAGATACTATGTTGTTCTGTTTGCTTCTACATCGTTGAATCATTATGAATGCTCAAATTTGTTTATAATTTTTTGTTCTTGCAGATTGTTGACAGGTTCAATTTTAGCTCATGAGATGATGCATGCATGGTTGCGACTGAAAGGTGATACCTAGTTCTTATGTTCTTCCTCAGACCAAAGCCAGGGGGACCTATTTAGATCTGAGACAGCAACTAAACTAATCTTTTAGTTCTAGGCTAATAAGGACATTAAGTTATGTTCAATATTGAACAAGTTTTTATTAGCCAGTGCTAGTGAATTATTAGGACCCAGTTTTGGTGTGACGGGTAATTACTAACTAGAAATAATAACGCAATCTACGCTAATTTCTCAGTGAAGAATACTTGCATTTATTTGGCAGTTTTCATAACCATTTGCTGACATTTCCTATCTACTTGAAACTGTTACACAAACATTTTAGCTAATGAAACATGTCATGACAGGATACCGGACACTGAGTCCAGACGTAGAAGAGGGCATTTGCCAAGTTCTTGCTCATCTGTGGATCGAGTCAGAGATCATGGCCGGATCAGGCAGTAGTGCTGCTTCGTCATCCTCAGGATCGTCTTCATCCACATCATCGAAAAAAGGAGGGCGATCTCAGTTTGAGCACAAGCTTGGGGATTTTTTCAAGCGTCAGATCGAGACGGATACTTCCATGGCCTACGGAGAAGGTTTCAGAGCGGGGAACCGGGCCGTTCTTCAGTACGGCCTGAAACGCACTCTAGAGCATATCCGGCTAACAGGGACCTATCCATTTTGAAGCGGCATGGACATAGATTCGTATTTTTGGAAAAAAAGCTTATTTTTTATATACGTGCATGATTTTTTTTATGAAACCAGAGTTCCTTTTACAGCCAAACAAACAATTGTACATTCTTTCCAGAATCCAGAGAAACATCATTGAAGAGCAAAAAATATGAAATGGTTGATGAGATCAATGGCCGTCCTGAATCCTGACCAATCATTTTGTACTGTGACCAAACTCTGGAACAAAAATAATGGCAAATTTTCTTTCTTACATGGCGTGAATTTCAATGAATACAAGTACGTACCATTTTTAGAGTATGTATGTATATACAGTTGCTTTAACTTGTGAGCTTATAGTATTGGTTTGTTTTTCCCTTTTCTGGCAACTCACGAACTGAATTTTTTTTTTTTTTTTTTTTGGTTGGGAGCGGAAGATTTATTTGAGTACCCAACGATAAGCATTAAGCGCTGTTCCATCTGATCCGGCAGAACAGTAGAAAATCTCGCCGTACTCAAATCCCTGGTGCTTGCACCTTTTCTTGGGAATTTTCCCCAGGATTTTCGGCGTTATGCTTTAAGTGGTAAGCGATGTTCCTGTCGACGACGAGGCGCCTACGGTGACTTCGAGAATCTCCAGATCTGCCGGTTGCCCATTCCTTCAGAGGTGCTCATAGGGGTAGGGTTTGCGTGCGTGTGTTCATAAGGGTGAGTGTGCGTGCGTGTTGTGAGTGTCTGCGTTATACTGTGTATTCTCAAAAAAAAAAACGTACTCAACTAGTCGCCGGAGATCGAGATGATCGATCGATGATCACAGTTGACAAAAAGTGATTTGCAGTCGATCTTCCGTACGTACGTCTGATAAGAAACTTGCATTGCAGGATCGGAATGGAGATCGAGATGATCGATCGATGATCACAGTTGACAAAAAGTGATTTGCAGTCGATCTTCCGTACGTACGTCTGATAAGAAACTTGCATTGCAGGATCGGAATATATGGATCGAATCTACAGCTCGAAATATATAAATGCATACTGCGGCCTATAAATACAGCATCCGGAGCAGCGATGGTGATATCTTCAAGCTAGCCACAGCCGCCGCCGCAGAGTGTAACTGAGCTGAGCTGAGCAGTAGCCTGGAGCTGAGCTGATCGAGTGAGCAAAAATGGCTGCGAGCAGATCGTCGTCGTTGTTGTCCGCTGCTGCCATTGTGCTCCTAGCCATGACGACGATTCTCCTCGCGGCGCCTTCCGCGCTGGCGCAGGCTCCGGCACCGTCTCCGGGAGCTCCGGCGCCGGCGCCAGGGCCGTCGCCTAGCACCATCCCATGCCCCGCCATTCTTGATAAGATAACCCAACAACAACAAGGTGGCCTTGGCCTCATCAGTCCCGCTGTCCAGGCAGCACTCGGCAGCCTGGGCTCGCTCAGAGGCGCCCAGTGTGTGCTACGTCGTCCTCAAGTCGTCGTCCAGCAATATAGGCCACCACGGAGGAATCGGTAGTGGTATCGGTGGAGCCCTTGGTGGTGGAGCTGGAGATCCCACCGCCCAAGTCTTGGCACTGCTCCTCGCATTTGGGGCCAATGCGCCCAATGGCTTCACTTGCAGCTAGGCGCCGTTCGAGACTGGTATACCTACATATATATGTATATCACAGGAATGTATATGTATGCAGTGCATGCACACACACGTACTTAGATACCCCTACTACTAAGTGTACGTGTTGCTTAAATAATCATGCATACTTGTATACCGAATTACATATATGTACTGCCCTAGCTATATTATTCACCATTATGAAAGTTGGCCCTGAGCTGATAATATGGGCGTGCATACGCAAGATACTGTTTTTTTAAATTACATAATACAAGGCAACATCCACACGCATGCGAGGCAGCTACTATGGCTAGAGGGGGTGAAGAATATATAGCCTAATAAACATTCTACAAAATCACTAGAGCAATTTGTTATTAATAAATTAAATGGTGAAAGTGCTTTTTACCTAGCTCTAGTGAGGAGTTGCAAGCCATCTATACGAACAATTCTAGTATATTGTGATTTGTCGATCACACAATGGCTAGGTCGCTAATTCTATTCTGATGAGCAAGCTAGATAACTAATTACCCTACCAACAGTGCTACTCAACTAGCAAGGCAACGACAAGCTACACAAGATATGGTATGAAATGTAAATACAAGAGAGGTGGTGCTGGTTATACCGACCTAGCTAGAAGCCTAGAAAGGATGATGCCAATAACCAGAATGATAACCAATCAATCACATATTCAATAAGAGAACCAATCGACAAGAGATGAAACAATGATTTTTCCTTCAAAGGCTCACTTGCTTGCGGGCAAGCTAACCCCTGTTGTGTCGACCAACACCTCTCAGTGGTTCTTCGGTATGTGGCTCTCAAAGCCAAGGCCTCTCAAAGGCACCGCAAGACACCACGGACAAGTGGGTAACTCAATGACACGAGCAATTTACTAGAGTTACGTTGCCTTTAGCGCTGTGGGGAAGGCACACAGGAACGCCCTCACAAGATCACCAGAGGTGGCAAAGAACAAACGCCATTCTTGCCAACACCTATAACTCATCCAAGCCGACTAGGTGGTGGCAACCACAAGAGTAACAAGAAATAATCCACCAGCAAAACGATCACCAAGTGTCACTAGATATACTATCACTCAACAGATACACAAGGATACGTTCAATCTCTGTTTTATTTTGCAAACAAGCAGTGAAGATGAGTGGGAAAGAGTATGCCACAGTGATGAAAATGTGGAAGAAAGATCCCAAAGAGCGCGGCCAAGTTCTATAAATTGGCCAGAGATTGAAAATTTTATCGATGAGAGACTGAATTATCTTTGATAATGGGAGAAGGAGCCTAAGCTAAGGCCAAGTCTTATAAATTGGCTAGAGATGGATGATATCATTGAAAGAAGAGTTAGATTTAGTGTGCACCAAAGCTAAGGCCTCGAGAAGACTCCTAATTAGTGCCTGGAGAGATTCGCTTTTGTAATCCTCTTTCCTTTTGCTTTAATCCTAGAAGCTCTATAACTTTATGTATGCACTTCCTCTCTGTCCCAATTTATTTGTCGTTCGCTATCACAACCGCTATACCTAGTTGTACATGCATGTACTAGTACAACAAAAAGTTGTCCCTTCTCACCACCCACCGCACAAAATACTGTACTGCATATGAAAGTGTGAAAAGGGTTGATGTGGGTCTTTGTGAGTATTTATAGTAGCCCATCAGTAGGGATGTCGGGGTCTTTATTGGTAACGGGTGTTGAACCTCGGTGACATATAAACTGAGACGGAGGGAGGGAGTACATATCATTCTTTCATTTAATTTGTTTTTAAAAAGATGGGGAGACCCGCTGATTCGTTAAAAAAGAGGGATTTGTCTCGTCAATTTGACCAGACACGCTGGCCAGCATCTTGTCAATATAAGGACAAATGACGGACGAATCAGAAGCTCGAGCGCGAAAGATAAGGACCCGACGCGTCCGTCTCACTAGACGCAGCCCGCCCTGTCCACTCGCCAACGGGACGCATCTCGTCAGTACGAGACACCACGCATGCACGATCGATCGAGTGCGTTAACTCAACAAATGACCAGACTCCAGCAGGGTTCAAGTCGCTCAACCATCGAATTCGGACAGGACGCGTCTTTGATTGCCCGACCTGGCACGCACGACGCAAACAAGCAAGCTAAGCTACGAGGCAGGAATGAAATTCATTACGTGCATGTGTGCTTCTGAATAAACAAATTTCTAGAGTATTCCCTCCGTTTTGGAAATTGTAGTCACTTTAGCTTTTCTAGATACATTTTCTAAGGGCTCATGTTCTTGTACTTCTGACTAAATAAATTTCTAGACCGAGTTATTTGAAGTCAGCTTTTCATATGTATGACCAAATTATAGAAAGAAGCATATACGTTTATGAAACCAAATGACCAAATTATAAGAATAGTGTACCTAATGATACTAATTTGATGTTATAATTTTGTTTGTCTTTTCTATAAATTTTACTTTAATTTTTAAAATTTTGACTTAAGATAACTAATATAAAGGGTGTGTTTAGAGCCCCAAATTTCTCTCCAAAATTTTCTACACTCCCATCACATCTCATCACATCGAAACAATAAATACACTAAAAGACACATGTCCGGAGTATGAAATGTAGGTAAAAAAAATAAACTAATTACACAGTTTAGATGTATATTGCTCGAGACGATTCTTTTGAGCCTAATTACCCCATGGTAGGATAATATTTATCACAAACAAACTTAAACGTGCAACAGTACTTTCAGTTTGCTACAATGCCAAATTTTGGCCAGAATTCCAAAATTTTGACCAAATGTTTGGCCTCTAAACACACCCAAAGATTGATTTAATCTACGACGGCCGGCAAGCGGTATACACGTACGGCCATCTATCTTAATTAGATTAGACTACAATAACCATAGTACAGTATGCACATAGGCATAGGTAGGTGGGAAAAGTCTCTAGAATTGAGACTACTCTCTCCGTCTCATTGAGTTTGTCACTCCGGATTCGTGTCATCTTGTTTAATGATTCGTCTTATTCAAAATTTATGGGATGAACTCATTGTACACCACCTCATGGTGTAGCATGAGCGGTGATTCCATGAAACTAAACCCAACAATGGTTGGATCAGATAGCTGGAACACAACCAAGTTGTAACTATAGCATTACATGCACTGACAATTAAAGCAAATAATAAATGGTAAGCATCATCAAGGACTCTTGAAAAACATTGGCAGTTCCACTTTGCTTTCCATCTCAAATAAATATTCTCGGTTTATTTGTTATTGTCAAATTGATTTGACATAAAGCACTCAAAGCAACAGATCAGATATACCCAACATGTATATATACTAGTGATCCATCCAGACTTGGATCGGTCTCGTCTCCTGGTAAGCAGGTCCAGCGTGCTTGGATAGATTCTAGAGCCTATACAGTAGTGATTGGTGTCATAAATCAAATCCTTTTTTTTTCTCGCTTGAGTTCAGTTCAGTTGCAGTTTTGTCTGCGGCGTGGTTCCCTACTAATCTAATCTAATCATCCATGGTTCGAGTAGGTTTCTCTATTTGGATGATAAATGATCTGTTGAGACCTACACATTTGAACTTGGCACCCAAGTGCTGGTGCAGTTTGTTTCCCAATGAAAATTGTTGGGAGTCCAATTTCGCCCATTCTGATCTCACCATTCGTTGTGTCCTAACATTTCGGTATAACTGCAGATAACAGCTATTGTTAGCGATATGGGTTGGTTGACCAAGTTTTTTAGAGGCTCAACCCACAATATCTCGGAAGGGCAGTATCACAGCAGGCCGGCGGAAGACACAGCATGGAACCAACCCTCTAGCTCTCCTGTTGTGACTGTAAGAACCTTATGCATTACGCTCCTGTTACCATTTTATGTTTTTAAACAATCACTACAGGAATCCGCTTCTTTGCCGAGTGCAAAGAAGTTTGCCGAGTGGCAAAAGTCGGACACTCGGCAAATAGCATCTTTCTTTGTGCAGATCAATCGAGTACTCAATGTTCTGCTAGGGGAGGGCGGTCTGACCCGAGTCGCAGAGTGTGTGTGCCAAGCCACTGGATCCGACGGTGCCCGAGCCACGGAAGTGATCCAACTCATGATCGATTCGAGCTACACCACCAGTTGCAGCAGCAACGTCGCCTAGGCACACGTACTGTGTGATGATATATATACGCTGTGAGTTGTGTCGATCGCCTACGTAATATATAAGTAAATAATGCTGTTGTATGCATATGATTTGTTGTCGTCGTCGTCGTCGGCAACGACGCATGCAGCAGGGCATGACACGTCTACCTAGCAGTAGTACTG
This sequence comes from Hyparrhenia diplandra, assembly GCA_015847255.1. Classification (NCBI taxonomy): domain Eukaryota; kingdom Viridiplantae; phylum Streptophyta; class Magnoliopsida; order Poales; family Poaceae; genus Hyparrhenia; species Hyparrhenia diplandra. The sequence goes on from JADLZK010013094.1 coordinate 40,051, forward strand.
CTACTACACCGGAGAGAGTGATCTGTCATCTTATCATTGTTACTACTGCATACCATATGAAAAAATAATAATAAAGTTCTACCTGTATACGGAGTATATGTACTCCTATGTTGTTTGCAGTGTCACCTGACAAAACTTTTACGATGTTGTTTGGTTTCAGAAATATGAAGTGACCCATCGTCTTCATTACCCTGCCCTTTTTTTTTTTGTATGTTTTGTGAAATGTAATAGGTTCATCTATCCCCGTCACCTTAATTTTTCCTCACGAGATAATAATTAGGGTCTGTTTGACATAGCTCAGCTCCACTAGTGAAGCTACTTTTTTTGGAAAACAACTTCACACGTAGTTTGTGGAGCTACTTTTTTGGAAAACAACTTCACAAGTAGTTTTCTCTAGAAGTTGATCTGTTTTGGAAAAAGTGTTTGATAAAATAGCTTCACCAACAACACTCATAAGGGAGAGTGCTAGCTTAAACTACTATTTTCAGTTTCATCCCGACTCATGTCTTTGTGATAGGAGCAGAAAAATAGCTTCAACAATGAAGCTACTTTGGAAATATCGGTTTGAAAAAATAAAAAAAAATAGTCGTGTCAAATTAACCGGACCCTAGTACATATAAATATATATACGAAGAGTGGGTTTATTCTAGCAAAATTCATGGGATGAACTCATTGTACACCACCTCATGGTGTAGCATGAGCGGTGATTCCATGAAACTAAAACCCAACAATGGTTGGATCCGATAGCTGGAACACAACCAAGTTGTAACTATAGCATTACATGCACTGACAATTAAAGCAATTAATAAATGGTAAGCATATCATCAAGGACTTTTCAAAAACATTGGCTAATTAAGTTCCTCTTTGCTTCTCATCTCAAATAAGTATCCTCGGTTAATTTGTTATTATCAACTTGATTTGACATAAAGCACTCAAGGCAACAGATCAGATATACCAGTGATCCATCCAACCAACAATCATACAAATTCATCCAACCAACAACTATACAAATTCATCCAACCAACAATCATACAAATTCAAGCAACCAAAACCCATCCTTCACTAGACCACCAGAGTAACACGGCATCAGGGAAACATACTATGGAAGCGGCCGACGACGCAGGGAAAGTCAAATCACCACTGGGCCTGGGCCGGCTGTGGAGGCCCGTCTGGAGTTGTCATTGCTGCAGACAGAGACACAGCACATGGCGGCGAGCAGTGACGAAGGGCCGGGCCAAATCTGCACGTTAGCCGTAGAATGGACTGGGCCTCCATGACTGTTCCCGTCAGACTGTTGGGCCAAACCTTGTTCCTATTCATCGAACTGGCCGATATTTCACAGGTCCGGCCGGTCTCAGGGTGGATGAGAAGCACAGATATAGCACACTTTAACAGGCATAGCACAATTCCAAGAATTCTTGACAAGATAAATTATTGACAACCAAATTGGACACAAGACAATTTCAGAATTAGCCCACAATAGTTTGGCCCATTCTAGGAAAAACACTAAAAAAACATATCAGGATAGCACCACATTGAATTTCTGTGGAATAAGATCATCCCTACCCCTTATAAAAATATAAGGGGTACGTGGCCAATTGAGATATCCAACATCCCTACTATTACCTTATTTTTACCCTTTTCCAACCCCTTTGTTGTTCGTTGCATCTCTTAGCAAGATTCATCAGTGTTCGTTGCATCTCCATTCATCAGCATTCAATTCTTTTTTCGTTGCATCTCCATTCTTTTTTTCGTTGCATCTCCATTCATCAGCATTCCATTTGTTGCTCGCATTCATCAGCATTCCATTTGTTGCTCGTTGCATCATTGCATCTCCATTCATCAGCATTTCCATTTGTTGCTCGTTGCAGATTCATCAGCAAAAGTGGCCTTGCCGATCACTGGAAGCTTTTGCTGCGAAGGATAGGTTCTGTAACGGCCTAACTGATCTCTAAACGGGGTGTCTGATTTGGATCCCAATCCAACATCAACAATAATGTAGCGACCAGTCAATCAGCATATCAAGGAATTATCTCCGTTTCATTTTCATCCAATATCCAGTCAAAGGCCTATACACAGCCACTCCTTGCTGTCCTTTTCTGTTCACTTTCCACCACGGCAAAAAAAGAAAAATCTCTTAAAAACTACTATGCTGCTTAGCTTCCAACCAATATACACCAAACTATTTTTATAGTTTTAATTATACCCCTGTAAAAACGCACGCATCCATGTGCCACTCCCCTCTATTCTTTGCTCGGAGAGGGCACCTGCACAAGAATCGCTCCCCCCAAATAATAATAAACAACCCAGACCCGCCATTATTCGCAGCTTGCATTGCTTGAACCATTGCAGAACTGAACCGGTTGCAATGGAGGCGGAGAAGACGAAGGCCTGGCTTGTGCCCTAGCTAGCTAGCCTCTTACGTACGAGACCGGGAACCACTTGGCCAGCAGGTGGTGCTTCAGCTTGATCACCAGCCTGAACACCACGTAGCACGGCAGTTGTAGCACTGCCACTGCGAGGTACCTATGCCGATTGGTAGGGAACGAATCAGTTAAATTTATGAACAGACCGGTTACTTGAAGGAAAAATGAGTGTTTTGTTGCAAGGTATGTAGCATTACCACAAAGGTGCCAAATTTGATGTCAGGTCAAGGAATGGGTAAGGCCACCTGCCAAAAGCCACATGGGGTTGATTTAGTACTCTGAAATCAAATGCAGCTATGTGTGCAGAGTAGTGGTAGTACTTTGTTTATATGAGATTTAAGCTGCAATGTTTTACCAGGTTGGAGTTGCTGCATGAACAATCCATTGGAAAATGACATAAAGCGCAGTCCAAAGGAAGAAGTAAGCGATCCGGAACCAAGGGAACCTCTGTAGATAAAACCAGAGAGTTTGCAGTGTGTTTAGTATACTATGAGAACATTCAAACTTCCTTTTGTTCTGATCATCAAGTTCAGTAGTCACTCGATCATGTGCTTACCAAGCTATTCAGGGCTGCCTCACCAAGCAAGAAAACAGCATTCACGGAGTGCATTCCTATCAACAACTGCCGGAAGAGAAACCAGTCAAGTGTTAGTAATTTCTTTTTCTGTCAGAACAGAATGTGAGATGCCATGTTAGAAGACACCACTTAAACTTACGAAGTTGAGGTTGTAGTCCTTGACGCTGAGGAATGGGAAAATGATGAACCAAAACACACAGTCTGTAAGCATCACAGCACCTGCATTTGTCTGTCGATAAAATACTAAACAAGTTACGGTACTGCTGTAAAGATCACAAAGAGTTCTAAGATACAATGAACCTTAAGATCGGTAAAGCATAGCTAATAGTATAGTAAAATGTTAACGTGGCTCGTTCTGAAGCTACTTCTCCTAGGCCATCACCCTTAGTTATCTATTAGTTATTCCCACAAAGCAAAAGGTGATTTCCAGACTGTCCTATGCCAACCTAGGCAGACATTCAGTCACCATTGCTGATACAGTTAGGCCTAGCAAATCAATCCAAAGGAAACAGGCTGCCTTTATTCTTTGATGCCACGATCTAAAGAGTCAGCCCTACACTTCAGGAATAAGCCCTTAGATCAAGCAAAGAAACATGCATGAGCTGTGCATTGTGCAGAGATATAGACTGAACGCCTGGATATGGACCATTAGCAATTGGCTCATGTAGGAGCAGGTACATGCCATGGAGATGGAGGTGTGACCAGACAAAGATGCTATGTGGGCACATCTGATCTGATCTTGAGAAACAGAACCCGATCCATGAGCACACCATAAACATACTGATTCAGTCGTTAGCGCATCATGGTAACTACCATGCACTAATAATTGCGACTCGAAAGCAAAATGAGAACCCCTCCATGTATGCAACACCAAATCAGCCAATGTCAGTGCACCATACAGATGTCTCTCTCTAATAAGAAACAAGAAAAGGTCCCCCAACTGGATAATATTTCAAAGTGTTTGGTGGTGTGGAGGCCTCTTTACCTGATAGATGATCTGGAGCAGGTAACCCCAGAACCCAGCAATCTCTCTAGCGCCATCGTGTTCATCGAAGGTCGATTTAGCAGCCAGGCCATGAGGCATGTAGTTCATGCCATGCTCCATGTCCGCTGCCACCGCGGCGACGTTTTCATCATTGAACTTGCTGCAGCCATAGATGGACAGAGCAGTGCCAAGCTGAAACAATTCACAGAACAATTATTCTTCAGATAACAGAATAACAAAATGTTTCAAAGTCTTTGGCAAGCATCATTGGCTTGAGGAATTCAGAGGACAGATAAATAAATTATTTGGCTGTGATTATGAAAGAGAAAAGGCCTACCCCGAAGTAAATCGTCACCAGAATGAAGGTCCACCTGCACGAAAGACAGTTCAACAACCGTTAGAAGAAGCTGGCAGGGGGGACAAGTGCTATTTCCAAGAGCAGAGTTACAAAGCAGAAACACTTGAACAGCAACCAGATCTTTCAGAAACATTTGGTGCTACCAACCAGTCACAATCTCAGATTGTTTTTTAAATAAAAGGTGAAAAAAAGGCTACACTAGTGGTTTGTAAATAAAACAAGACAATATCTGAAAAGCAAGGGGGTTTTTTAAGTAGAAAACAAACATATATCAGAAATGTTCAGGTTCAATGGAACAGAATGTCTGAAGACCATCTAGTTGGAGTGGGTATTCTTACAACACTATCCACTCATCATTTATGATGAAGCATAGAGAAGCCTGACCACACAAACAGAGTTGCAAAACCCACTCTCTGTGGTGCTTATGATGTTCCTAATAATATTTAACTAGTGCACCAACCACAAAAAACTGTTTCTGAATTCTGCTTCACAAGACATTACACATCTACAGTGACGCCCTTTTCCAGTAATAAATTAAAGCAAAACAGTGATGACCCAAATAAAAATCTCTTAGAATGTACTACGGCAGAAGGGAAAAAAAACACTATTGGTGATTGGTGAAAAGGGAAACACAGACGAGAGGGTGTGTCGCTTGCTGTGTAAGCTAGTTGTTAGCAGCCATCAATTGTGTACAGTAGTATAACAGAGAATGCTGTCAAACTGACTGTCTGATGGCTCCATTATTGTTTCCAAGAACCAAGTTCAGTTCGTCCAACTGAAAAAGAAGCCCATGTTTAAAACAGGTTTGTTCCATTCCATGGAAAAGAGCCCCTTTATTCCCTGTAAACTGAGAGTATTACAAGGGGACAGAACAAATGCCAAACTTGCTGACCGAATTCTAATTCAATCAAGAACAAAATAAAAAGACTTAATCAGCAGCTGAGTGGCAATGCGCCTCTCCACAAAAAAGAAATAGGGAATCTTTACTCAACTTTGCATCTAATCCACAACAATCTTTATTTTCAAAATCACAAAAAGGCAAAAGGAAATCAGAGAGAGAAAAACAAGAAACAAGTGTAATGATTAGTACTGAAATTAAGCAATTGGTGACTTACTGAGTGTAGTAGTAGAAGATGCTGCCACCATCGGAGATGACAATGACGACGAGCAAGCTGAGGAGGACGAAGAAGGAGATGAGCCTGTAGGCGAGGAGCCACGCGGGGTGGATGTCCCGGAGGCACGGCCGCCACGCCTCATCATCATACAGCACCCCAGGAGGACGCCTCCTCCCCTTGCCTCCGCCGTGCTCGCCGTCGTCAGCCACGGGGGCGGCCGACGAGACCGACGACGAGGAGTGCGCGCCGCCGGGGCGCCGGTCCGCGCCGACGCCCTCGTGGCGCCAGATGAGGTAGCCCGCCACGGCCATGCAGGCCAGCACCCAGATGCCGCACAGCGCTACCCGCCAGTGCAGCCAGTAGCGCAGGTCCGTTGTGTCCGCCGTCGCCATCGGCTCGTATGTCCGCCCCGCCGACCCACCTCCACCACCACCGCCGCCACCACCTGTGATGAAACGCATGCCCCCGCCGTTAGCTTGGTAGCTAGTTAGCCGTGCCTCGGACTCCAAGAAGTGCCGGCGGCGGTCAGTGGAGCATGAACCGTGGCGTTCGCGAACGCCGCAATGGCTGGCTCTGCTCCTCGGTCAGAACAGCAATGCGAAGGGACTCAAAGGAGGGAGCTTGGGGGAACACAGGGCTCCTGGTCAGATTCTTGTAGCGGAAGGAGAAGGCAATGCTAGGTGGGAGGACGACAGGGAGGCGACGCACGAAACCAACGCCGGCGAGGAGCACACCAGAGCACACGGATTGCATGCAGGGGAGGCAAGGGAGGAGTGCATTGATGGGCAACGAACGCGAACAAACAGGCAACGGCCCCGCGACCCCCGCCACTGCACCGGAAGACGCCAAAGGTGGTGGCCTGGCCGGGGTCACACGCCGCTCACGCTCACGATCACGATCTCGGCAAGCTAGGTAAGCAAGGCAAGCAACCTTGCGATGGACAGAAACGAACAGACAGGGATTCACGCGGCAGCCAGCGGTAAGAAGGAGTTCCTCCCCAAGAAGATGAAGCGGGAAGGGAAGATGCTTGCACGCAAGAGGGGAATGGGAAAGCTACAAAAGATCGGAGGGGTGGTGGCCTGGGGTCTGGGGAATGAGATGCTTTGCTTCTTGCACCTTTGGAGGGAAATCTCTTGCTCCGGCCTCGGGGAGTTTATATACTCGCTCGTCATCTACTCTACACATACCGACCATACAGACATGTGGATGGGGACACCCTCTCCTCCATAATCATAATCTTCTCGTGTCGTCGTCGTCGGCTCTCTCTATCATTTGTTTATTTATCACTCGCTGTAGGATTAGGATTAGGATTAGGATTAGAATTAGAATTGGAATCTCCCATTCTCCCTTGCCACAATCAACCAAGCAATGTCTGTCTCTCTCTCTGTCTGTGATTTGCACTTGGAGAGTTGGAGAGAGAATGAAGCGAGGTTTGGCTTGTGAGAGGGGCCATTGCTTGCCGGTTTGGCTTGTGAGAGGGCCATGGCCACTGCTCAGAGCTTGCATTGCAATTGCCATTGTGGGGGCAGGCAGTACAGCTACACAGCCTACTGTACTGTACAGAGCAACAGTGGTAGCTTTCGGATTGACCAGGGTCAGAGCCTGGGGCCCAGTGTCTCGGCGTCTCTTTCGCCTTCTCCTGCATCCTGCATTGCATGCACTGTGAGTATGCGAGAGGTGAGCTGGAAGGCTGGAACCAAGGCTTTTCATCCCGTCAAATGGCTCGTCGATCGATCGGCCACACCAGTCACCAACACAGCAAGGGGCGACGCCATGCTCGGCAACCACCGACGCGGTCCGTGATGACTGTGAGGTTTTCAGTTACAGTAGGACCGAGTACTTTCCATGCAATGCAAGAACAAGAACCGGGAGCGTCTTTTCAAACCCTTCACACTAGCCTGGTTTTCCGGTCACTCCAGCCAGGCTGTTTCACAGGAAATCCAAGGAAACAGCCAGCGATAGGAGGCTGGAGGGGACAGGAGAGTGTACTACACATGGGAATTGGGAAACGAAAAAAGTTACCTTTTTTTACTTTGCTTGACTCATTGACTGGCTTCTCTGGGGTTAATCTAGATTTCCTTGTATGGGTTAATTCCAAGGAAAGACCGCTGTTCTTGCTCAGAAAAAAAAAAACCAAGAATAAACAAACTCTATCTTTGTTTCTCTAGATAGATAGAGGAGCGTGTTAAGCTAGTGCAAGGAGTAACTACTATACAAGTAAATCATCAATCCAGTGGCTGCCTTTGTGCCAAAATTTGCATTTTCCCCTGCTTTTCACCGCAAAATCGATCGATCAAGCAACTGTTATCTTTGTATAGTATAACGAATGGTCCAACAGCAACCGACTTTTACCCAATTACATATATTCCTGCGAGGAATCTTGTGAGAAAAGGTGTTTTCTCTTCTCCAACACAACAAGAGAACAGGGAAGGCTTGCCGGCCAAGGCTTGGAATATGCCTAAACCCAGCTCCAGACCAGCAGATAAGGTCACCACCCAAGCTAGTATGAGGTATCACCTTCCATCTTCCACAGATCCATAACCTACTCTATACTCCTCTAGGAGCAAATCAAGAGAGAGAACAGATCATGCTATGCTTCAAATATATATGTATACACACATATATACATCCAAAAGAGATCCTCTAGAAAAGGGCCATGCAAGAATGATACTCGCGTTTGACAAAGGTGTACGTGAGTACAGATTAGCCAGCATGACTAGTAGCCTATAGCTAGGCTTAATCATGCAGTTTTGACGAGGTGTTTTTATTTGTTAGCATGTGCATGTCTACTTATATATAAATAATAAGCCTAGTGATAGTGAGTAGTGACTGAAACCGAGACCGATGGAGCATATAGATACAGTAGGTGCAGACAGACATGGACAACGGAACGGAGAGGGCAGTTGGCGTTCGCACTAGGGCGACGGCCGGGCCGTCGTGCTCGAGTGCCCAATGACTGGCTTGTCCTCTTGCTTGCATGCATGCACGCTGTCGCTGAGGTGGCATATATAATCTATCTCATCCATGTTCATGCCACGTCAGCACCACAGCCAGGCACAGGCTGCGTTTTTTGTACCGACCGGATTGATAAAACCGCCGGCCTCGGTTTCGGTTTTACGGTCGATTTACCGGTAAACCGGCGATTTACCGGACGGTTTGGAATTTGAATTGGTGAATTCAAACGTCGCCGGCGTTCGGTATAAATTCGGTAAAACCGAGGCGGTTTGAGCGGTTTACCGAAGCGGTTTGAGCGGTTTACCTAACGGTTTGAGCGGTTTGAACGGTTTTTCAAAATTCAAAATGTAATTTTTTTATAAAATGCTAAAAAATTCCTAAAAATACTTCATGATTTGTAGAATCCAATGATGTCAAAATTACTTCAATTTGAGTGTGTTTAGTATGTTTTTCGACCTTCATGATTTAATGGGCCTTAATGGGCGGGCTGTGTATTTTTTTTTTTTTTTTTTTTCAAACTTAGATTTGAAATTTTTTATACCAAACCAACTCCAATTTGACAAATTTTTATACCATTGGCTTCTATAAATCATGAACTATTTTATAGAATATTTTCAACATTTTTTTTCAAATTTTCAAATTTGAATTTGGCGGTTTTTCGCCCGCCGTGGTAACGGACCGGGCGGTAAGTCCGTTACCGCGGTAAAACCGCGGTTTACCGAGCGGTAAAAAAACCGTGGGCACAGGGAGGCAAGACCGCAGCAAGAACAGAAGGAGAAGAGAGAAGGCTCGTGTCGTCTCGTGTTTCTGTGATTCTGTCGATGCTACTCCAATAGCTGCATGATGATGATGACGATGATTCTCTGGCCGGATCTTGCATGGACATCTGAATTAATTGGGCATGATCGACAAGAAGGTTGCCAAGCAGATGCATCCATGATTGACTAGGATAGTAATTAGGCAATTGATTGACTACCGATGGGGGTTGTTGAATTAAAACTACCGCTAACTTTTTGAATTAAGCGTGTGGACCAATTAATTAGAAAGGTAGGGGAGTAAACAGAACAGAAGGGAGGTGATGATGGTCATGATGAGTGGCACAGGGAAGGCGATCTTTGTAGGGCAATGCATGCTGCATGCATGTGTTGGGTTGGGTTAAGGTGCTGGAGAGAGATCCTCTACGGCTGATGGCTTTATGATGGATCCCAATGTGTGCATCATGATGCATGCTACTATATTAGGATGTGATAAACTAATAAAACTACAGGATATATAGCTAGCTGTTGCTAGTGGAACAAAAGGATGTGGGAGATCAAAGGTGGGCGGTGGATTAGACACGTCACCATATATAGCTTCATATATGCATGCATGTTTGGGTTTAGTTTGTTGACCCAACAAGAATCGTTGTTGGTCAAGGCTAGACCACAAATGAGGATCATGGAAGATGTTAAAGATGATCGATCGACCTTGTTGAGAGAAAAAGAAAAAGTTGTGTAGAAGTTTGAGGAATATAAAGGGCGAGCGGACTATGTATGATTTGCTCGATCTGCAAAGTTCTAGCTAATTGTGATGTGGGAGCTGAATTCTCCTAATTAAGAGAAGCTGAAATAAGCACACTGGACAATCCATCATCTAAAAGAAAAGAAAAGAAAAGACTGACAGGCGGCAAATAATTGTCGCACGTACTACAGAGAATCCGTGGTCATGACTCACGTACGTACAGTACATGAGGCGAGACAGGACGGGAAATCCTAACTAACTGATTTGTTGGGACACGTACTGGGAGAGAAAGACGTAAGGAAGCTAATAAGTGTGTGTATACAATAATGATGGAGGTAATAAAGCAAGAAATGCAGCATGAGAAGCTAGGTCAGACATCACTCTCGATCCATTGCGCGCATTGCATAACACCGTACCATTAGATGATAATAAAGAAGAGGCCGGACAGAGCAAATAATAAAGCAGCAGCAAGAGAAATGATCATCAGATTCAGAGGAAACAAAGCGAGGGAGGGGCGCAGAGAGCACAGCGGAGGAGAAAAGAGAAAAAAAAGGCAAAAAGCCACGCAAATCGAAAGCAGCGACTATAGGTAGTGCGCGGCGCTCATCAGTCAGCAGCACAAGCACTCACTCGTTTCAGGTTCAGCGCCTCGTGACAGCGCAGCGCAGCGCACATGAGATCGAGTACGGGTTGGCACTCGGTATTTTTATACTATACTGTGTATAATGTACCTGGTACATGCATGCATTGTGTAAGTATGGATTGGATTAGTCTTTATGACGTACTAAGTAGTCCATAAAGGCTAATCTGAACCTATGCATCCTAGTATATACAGTATTAGAGGTGTTTATGGAAATCAACGCTGAAGCTCAAAAACCAAAGATGTCCTCAATCAAGAAGAAATAGAGACAGAGATGTGGTATTGACAAAGAAAGAAGGTCAGAGTGCAAAGGAAGGTTGTTGGATGGTGACGACGGAACGGAACCAAGACCAACCTAGTACAGCCAGCAGCTGCTCTTAGCGACCACCGACGTTGCAAAAGAGATTGTATTTTATAGTTAGGTTACTTGGATTGAACACGCGACGGTGATGCGAGACGTGTCGGTCGACGTTGAGTTGGATTGGATGACGGTGGGGTTGGGGGCAAGGCAACGGAAGGCTAGCTTGTCGGCATTGAATTGTTGGCGCCAGGAAGAGTCAGGACTGGTGCATCTGCATCCGCATGGCAATGGCATGGCCCTGGCACAGGAACAGAATGAGCGCCGACTGCGAATGAATGAGGTGGTGGTGGTCGGCTTGACGGCGTCGGCGTCGAGGCGGGCAGGTACTGTATGTTGTCACGGAGAAGGCGTGCCTGCATTCATTCGTTCCTGCCGCCGCGCTGCACTGCTGCATTCTGTTCTGCCTCGGTGTGGCTGTGCCGGTGCAGTGCAGACGACGGACGACTGTGGATCCTCCGCGGTGCAGTGCAGACGGGGCTGTTGTGCATTCTGTTCTGCGTCGACGCTATCCGTGGATGCTCGTCGGAGCAGGAGGAGGAACAGGAGCAGTGCAGTGCAGACGACGGTGCACGCCGGTCGAGCACAGCGGCAGCCAACAGCAAGGGGCCAAGGAGGAGACGGGCGGGACCGAGTAACGGGGCCACAGCAGGGGCCAGTGGACGGCAACAGATAGCGTCGCTTTCGCGGGGAGGACCAGGACCAAGGACGGCAGGAAGGAGCCGTCGCTGTCCCAGTGTCGGGTGCATGGCAGAGGACGACGACTCTCTGAGAGCCTCATCTCTCTCACCCGGCGAGCCGGCGACGAGTCGAGTCGACGACGGACACACCGAGGACGGAGGAGAGTGCATGCGTGCGCGCAGGACCGATCACCGGTGTGTTCCACTGCTCGCTCGCTCTCTGCGTGGCGCTGCTGCATGGGGGCGACGTGCCGAGTGAGGAGCAGACGCCATGGCGGCCATGCACACACACACACACACACACACCGACAAGTGGCAACCGGATGGGATCAATCCATCGCCGCCGATACATGGATGCCATCCATGATCCATCCGTCTTCCATGAGGGACCCACCACCATCCACCCGACAACACCAGGCAGGGCTCGATCGTGTCTAGGGCCCAACAAGGACGGGCACGGGTGGCCCTGTAGCCCAGAGACCGCCCGAGGCCCGAGCCCGCGGGATCCAAGCATCCGCCATCCAGGCAAGCTTGCGAAGCTTGAGTGACAGGCAGGTAAAATGACGCGGTGGCGGGCGGAAATCGGGGTTGCAAACATCTAGTACTCGACACACACACAATGGCAAAACGGCATGCAGGCCTGGTACATGCTACTACTGTACAGCAAGCAGGAGGTCCAAGAAAGCTGAAAGTGAAACTATAGCTAGGCAGACACAGCAAGCCCGGACCATCCCCGTTCCGCTGCAACAGTGCGTGTGCATGTGACTGTGTGACGAGGACGATAACAATAATCCATGGATGAAATCAGAAACAACAAACCACGATCGATGGATGGATCGATGATAGGTTCTCAACCACGCGGCGCTAATCGTGGATTGGCTTCACAATCCCCAGGCCTGGCTACATGGCTAGTAGAGCCTAGCATACCAACCATACAATAGCAGCATGTCAAATTGTCAATGCACTGCGACTAGCCATGCCCCGGCCCCATGCCAAGAGATAGAGAGAAGGTATTGTATTGGGACCATGTCGCCAAATCATGCAGGAGGATCGGAGATGCCTCTAACAAATCATCCCTCCAGCGTCTGCATCTCCGTAAAATCCATGGATGACGATGCAGACGGAGCAGCTGCTTCGTTCCATCTCCTCTGTGACGATTTGGCGCCTAAGCTAGCCTAATCGATAATAGCCTCTCATTACCCTCGCTTGTCACGCGGCCGCCGTCGATCCCGTGAACTAATCAATCAAACATACCTACCCTGCGCATCGCCATCACGGGCGACAGCGGCAGCTACGTACTCTACTACTAGCAAGCAAATGGAGGAATGCGTGGTCCTGCAAGTTTGCATCATCAAGGAGAATGCACGTCTCGTTTTTTTCTTGTTGAAAAAAAAAAAGAGTTAAAACCTTGTAAATCTTATCAGTTAGGGCTATTACCTACATATATTTACCGTGGGTAATAAGTATTATTACATTCACAATATAATTAGCTTTTTATATAATATACAAAGTTACAAACATATCAGTCAGGTTGGAAAAAAAAAACTTATGTACCGTACTATTCAAGTACTATACATGCATGGTGTTGTACTCTATATGCAACTAAGACTTCAACCTACTCCTTCCCTCTCGTAACAGTATATTGTTAAGACAACTTAAGGGAAGTTATGCATATTTGTATCTATAGATTATATCCAATTAATAAGTTGTTTATCATCAATTTATAGTCTTCTTTTAGAACAATCTGTATAAGATCTAGAGAAATTCATTAGAAAATTAGATTATATTTCACAGTAGAAATTTTGGAAGTTATTAAAGTGTACGTACTCCAGAGAAGTGGACGATATGATGCTCGTCATGTACGTATCTTTCTCTCGCTCAGCCGATGGAACGACAGGAGTTCAGTTGTCAGTTGTGATTGTCGTCAAATGCCATAATCAGCACGTGACGGAACAGGGCCCACCAAATCGATTCAAAAATTAATGAACCGTACCTACTCCAAGCTACTATACCATACTACTACATATGATACTAGTACGCTTTGGTGGCGGTACGTGGATTTTGTACTCAGATGTACGTACGTAGTTTCACAACAATACACTTTTCTCTGCATGTTTTTTCACGATTTATTATCTGGGGTATGATGATATGGTACACACGTAGTAAGTAGATGACCCTTTGAACCGAGAATAGATCGAAAAACACTAGCTACGATCGAAAATACTAGCTACTACTGCACTGGTGTACAGTACTGTGCTGTGCATACTCTGCAAATTTACAGGGTCATCCAGATCGAAACAGAGGAGAATAGAATCGTGTCATGTCACCAGAGCACTACTATACGCCGACGACTTCGGTGTCTCGATCAATTTTATTCGATATAGATATGCTATGCATGATCCCTCAAATAAAAGCATACTTATGCAATACTCCTAGACTATACTAAGTCCAAAGTCCAAAATTAAGGAGCTAGAGGGCCAAGCTAGTGTACGATTAGCATCCGATCCTTTACTCATTGTTCAAACTGTCTGACGAGGAGCCACGCGAAAGGCACGCCCTCGATCATCTTTGTTCCTAATCTGTTACATGCATGGTCAAGCAAAGTCAAGGTGACAATATACTAGTACTAGTGCATAGGATTAAGTAATATACTAAGGCATGCATTCTCGTCTTTGTAGAAGGATATATCATTCCTGCTTTTTATCACTATGATCACAACCACTCTATGTAGCTAGAGTCTTCTTCGTTTCAGACGAAATCAGTGTAATGTGATTACTACACTGCCCTATGCCTTGATTTGATCATCCCCCATCCCAACTCCCAAGGACACATTTCTATATTTTAACCCCAAAAAAAAACTAAGGACATACTTGTGTTTTGATCACTACTAGCGCTCTCTTTAATTACTTTTTCCCCCTGAAATGTCATGTTAAAGAGACGGAAACTGACAAACACATAACAGCATGAATGCACGTAATTAGGCGATCAATCTCTCTAGTGACGACCCGGAAGTTGATCTTGTTCCATCCATATCCGAAAAGGAGCTAGAGGTCCGAGCTAGTTTTACGATCCTTTACTTGACAGTTGAAACTGTCTGACGAGGAGCCAGCCACGCGGCAGAGACACAAAAGGCACGCCTTCGATGAGCTGTTCACACACAATGCATGCATGCAGTGCCGGTGTCCTGACTAGTCTAATGCATATGCAAGGTCACGCAAAAGCTGACAATGTAGACTAGTATAACGGATTAAGTATACATAATAATCATAATAATAAACTAAGGCCCTCGTTCTCGTCTTTGTAGAAGGATCCTGCTTTTGATCACTATAATCACAGCCACTCTACTCTTCGTTTCAGACCGAATCAGTGTAATGTGATTACTACTACCTTGCCTTGATTTGATCGATCCCCATCCCAACTCCCAAAGGACACAATTCTTCTTCTTTTTAATTCAGTACTAGCGTCCTTTAATTTATTGTTTTCCATGAAATAGAGATCTAGAAAAAGTGTAAAGATGGGTGTTGTGTTTTTTGTGACAACAAGTGTGTGCTGCAGAAGAGAACATAGATAATGTATGTATAGGATCATCTAGATATGCATATCGATCACTAAGACTTTGGGGGTCAAATAAATCTCATTATATCATTGTTTTTTTTTCACTTTTTATTATTCTATTCGATCCTTTCATCAGATCGAGTAAGTAAGAATACATCATTATCTATATATAACCCTTCATTTCCCTGTACGGTGTGAAGTACGTACCAACAAAAGTGTGGGAATTGAAGTGGGAACAGAGGAAGGAGATCGAACAGGATCGATCGATCATCATCTCCATCATGGCACTAGCTTAGATAGCTCCATACACTTGGGGTGGGTTAATGACATGCATCGTATCATCACTTTATCACTTTTGTTCTTGGTCCTTGAAGGCAAACAAACTCTTTAGTTGAGATCCTTTAATTCGATCGATCGAGAAAAAAGATCCTTTAATTCGGTTGGTGAATCATGCGTGTAGATGTACAGCAGGAGTACCTACTGTGTCACCCACCAGGCTACGACGACTGTACCTCGTCATGCTGTTGCTGCTGATGATGCACAGGGGGACAACGTCAGGAAGAGCGTGCGAGCACGGACGGCAAATCCACGCGTTACTGGACCTGATTGGGCTTTTAAGTAAGATTCGGCCTGCCTGGTAATTCTGTTTCCAAAGCCCATGTAACGGGTGAGAGCTGTTGCTCTATGTACTGCTTGGTGGAGAAGGGAGAAACTCGAACTCGAACTTGTATCTGAACCGGACCGTGCCCTGTGGCCGGCGGCGGCGCGCTCTCGACGGTGGTCGGAGTGGCGTTCATCCAGTTTATCAGTTCGTTTATCCCCGTTCCTCTCGTAGGGACGGTTACATCCGGTATCGATTCGCTCGATCCTCGCCACCACTTCCACCGCATCCGGCTGTATTTTCCCCTTCATCTTCATCTCCGATTCATCGCCGCCGTGTTCGTCTCCACCTCCGATTCTTCTCCGTTGCGTTCATTCGTCGTGAGCAGGATACCAGGCTCTGGTTATAAGACGAGTTTGCACTCAGATTCCTTTCTGTGTTGCGAATTTGCACTAAATCCACCCAACGTCCCTCACCGTGAACGCCAACTCTGGCGACGCATTCCTACGGCACTCGTCGTGTCATGGCCCAGAGTACACCGGAGGAGAAGCTCGCCAGATCCTTGGCCTCTTGAGTAGAAACTCCAAAGACCTCGATGAACTGAAGAAATGGCCAACTCCCGGGCCGTGACATGGAAGCCCGAGATGGATGGCCGCGTGCCGACAAGCTGGAGTCGACCGCACGCCTCCCTCGAGACGAAGATCGACAACGCGCGCCAACTCGCTTCCCCGTGCTGTACCCATCCTTCAAGCTGAGACGCCGGCAGCGAAGTCACCATCGCGTCGTCCCTCATCGGCGCCCGCCGGAGGACATCACCCTCCACCGCTGCCGGAGATGCCGCGCTCCGCCCACCGAGCAGAACCCTCTTGGGGCGGCGTCGGGGTCAATTGACCACCGCGCATGGGGCTTTTGGGGCGGTGTATACCATCGCCCCGGGTCCCCAACTCAATCCCGGTGAGATGCATCACACCAATCCTGTTATTACCTTGCCCATTACTTCTGATGCCTGTCATGCTTACATGGATCATGGTACACATATTTGCCCACGACAGTTTCGTTATCCCAAAATCCCAGACCCACCATTTCCCATGTTTGATGGCAACAACCCCAAACTATGGCTGAAAAACCGCAAATCATTCTTTGACCTCTATCGGATAGAAAAACACATGTGGATTCGTTATTGCACTATGCATTTAATGGATCAGCAGCTTTATGGTTCCAAACAGTTCAAACCAATGTGTATGACATGAGTTGGGAGGATTTTTCAGCCATGATTGGCACCAAATTTGACAAGGATGAACTTAATCACCTCATGAGGCAATTCTTTCATATTTCCCAAACATCCTTTGTCAATGAGTACATCACCAATTTCTGTGACTTAATCCACCAAATACTAGCCCATGATCCACACCTATCCCCCGGCTGTTATTACTAATAGATTTGTTGATGGGTTAAAAGGGAAATCAAATGTGTTGTCATGATGCATCAACCTCGGGATTTGGATTCGCCGGCTACCTTGCATCTTTGCGGGAAGAAGCACCGTATGGGCCTAATCCCCCATAAAAAGACTGAAGCCGGTAATTTTAAGAAGTCTTATTATGAAGCACCAAGACATTCGGGTTATACCCCAAACCAGTATAGATACCCAACAGTGAGTGAAGAGAAGAAGCCACAAGATTCTACAAAAATCAAGTCCAATGAAGAGAAGCTGACTACTCGAAAAACTATAGAAAAGCAAAGGGGCTATGTTTTAAATGTGGAGAGAAATGGAGTCATGGTCACGGATGTCAAGCAGTTCGGTACATGCTATGGAAGAAGTTTGGTCGTTGGTCTCGATGATTCTCCTCACACAGTAATTGCAACTGATGATGATGATTCTTCTGGAGATGACCTCTGTGGCATTTCACTCAAGGCTATGAATGGTCTAGAAGATCACAAGACAATGAAGTTTAGAGGATTCATTGAAAATCAAGAAGTATATATGCTGGTGGATTCAGGAAGCTCTCATTGCTTCATCAGTGCAGCTGTTGCTAACAAATTAACTGGGAGTCAACCTCTTCTGGAACCTGCTAAGGTAACTGTGGCCAATGGTCAAGTCCTCTCCTGCACACATGAATTTGTGGATAAGCTATGGCATATTCAGGGTATCAATTTCAGAAACACTTTCAAAATTTTGCCATTAAGCTCTTATGACGTTGTCATCGGAATGGATTGGCTAGTTCAGTACAGTCCTATCAATTTTCATTGGGGTCAAAAGTGGGCAGAGTTGGAAATTAATGGAACTCTTGTCAGAATCCAAGGCATTCTTGCTGATGCTGTTGTAGGGCCACCAATTATACCAACACAGTTAGAAGCCATGATTAAGTCTGACTCATTGCTGTATATGGTCCAATTGCACACAGTTGATCTGACAGATTCAGTATTCTCAGAAGACCCAGCACCTGAGATCAAGCACCTCATTGCTAAATATGCTGATATCTTCCAATCAATACCAGGATTACCTCCTAAGAGATCTGGAGATCACTCTATACCTCTGCAGCCAGGGGCAGCACCATTTAAATTAAGACCATACAGATACAATCCCTTCCAGAAAACAGAAATTGAAAAACAAATTCAGGAGATGCTACAGAAAGGTTGGATAAAACACAGTACTAGCCCATTCTCTTCAACGTGTTACTAGTTAAGAAAAAGACAGGAGATTGGAGACTTTGTGTTGACTATAGAAAGCTCAATGCCTTGACTATCAAAAGCAAATACCCCTTACCCGTGATTGATGAGCTTCTAGATGAATTAAGTGGAGCAACTTGGTTTACTTCACTTCGGATTTGGCTTACGGTTTCCATCGATAAGAATGGCTGAAGGACATTCTTACAAAACAGCCTTTCAAACCCATAATGGCCATTATGAATATGAGGTTATGCCTTATGGAGTTACTGGTGGGCCTGGCACCTTTCAAGAAACTATGAATACAATCTTAGCACCACTACTTAGACAAAGTGTGTTGTAGTGTTTATAGATGATGTTTTAATCTATAGCTCTACTTGGGAGGATCATCTGAATCATGTGGAACAAGTATTTCAGCTTACTTCAACAACATCGTTGTTTGTCAAGTTGAAGAAATGTTCATTTGCTAAGAATGAACTTAAATATCTAGGCCATGTCATTTCTCCTCAAGGTGTGTCCATCGATCCAAAGAAAGATACAGATTATCTCCGATTGGCCACCACCACAAAATGTCAAGGAATTGAGAAGTTTCTTGGGAATGTTTGGGTATTACAGAAATATGTCGAATTTTGGGATCTTTGTCAAAACCTTTGACTAACCTGTTAAAGAAAGGTATTATCTATACCGGACCGGCCGATCTCGAAGCTTCTTTTCAGGCACTTAAGAATGCTTTAATTACAGCACTGATGTTGCGATTGCCCTGATTTCGGTAAAACTTTTGAGATAGAAACCGATGCTTTGCATGCAGGTATTGGGGCGCTTCTCCAACAGAAGGCCATCCTATTGCTTTTGTCAAGAGAGCTCTTGGCCCAAAGTCCCAGGGTCTATCTACTTATGATAAAGAATGTTATGCCATACTCTTGGCAATAGATTACTGGAGACCCTACCTACAACACTCGAGTTCCTTATTAAAACAGACCAAAAGAGTCTTGTTCATTTAGATGATCAAAGGTTATCAACACCCCGGCAGCATAAAGCCTTGACAAAATTGTTAGGGCTCAGTTACAGAATCATTTACAAGCAAGGTACATCAAATAGAGTTGCCGATGCACTCTCTCGGACCACTCATGCACCACCTCATGATTTGAACACAAGATTCGTCATTACTACACCATGGGTTCAAACATTACTGATCCGCCTACACTGTTGATCCAGAATCCACTAAATTATTACAAGAATTGGCTATTCAGTCTCCCAGTGGACATTATTCTCTGAACAAAGGTATCATCTACTTCAAATCAAGAATTTGGATTGGCAATGCAAAGGATATTCAATTTCGGATCTTACAAGCCTTCCACTCCAGTGCCATTGGTGGTCATTCAGGATTTGAGGCAACCTATGCTAGAGTCAAAAGACTATTTGCTTGGCCTCAATTAAAGAAAATGGTTAAGGAATATGTCTCTACTTGTGCTATCCGTCAGCAAGCAAAGACCGAGAGAATTGCTTATCCTGGTTTGTTTGGCACCATTACAATCCCCGATAAATCATGGCAATCTATTACCATGGATTTCATAGAAGGTCTTCCAAGATCCAAGAACTTTAACCGCATTTTGGTAGTGGTGGACAAGTTCAGTAAGTATGCACATTTTATACCTGTGTCTCATCCATTCTCTCGCATTGGACATTGCTCATATCTTTCTGGAGAATATCTTTAAACTCCATGGTTTGCCTCAAGTGGTAGTTTCGACAGAGACAGGATTTTTACAAGCAATGTTTGGAGAGAAATATTCAACATCCTCTCAAACCGACCTCAATCTCAGCAGTGCATACCATCCTCGACTGATGGCCAATCTGAACGAGTTAACCAGTGTCTAGAAACCTACCTACGCTGCTTTTACTCATTCAAGTCCAAATAAATGGGCACACTGGCTTTCATTGGCTGAATATTGGTACAACACTTCCTTACACTCATCACTGGGTACCACACCATTCCATGTTCTTTATGGGCAGCACCCAAGGGAACTGGGCATTCCTCCACCAGGCCCTGCAGTGACACCAGAACTGACTGAATGGCTCCAAGACAGAGACACTATGCAGCAACTGGTGAAACAACACTTGCTGAGAGCCCAACGAAAAATGAAGGCAGCTGCTGACAAGAAGCGTTCTCCCAGATCCTTTGAGGTTGGTGACTCTGTGTTTGTCAAAAATCCAACCATATATTCAGACAACTCTGGCAAGTAGGTCATCAAACAAGCTGTCCTTCCGTTATTTCGGTCCATTTACCATTATCAGCAAGATCAATGATGTGGCGTATGAACTGGCATTACCTGATGACTGCAAGATCCATCCCGTTTTCCACGTTTCCTTACTGAAGAAAGCTTTGGGTGCAGCTGATCGTGCGAGTTCTGAATTACCTGATCCAAACCTTCATATTCAGGTACCTCAGCTAATCCTTGACAGACAAATGTACATGCAGGGAGAAACATCTGTTTCTCAGGTCTTGGTGAAATGGTCTCATCTACCTGAAGACCTTGCTACCTGGGAAGATGAGGAGTCTCTTCGTCAAGAATTTCCCTATGCACCGGCTTGGGGTCAAGCCGTTCCTTTTCGGGGAGGAATGTCACTCACCAGGCTACGACGACTGTACCTCGTCATGCTGTTGCTGCTGATGATGCACAGGGGGACAACGTCAGGAAGAGCGTGCGAGCACGGACGGCAAATCCACGCGTTACTGGACCTGATTGGGCTTTTAAGTAAGATTCGGCCTGCCTGGTAATTCTGTTTCCAAAGCCCATGTAACGGGTGAGAGCTGTTGCTCTATGTACTGCTTGGTGGAGAAGGGAGAAACTCGAACTCGAACTTGTATCTGAACCGGACCGTGCCCTGTGGCCGGCGGCGGCGCGCTCTCGACGGTGGTCGGAGTGGCGTTCATCCAGTTTATCAGTTCGTTTATCCCCGTTCCTCGTAGGACGGTTACATACTGGTACTGAGGCCTTGCTGACGGGGATAAAGCACCCTAGCTCTCTGTTATTCAGTGTTTCACTTAGCTGTACTGTATGTGGGTGGAGACTGGAGACAGGCCAGTGTGCTATATACTGTGCTACTAGTATGTACTCCTGCTAATTCAGTAAGTAAATTGCATGCAGCATGATCAAGGGAGCAATTAATTAAGCTGGCAATATATATACTAGTAAGAGAGAATATTGTATAGTGGTGTCGCCGTCTTTCTATATGGATCCTGCTGCTTTTGATCACAATAATCAGAGGACGATCGAGAGATCAATGTAGATTTCCCTGCCTTGACTCGATGCCCATCCCAAGCATGCCACTACTACGTACTTTGAAGTTAATTACCACCACCGGTGTTAGTGGCATTGATGGGTCAAAATGTATGTTAGTTTTTGGCTCCTCGGCGAGATGAAAAGAAGATATCATGCATCAGAGATATCTATGGCCATCGGTAATTGGAGGATAAAAGGCGCATGATATGGGCTGGCGATCTGCCGGCACCCATGATGTGGCACGCACCGCAACCAAATCTGCCAAAACCCAAAGGTACGGGGAATGGATCGAATGAATACAGGCAGGCAGCATCAGCGTGAGTGGCAGTGTGAGCGCAGACGATGTGGCATTGCCATGAAAGGCGAGGCGAGGGACGGCCTCGAGAGGTAGAGAACGAAGCCCGAGAAAGTGGCAGCACTGTATGTGGTAGTATGTGCTGGTAAAATAAGCCAGCCTTCTCTTGCCCCAATGGCTAGCTGCTGCTGATGAACAGAAGGAAACAGAAGAGAAGAGAGGAGAGATGGTGGTATCATGGTTGTGGTACTACTAGTATGGATAATGGAGATGTCCCAGAAAAAAAGGTCATATGGAGATGATGAACAGAAGAGAGAGGTTGCATGGAGTGCGTTCCTATTCCAGATGCATGCAATGCAGCTTGCTGTTTTTGGTTTCAGTGGGACGGACGGCTCAGGGTCGTGCGAGAAAGTTACTAGAGGCTTGATTCAGAGGAAACATTGGAAGAGAGGTGGCTCAGTGGGGGTGGCAATGGCATGCACGCATGCATGGCTTGCAGTTGGCAAGTGCTGAGACCGAGAGATTCTCCGCGGAAGAGACAAGCGCGGTGGTCTGGCCTGGCATGGGGGGTGTGCCCATGCCCATGGTCCATCGTCGTCCATGGGGACACTGCCACTGCCACGCAGGGAGAGGGGCCTCGGACCAACGTCCAATGCGGTGCAAAACTGCAAAGAAAGACGCGGTGAGTGGCTGCGTGCGTCGAAGATGGTGCATGCAGGTCTCCCTGTTACCCTGTGACGGTGGTCTCGGCCTGTGGAGGCGCGCCGCGCGCGCGTGGTCTCTGGCCCTGTGGCCGCTTCTCCTTGCTTCCATCCTTGCAGGCCTTGGTGCACGCCGCTGTCGGTCGGGCTCTGGCTCTGGCTCAGCGTGCATTGCACTGCAGGATCGGGGGCCGGCCAGGGCTCCGCCGCGTCCCCCACCGCCGACGGTCGACCCATCCGCCGATGCCGGATTCCCCTGGACTGTAGGAGTACCAACGTCTACGTGACCCTGCTTCTGTGTTTCCTTCCCTGACGACGGCTTTGGCGTTTGTTTGCTTCTTCTCCTGCGCTTGCTTTGCTTTTCTCTGGACTCCGGCTCCCCCACCTCCCGGCTTGCCCGGCCCGTTGTCTGGAGACCGGCTGGACATGCTCTCACTCGCGTCCGACCGCAAGCAAAGGAAAGGGGCAAACGCCAAAGGGCAGGGAAAGCGAGCGAAAACAACCAACAATTGGCTGACGCGACCAAATATTCGCTGCAGTCTGCACGCCACTCCACTCCACCTGAACTGAACCTGAACCTGAACCTGAATGGCTGGCCGCACCAATGTGTAATGCCTGCATTGCGTTGCGGTTGCGGGTTCTACCATGGATGGATGGCTTTGGGTGATTTTCTTTCTTTCTTTCAATTCTAACTCGATCTTGTTTGGAAGGTAGTAACCGGCCGTTGCCCAGCGGAGGGAGATTCCGTCCCCGTGCCAATGCAACTTCAGTCCACTCCACGGATCTCATCTCTCGTAATCAGAGAATATATCTAGGAGTATGTATCTATTGGGTTTAGGAATAGGATTTACTTGACGTTGCTTTAGCCTCGTAATCAGCTACTACTAGTAGTACTATTCTACTCCTGGTACTAGCTATTACTACTTACAGTACATAGCGTATCAGTACGTTATTCACTTTACAGCTTTAGCATCTGAATTCTGAGGCCTCGTTTAGATGTTCCGATTTTTAGCAAAAGTATTTCTTTGGAACTCCCCGTAGAAGACACCAGAAGACATTTTTGTTTGTTTGTGATAAATATTATTCTACCATGACGTAACCAGGTTCAAAAGAATCGCCTCGTAATGTACATCTAAAACCGTATAATTAGTTACTTTTTTACCTACATTTTATACTCCAAACATATATCTTTTGGTGTATTTAATGTGATGTGATGGAGAGAAAGTGAAAGTTGAGTTAGAATTTTCAGCAATCTAAACAAGGCCTGAGTACGTACTGTGAGAACCTTTACGCTCACTGAATCAAACAGAACGCGCGTGCTCTTCTTCTCCACCGGCAGTGAGGGGCATGCATTTGGATTGCTTGCTACTATCAGTATCAATTATTACTTCAAACTTGAAACTAATCACCTGAATTTTTGCTACAAGTTCTATATGTTTTATTGTAACGTACGGCTTGAGGGTTTTATATATCTGGGATGTGGATTTTTGTCCCAAACGTGTCACGAAATCAAGAGATCCCAGCCAGATGTGGCTATCTATCTATTGTGTGAGCTTGACTTTCCGAAAGCCTTCGATTCCCTGTTGGAAATGAGCCGGCTGCCCTATACCTTATCCTGGAATCGAAAATAAAATACTCCTATTCCCGGCGCGGCGTGGATCAGAGCCAACACGTACAGTAGTTTTCAGAAATCAGAATGTGTTCAGATTTCGTAAACGACAGCTTAAACCGTATCAAACCACAAACAATAATAAGAAAGAGAAAATAACAAAAAATTACTGCAAATTAAAGGTGATCGATATGATCATCGATCTCGTCTCAGGCCCAGATTAGCTTAGCTGCTGCCAATTCGCATGACAGCATGAGGTTCTTGAAACAGAAGCTGCTGCCGTGGCGAGAGCTTTGCTCACATACAGCGCGCGTGTCAACAGCCGGCCGCGGCCACGCCCACATGTATCACGCACGCAAACACTCCTACGCGGCACACAAGCTGGTACTAAGAGGCACTAGCAGCAGTGTGTGCTCTTTTCCTAAAGTTGCTAACTTTCCCTCATCCAGAGCAAAGATGCCCCCGCCGCAAGTGCAGCTTTTTTTACCACCCCCCTATTTTCAACTCAAAGGCAGCAAGAACCAGATGCCATATGCTTTGTACTATACTACCCTAATGTGTGAGTGTGGTTACTATTATGTTTTTTACTGTTGTTGCATTGCATTGCATTGCTCATTTGCTTGATTTTGGTATTTTTCTTTTTGGATTTTGGAAGTAGTAATGCTATGGTAGAAGCAGTTGTAGTTCTCCTGTTTTGTCTTTTATTTGTCTAATAAAAATCCATCAAAGCTCTTCCCGCCTTTGCTAAAATCTTTTACAG
Source organism: Hyparrhenia diplandra (assembly GCA_015847255.1). NCBI lineage: Eukaryota > Viridiplantae > Streptophyta > Magnoliopsida > Poales > Poaceae > Hyparrhenia > Hyparrhenia diplandra. The sequence continues at coordinate 65,111 of JADLZK010013094.1, forward strand.
GATGGTCTTGGTCAATCAAACCAATAAGGAACACTGATATTTCGATAATGGAAGCCCTATTCAATTCCTCCTGGGCTCACACTTACAGCCCATCCACGGAAGCTTCTTAATGGGCCAGACCCACTAGGCTCCTCTTTAGACGGCCACATGGGCCACTTATTTTTTTATATATATAAAAAAAGAGAAAAACCTTTGTCATGCTGGATTTTTTTGTGTCGTTACTTGTTAGCGTGGATCCCCTCAAAAAAAAAAAAAAAAAAAAAAAAAAAAAAAAAACTTGTTAGCGTGGACCGCACGTTACGGGAGATTGGACATCAGCACTACCCAAAGAATATACAGTGTCGTCATGGGTCAAACAACAATTGACCAGTCAGTCACGCCATGACAAACCTTATTTCACGGCTTGACCGACTTAGACTTGAAAGGGAAATGTGTCAAACAATGACATATGACATACATTTTGTACGCCACTTCCTTCCTGCTACAAAATGATGTTTTTAAGAATTGAACTTGATGCATAAATAAATAAAACTTGATGCATAGACAGTAAATAAATAAATAAAAGTCGATCGATGAATGAACCCCCAAAGTGTCGCAAGCACGTACGCATCGATTTTTAGCCAGATGAAAACAATAATTCATTCAAATCGCAAAGGCCGAGCCGATATAGTGTGTAGTGCGTAGTACCTGCAGGCAGTATCTCCGACTTCATCCCGATCGAGATCGCGCCCTTATCCCACCCGGCCGGCTGCTTGGACGACAGCCCGCCTCGCCGCCTACGTTGAGAGTTCACCGCGCCGCGCCGGACGATGATCCGCCAGCTGCCCAACCCAACGAGACTAGACACAGATCGAGCTTCATCAATCAATCAATCAATACATATAATTATTCGTATTTCGAGGGGTAGCTGATGATGATCTATCTGCACGAAAGAACAGTGATTGGACGTCGTACCACTTACAAGATGAGGAACCTGGACGGCGACGCTTTGAGCCGCCGGTGGTAGGATCGTCGGAGTAGCTAGGACGACCCTTTGAGCCGCGTCACGGCCACACCCTATCCTCGTGATATATTCATCTCTGCACAATCTCTTCTGCCTCTGCCCTCTGGTATATATACCGCCACTAATAAGCTGCTAGTTGCCGCGTCGCGTGCCTGCATGCCGCGGCGCGACTCGCGTGAGCACCGGCGGTTTACGTGCCCGCCAGCCGGGTGGCCGGGCGCCTGCAGTGCAGTGCAAGCAGGGGAGTGTAGCGTTGTGTGCTGCAGCAAGCTAGGCACACGGGTACTGCGTTCTCGCGGTCCGCGGCCCAGCGGCCGTTTTCATTTCCCGTCCCCCTCCCTATAGCTGGTTTTGTCACGCTGACGACGACGACTCTTCTGGCTATGGCTACACCTGCTTCTCCGTACAGTACGTGTTTCAAAAATACTGATACTGCGTACGTATATGTTACAGTTCCAACTTCGAACCTTGGACTGGAAGGATTTGACTGCATGCAGGCGTTGCAGCTTTGGGTTCAGGAGGAAGAAAGCTAGCTCTGATCTACGAAACAACGATGGCGTGGCTCCTCTCCGTCTACTCCAGTCACCGGTGACTGATTTGTGTGGTTGCGTTGAATGAGGGCATCCACAGTGTATAGACCCAACCATGATTCTATAATTCAATTTGACGTCACTTGTCAAAATTGTTGCAGTGTATAGACCCAACCCTGATTCTATAATTCAATTTGGCGTCACTTGTCAAAATTGTTGCAGTGTATAGAACCGATCTTGTGTCCAACAGTCTGAATAAAAAATCCACAAGGCCCTCCCTCCGTATCCATCCTCCTTCCCTCTCCCGGACACATACACAGATGAGGACGATGTAGAGGCAAGAGGGAGAGAGTACCAACCTTACAGTGTGACGGTGGGAGGAAAAGAAAGAGAATTTTAATTTGAAGAACCGGTGCGATCCATGGGCTCGGGTTCGAGTACCAACCTCACCGTCGGTGACAAAGTCAGGAATGGTGTTGGGGGGTGGGGGGGTGGGGTTGGCTTTCGTCGTCTTCTTCTTCTTTCTTCTTCCTCCAGCCCCTCCTTTCCTTCTTCCTCCTCATGGTGGTAGGGGCTTAGGGCGGCTCCATGGAAATCATGGCGCTAGGGGGTCGGAGCCCAGGTAGCCCCCCGCGGCTTCGTCGCCGCTTAGAATGTATCGAGTCCCATCGAAGAGCTACAGAACCCAGCATCGAACATCCCACTGCGGAGGCTCTAATGAAACACCAATCAGTTAGTCATAGTGAGTGATGGATGGTTAATTTGGTCGGCCATTTTTGCTTGCCATTCGCATACTCGCCCGCTTGTGGGGGTAGGGGAGGGGGCATATGTACTATCCAAATACGAGAATATTCTAGCTTGGCTTAAAATTTGTTCAAACATATACGCATGAAGAGAGATATGCTGAAATTTTCATGAACATCAGTGGTGGCCAGAGCTGCGGATGCACAATTTGGAGAACAGATCTCTCTATGATATGCGCGAATTCACGATGCTTGTCCAGGATCTCTATGTTTGGGTGCGACAATCCGATGTTCATGCCCCCGCCCCCACCCCCACCGCTGGTGCAGGTTAGCTCGTCTCCTCTTTTTGGCGTTTTCACCTTTCATTACTTCTCAACCATCCGAGACTAACAATCCAACTACCCGTTTATATTATCGAGGTGCCAGGCCGCAAAGACAAGCACAAGCTACCACCGCGTGATTGCCGGCATCGTTTATGCTGCCTCCTTTGCGTTTTGTTCCTTCTCCGACATCAGAAACGTCGCGTGATTGTATATGACTACAGGTATAATCCAGAATACATTCATGCATAACAAAATAAATTGCATTCACGATGGTCAATTCTTTCTATTGTCACAAGTTTAGCTCCTTCACCGGCATTAGATACTCGATCCCTATATGATCAAAATACAAAAATCCAAATTTTATCATTTCCATGGCGCATATGCCCTTTCAAGCAATATCCATCTAATGTATGGAGCAGTATATGTCAGATTTCACAATATACTTACACACTATTACTATTGTTGCAGACACTAGCAGAGGTAAGGGGCATGCCCCCTCTAAAAAAAAATGATGCCGCCTCCTTGCCTCCAATCGTTGTGCCGAATGTCTCGGAGTGGATAGTCACAGTCAGACGAGGCCAGCCAGGCGGTACGTGAGCATCACCGGAGCGGCCAGCGGCACGACGCGACCGAATGACCTCCATGCGGGTGGCAGGCATGATGACTTTCGAGCGGGGGCTCCGTCGTCACACACGAATGTCGATGCCGCCTCCGCGCAACCCTACGTGGGTTAAATAAATTTTAACCCTCGCGCTGGTTCCAAAATGTTGTTGTTGCTTGTTCATTCACTATTCACGAGAAGGGAAAAAAAAAAAACCTCAAATAGTCGTTGACATGCATCGTGCATCTTCTATTCGTCGTCACTTTGTTGGGCTTGGATCCGGTGGTGGATTTTATCAGCCGGTTCAGAATTTCGGTCGGATCGGAGTTTGGGTTACAAATACTGGTGTTTATAGACATGTTGCATCTGTCATAGTGGAAACCTCCTACCTATGATGAGCTCCATAAGGACCATAACGGGCTTGCCTGAAACTAATGGGGAAAATGTTTTTCTTTGATATAAAAACAGAAAAGAAGGTAATGGGAGGCCCGTGCACACCAACCAGGCCTGCAAGCATTACAAACTGGGCCCCAAAAATTATTACACTCGTCTTTCCTATTACCAGCCCAGCCCAGCCCAGCCCAAGTATCACCCACACCCAGAAACAGAAGTTCGTTTACGTGTGGGCCCCAATGACGCGTCTCGGTAGCGTGCGTGGCAAACCACCGGTGGAACCGCTCGCTCCTCCTACTCCTACTCCTCCGTCGCCTCCTCTCCGTGAACGCACGCACACAACACAAGCGACGCCGCGGAAGGTAATTAATTAATTAAAAACCGGCAATAAATCGCGGAATTCCCAACGCACCGCTCCACCACCACCACCTCCTCACCGTCACCGCGCGGACGGACCCCAATCCAACCCAACCCAACCCCAATCCGCCGGCACCGGCGGCGGCGCAGCGGTTCCGGTGCGTTTCCTCCCCGTTCCCACCGTCAATCTCCTCGCCTGGCCGTGGCCGTGGCTGGCACCATAAATCGCATTGCGGATTTTCGGTTGCTGGATTTTTTCCCCTGATTTTTTTTTCTCTACGGGTTCTTCGATCAGGGCGCGCGCGCGATCGGATCGGCTTCCCCCTTTGAGCAAAGCGGATTCGTGGTCGATTGGAGGGCGGCGGCGGAGGCGGAGGCGGAGGCGGGGTGTGATCTGCTGCGGCCGGCCGGCTACTTCCTCCTGGTACGGAGCGATTCGAATCGAATCGATTGTTGCTCGCCGGCGTCGCCGCGCCCGCTCCTCTCGTCGTCTCCGGATTGAATTGGAGACCTCTGATGTGCCCACTCCCTCACATCAATCACAGCTTTTGTTCGCTTCTTGGGGGAGAGGGAAGGAAGGAAGGAGTGGAATGGACGGGGAAGCGTTCCGGATGGGTGGCGCCCATTTCTACCCCTCCGGCGCTGCGGCCATGGAGGATCCCAATCAGAGCCAGAACCAGGGCCAGTTCCTGTTCGGCGCCAAGGCCGCCGCGCCGCTGCAGCTGTTCGGAAGCACAGCAGGTAAGATGGATCACCAACCTGCCTGCTTATTACTCGTTGCTTGCGGCGTTACTTTTCCTGACTCTGAATCGTTTACCAGCAGATTTGTATGCGTGCGGATGGTATCTCCGGGATGTAGCCAATATTGCTGCGTTAGTTCTGTGTGTTACTCAAACGTTTGTGTGCTAGAATAATGTTTGTGCTGGATTTTGGACCATCGAAATTTGCAGCCACAATGTTCGACCCCACCTGCTTACCTTTCATTCAGTCATGTGAATATGCCAGTATCTTGTCTGTAATGCAAGTAAAATTTTATCTCACAAAACCGTTTAGTCATTTTGATATGTTAACAATGAAAACACCCAACCCACGAATAGTCATGACATTATCCTGGCCCTATCTTGCTATTTCATAGACCTGCATATTAGGATCCATATTTTCAGAGAAACTGGTTAACTGAACTATGCCTTCTTGCCACACCACTGAATTTCTATCCTTTTTTTTTCTGACCATTCTTTGTGTTATAATCAATGCAGTCCCCGCGGTTGGTCCTGCTGGTTATTGTAATTACAACGGAAACACCCACCTTCCTGTTATGAACCAAGCAAGGACATCAAACATGGATGCAGGCACTGAGAAGCTGCTCAAGCTTCAGATGTCCTTGAACGACTATCATCAACAGAATGCGGATCGGTTAGCGCGTGTTGGCAATCCGAGTGCTGTATCAACTGGTCTGAGGCTGTCCTATGAGGATGATGAGCACAATTCGTCCATCACTTCTGGTAGTGGTAGCATGACCTCTTTGCCTACCACGATGACTAATGTTGATGAACTCATGGCTGAACTGGACAAAGAGAACAAAGAGATTAGCTATTACCTAAGACTTCAGGTAAATATTCAATGCAGCTTCATTCATTGTTCAAATCCTGGATGTCGTGTTTTATCGGTCAGCAACGATGAACTGAACAAAGGGCTAATAGTTTATGCAATTTTTTATTTGGTTATTCCATCATGGAAATAGTGCCACACCTTTATAAATATGCTGTGTGATAACATGGACAGGCTGGAGTGCATTGTTTCTCCTCCTGCTTTCAGTTTCTATCCAGAACATTCAGATCAGTTATCCATACCATGTTATAAAAAGATTATATGGGATAGTGCGCTTGGTTTTCTATTTTAGTGTCTAGTGTATTGATCTTGTGTGTTACATGGTTCTAACTGTTGGATATGAAGTAACACAACCTTTGAACCACTAGAGTGATTTCTTCTGGTAATCGCTTTCCACATGACCACTTCATGTCTCTTATTATTCCCGCAGGCAGAACAAATTGGCAAGCAGATGAAAGAGGCGAACCAGCGGCGCATGATTTCTTTCCTGGCAAACCTCGAACGAGCGGTGGGGAAGAAGCTGCGGGAGAAGGAACTGGAGGCAGAGGCAATGAACAGGAAGAGCAAGGAGCTGAACGAGCAGATCAGGCAAGTGGCCTTGGAGGTGCAGTCGTGGCAGTCTGCAGCCATGTACAACCAGTCAGTCGCCAACAGCCTGAAAACTAGGCTGATGCAAGTGGTGGCGCAGAGCACTAATCTCACCAGAGAAGGCACCGGCGACAGTGAGGGAGGTGGACAACGCGGCCTCCAGCCAGAACCCCAATGCCGACGGAGCCACCCCTGAGGGCTTCTTCCAGTCAGGCCTCCTGGGTGGCGCCGGCAGCAGCAGGGGCACAACGACGACGACGGCTACCGCCGGGCTGGGTGCCTGCAGGTGGTGCGGCGGGAAGGAGGCGTCGGTGCTGGTGATGCCATGCCGCCACCTCTGCCTGTGCATCGACTGCGAAAGGGTCTCGGACGTGTGCCCTGTCTGCCGGTTCCCCAAGAGCGGCAGCGTGGAGATCAACATGTCCTGACAAGGACCTATGTAAGGACGCTCGATCAAAATTGGGGGGCAGAGTATACACAAAGTAATTAGTAAGTAGATGGTAATCGTGTTCGTACAGCGTTGTACATGTCAGCATGTTTTTTTCCTTGGCGAGTTCTGGCGCCCCCCCGCTTGGGGGTTCATGATGTTTCATGATCAGAAGGTAAATGAGATCAGGTTTGCCTCTTGCAATCCATGTGCATTATACAGCGCATCCTCGTCCTATTGCATCGCTGCTGTTTTGCCGGCAATCTAAAGATACTGTTGGTAACAGTTTTGGTATTGCCTTGGTAACATGTCTGAAATGGAAGCGGCTGTCATCTTGTTTTGGTAGCATTGGACAACGATAGCACGCTTCTTTTGGTGCTCTTTTTATTTGTATCTACTTTTTTTCCCGGTTTTCTGAAAAAGAAGAGTGAGGTGATGTGTACCAAACAGTCAGCGTTGCAGCAGGAAAATTGTGCGCGGCAGAGCTTGCATAGCACCAGCACAGAAGCAGAGCACCAGCATAGAAGCAGCGTGCTCTTGCAAGTCTCAATGTATCGACATGATGCTCAGCATAGCTATCAAGGTTGCTGGCAGAATCATCTCCATCAGGACAAGGGGACTTTGCAACTAAAACTACATACAGAGGAACGGAGTAACGAAGACAACACCCAAAAAAAAGAAAAAAAGAAATAAAGACCTATTTGGAACACTTGAACCTCGTATGATTTACAGAGGAATTACACTGGAATCCGTTCAATTTCACACAGGAATCAGTTCAGTTTCACAGGACGAACGTGGGATCATTAAAGAAGTGTTCGACATTGCGTTTCAGCTGGGCTGCCTATCCTAAATAAAGAATAAATAGCAGTATAATATTTGACAAAAACAAAATAAGAAGAAAAACGAGTCTTACTCAAGAAAGGTGGCATTTTTCTTGTGCTTATAGAGGATTAAGAAGACTCCCAATTCCTTTTAATGACTTGCTCCTTTTATTGTTCTCATCTTTGCCACGGATCCTCTTCGTTTGCTTTCCTAACTTGAGGGTGAGAAATCCGGATCTAGAAATCAAACTATTGCTTTTCACTAACCAAACAACACTTGTGCCAAAATAAATAAATAATAACAACACATAACAGATGCTACAAATTCCTCTAGCTCTGAACAAACTTGTGCGTTTCCTTTTGGTTAACTGAAAAAAATGTGGTTGCCTGCCTCGTGTACAAGAAAGAAAAAGTCGCAATGTGACCGATGCGTATGCTTGCCGTATGCTGGCGGTGGTGGCCAGCAGGATCTGAGGCTCTGAGTCCATTGCAGTTGCAGACGCGCACTTGGAGTCGGCCGAGACAATGGCAATGAGCCACATGGTGGATGCGCAATGATGCGCCGCATAACATGGGCGTTCATTCTCGCGTCACCTGGTGATCCTCCTTTCTCGAAAGAGCCATCAACATTGTCCGTCCTAGTGTAATGAAATGAAACCTGAATATATTATATAGCCACGAGGATACTACCCCTACAAAATTAGTATATGTACTTACTTATATATTATATAATAAGACATTTATGACAGCGCCAAATCTAGCCGGATTCCTCTGCCACGCAGCACATGCCTGCCTTTACGTCTTAGAATGTTGAGAATGTTTGTTTGTAGCGCATATGCAGAGCATGCTCTCAAGTCTGAACTGAACACGACACGACTAAGTTGATGTCGTTTTTCATGCAAGCCTTATCTAACCACTACTACTCTGTAACAATGCTTTGTAAACATCAGGCTATTGGCCATATAAGATCAATGAAAATTCAGGTGGGGGATCCTCTCCCCCCCCCGGTGACTTATCAAAAAAAAAAAAAAACCACTACTATTAGCATTGCCTTGCAAGAAATAATTATGTAATGTACGTACGTACCGGCAAATACATCCAAATACATCCTGGCAGAAATAATTATGCCAAGGAAAAGAAAGGAGCCAAAGACTGCAGGGCTGGCTTTCCTTTCCTTTGGTTTGGTTTTCCTTCTTTTTCAGAGGATGAGTAAAGCATAAACCACACCTCCCTCTGTCGCACGCTCATTTTTTTATTAATTCACTTGCACTTCAAGTCCTCCTCCTCTTCTTCTTCTTCTTCGTCGTCGTCCTCCTATTTCTTTCTTCCTCCTACTCGATCGATCCATCTCCACCACCTCGCACCGACCTCATCATCTCGATCCCTCTACTAGCTAGCCTGTGTACTGGAGCGAGTTGGTACAAGCCAAGGCATACGCTGCTGCGCGCAAGCCGAGTGCATGCATGCACCCACTCGCCTGCCCGCCGGCGAACCATCCACCTCCCACTGTCTGTCCGTCACGTCGAGCAATGGGTGCGGCGGCGTGGAGGCGTGGGCTGCTGCTCTGCTTGGCGTTGGTGGTGTTGGTGGCCGCGGCGAGGACGGCGGCGGCCGTGGCCGACGGAGGTGGTGGCAATGGTGGTGAGGCGACGACGGAGGATCAGCAGGTCCTGAGGCTGTGGTCGTCGTCGTCGGCTAAGGATAAGGACGACGGACAAGCCGATGACCAAGGTCGATTTGAGTGGGAATGGGAGCACGGCGAGGACCAAGACGACGACGACGAGGAGGAGGAGGACCATGTCATGGCAGTGCAAGGGAGGAAGGGGGTGTGCAGGAACGTGGTGAACGTCGAGAGCTTCGGCGCGGCGGGCGACGGCGAAGCCGACGACACCCAGGTTCGTGCACGTACTTGCCGGTCGATCATCTCTGCATCACAGCAGAGACACCGTTGCATTTCGCATCACGCGTTGCAAATTGACACTCCACAGTAATACGGACACACTTGTTCAGAAGCGTTTCCACCGGGTTTTACTTTCATCTCCATTCTTTTTGACTCACTTAAAAAAAAGGGAATAGTAAATACCAGCATTGGAAGACTTATAATTTGGAACGGAGAAAAAAATAGACAAGAACACAGGCCGGTTAGTCATCAGCAGCTTAATGCAGGATTAAAATAACAGGCCATGAGATCGTCAGATAGAGATACACTCCTAGATACGAAATGATGGGTGTCGATCGATTGGCATTGCCTAGCGACGACCTATGTTTGCTTGCAAGTCTAAATTTCGTTCTTGGGATGATCATGAGGCCGGCCAGCATCGCACAAAAGTGCTCCATTTCATGCCTTGAGGTGTAGTGTATTGCAATCATGTGGCCTGGACAGGTGCGTGCATAGGAGTATGTCTGCTGTACGGTGATGCTACGAAGTGTGTTGCATGTCATCTCATCTCACCTGTAACTGAAAGATGAGTCGATCGTCCAAGGTTGAACCAACACGCAACTCGATCCATCTCTTCTTTTGTACTAATAAGTAACAAGCCCACATCTGATGGATATATATATATCTGATTAAAAAAAGGTTACTTGATTATCTGAATAACGATGTTACAACTTACAAATCTCCTCTTGTTCATATATTGAATCAAGTAATTAACAAGGTTTGACGACGCTTGCTACCTAGATCAGTTGCTTTCAGGGAGAGCAACATGCATGTCAGCAGTGACAGTGCTGGCTTGAAAAGAGTAGGAATGAACTTCTGTCTGAATGATATATAGGAGGATCCAGACGTTGCGATTCCAGGACGCCACACTTTCCGTGTGATGATATGACGATCAAGATGGGGTTGGTTGTTGGGGTATGGTAGCCAAGAACAAGAACGCACAAGGAGATCTGATGGCGACGTCCTGCAGCAGCAGCAGGAGTGCAGATGCTCCCCATCGACGGTTGCTTAGCTTCGTCATCCACCCACAGCCAGGACTCACTCACCCCATCCATGTCCATGCATGCCAGCGTGCAGATCTCGCCGAGAGATTCCGTACGTGCATTCGTGCGTCAAGAAACAGGATGTGAATTTTTTTTTGAGAAAACTTCGGGGGGGATTTGTTGGATCCCCACCTGCTTTTATAAGCTCCACAGATGCCGATCCCAAGGGGTCGGGTGGTGGAGGCAGGGCCTCGGTTTCAAGTTTTACATCACCAGAGAGGGGGTAGGGTGTAGATTACATAGCCAAGAGTTTCCTCCAATCTCTAACTAAGCTAGCCTTCTTCTTGGGTATGCGGCATTCCCAATTCTTGATCTCTTCAAGCACTTCGCTCGAGGACGGCGACATCCGGTTGCACGGCTCGGAAGACAACCTCATTCCGATGCTTCCAAATTTCCCATCCAAGGAGGAGCAGCAGGGGGTGGAGGGTGCTTATTGGCACGGATGGCGGGGGGCGGAGAGCCATAGTTCATGGGTCTTGGCCACACCGACGGATCCCAGCGAACGATCTCCGTAACCCCACGATGAATGGGCATTCGGATATTATGTGGTCGGGTGTCTCGCCGGCAGCGCCGCAGATGGGGCACCGCGTGTCCCCGATGATGTTCTTCCGCGCTAGGGCGGCCCCGCAGCTTGATCCTGTTTTTTGTTAGTAGCCGCGAAGAACTTTACCCGGGGCGAAAGATCCCCGCACGGTTGTGGGCGGGTGGTCGTGGTCGCCGGGCGACGGAGGTCTTGTAAACAAGCCCCGCCAGGAACCGGTGTTGCCCGCCCTCGAACGGGCTGGCTCTCACATCGCGTTCCTGGGCCGTGGCAATCTCTTGATCGCCGCTTCAAGCTGGTGCAGCTCGGGCCGGTGGCCACCACCGCGAGAGGCGGCGCTGAATCGGTCGTCGTTAGCCGCCCCATCAAGATCGCGATGAACAGCCCTCGCGCCCGACGAAGTGGTCGTGAGAGCCGGCATGGTCTCGCCGAAGGCCACGCCCGCGAGCCCCGGTCATGCCGAAGGAGGTGTCCTTCCCATCGCCGATGGACACGGTGGTGATCGCGCGGGCACGCCGGCAGCCGCGCCGCGCAGCGCCCTGGACGCCGCCGAGGTCGCCTTTGCAAGCGTGACCAGGTCAGCAGCCCCCGAGCCTCAGCCGCCCACGACGGTCGCCGGGTGGTGGAGGCGGTGGATGAGCTTGAGTAGCCGACACGGCGCTCCGGTACCCGAGCCGGCGGATCCCCATGCCTCCATCTTCTTTGTCCCCGGGCACACGTGCTCCCACGCCACGAGGCACTTTGCCCCGCTTTGCCCCGGCCCCGCCCCCGCCCGGCCCAAGAACGCGGGCCGGCGGACTCCAGACGCCGATCGCACCGGGGGTAGCTCCATGGCCCCCATGATGTAGGTGAGCAGCCCATCCAGACGGCGCTCACCAGATCGACCCTCGCCGCGGTGCTCGGGAGGACAGCTTTTCCATGTTGCCGTGTAGCGGTCCACTCGCCGCGATCGGGGAGCGAACGCCGCGAGTGTGAGCTTGACGTTGGAGAGCGGCAGCCCGAGATATGTTTGGGGGAAGACGCCTTGCCTGGCACCGGAGGATGTTGAGGAAGATATCGACGCCGGCTTGCGGCACGTGCATCGGCGCCGTGGTGCTCTTGCCGAAGTTTATCTTGAGGCCCGTGCAGGGGGAGAACGCATCCAGCGCCGCTTTGAGGCGTAGGACGCCGGGTGTCCGCCCTCACCAAGATGATGGTGTCGCCGGGCGCATCGAAGAATGGGGCGCTGCCGCTGCAGAGGGGGTGGAGAACGTCCCCCCTCGCCTTGATCATGGTCTGGAGCACGTCGGCGGCGAGGTGAATGTGGGGAGAGAGCTGCCGCCTGTCTCCCCCCGCTGCGGGCGATCCACGGTCCCGGGTGCCGTTTTACAAGACGGGCGGACTTGGATGTGGCAAGGAGGCGCTTCATCCATCCGCACCGTAGCGTGGGAAGCCACGCCGCCTCGAGGATCTTGAGCAGGCTCCCCATTCCACCGAGTCGAAAGCTTTTGCAAAGTCAAGCTTAATCACCGCCGGGGGCGGCGTTTGGATGTGTCCGCACGAGCCCGCGGGCGTGGGGAGCGGTTCTCGGAGATTGAACGCCTTGATGAACCGGTTTGATCCGGGTCGATAAGCTTCGCGATCTGCGCCTGCAGCCTTGTTGTTAGGATTTTGGTGAGGATTTTTACCGGGCAGTTTTGCAGGGACACGGGACGGTAGTCCCCGGGGGAGGTCGCGGCCTCCTTCTTGGGGATGAGGGCGATGATAGCTCGGTTGATCCGCTCCAGGTCGGCGTCGTCCTCGTGGAAGGCGTGGAGGAACCGAAGGACATCGCCCCGCACCGCCGGCCAGCGCTTTTGTAGAAAGGGGGCCAACCCCCGTCGGCCGGGGCACCGCTCGACGGCATCGCGCGGACCGCGGCTCGAGCTTCGGTCTCGGTGAAAGGGGCGACGAGCGGGGCGGGGTCGGCCTTGTCATGGTCGCGGTACAGGGCGGAGATGTCGACGGGCCACGAGGTGGGTGTCTCGGAGCCTAAGATGTTGGTGTAGTAGGCTGTCAAGGCACCCACCTTGTCGTCGTGCGCGATGAGTTCGACGCCGTTCACCACCAGCGCCCGGATGTTGTTCCGGCGAGCCCGCGCCGAGGCTTTGGCGTGGAAGTATCTGGTGTTGGCGTCGCCTTCCTGCAGGGCGCTGCACTTCCCGCGCTGCTTCCAGTATGCAGCTCGGTAAGCCACCCTTTCCGCGATCAGGTTCTGGCAGCGCCTCGCGCAGACGCCGCTCCCCACCGGAGAGTTGTCGCTGTTCTTCATACAGATCAAGGAGTAGAGTAATAAAAGCAGCATTGCAGTAAGTAGTGGGGTTGGTGCGGCGTGCCCGAGCCCAAGCTTTTGACTCTCGCCGAAGGGCTTTCACCTTGGCAACCAGAGCGCCCACAGCGTCCTCCGGCACGTTCGCCGTCTCCCCAGGCCTCCAGGACTGTGGGTAGGTAGTGGGGGTTCTTGAGCCAGGCGGTCTCGAACCGGAAGCGGTGGGTTTTGGGGATGTTCGTGGGGATGGTGAGCAGGAGGGGGACGTGATCAGAGGGGGTGCCCAGGCGCGAGGTAAGGGCGGAGTTGGGAAAGCTGGTCGCGAAGCCGACGGAGACGAACACTCTGTCAAGGCGTGCAAGCGTGGGAGAGGTGCGCTTGTTGGACCAGGTGAAGCTCCGATCAAGGAGCGGTAGTTCGATCACGGCCATGGCGCTGAGGGCGGAGTTGAATTTATCCGCGAGCGCCCAGTCCGAAAGCGGGGTGTTCTTGTCTTCGGGGATCTAGTGAGGTTGAAATCGCCGATGACGGTCCAGTGGCGTCCGCAAGGCCGGTGGGGGCGAGGGCGCATACCGGTTAGGAAATCGTCGGTGAAGCGGTGGTCGAGGGGGCGGGACGCTCGTTGATTGAGAAGTGGTGGGAGGAGGTGGTCGAGGTGAAAGGGATTGTCGTGGAGTAGGCTCCCCGACGGGACGCCGGCCCGAGAACGCCGGGGTTCCAGGCCGTGAGGATCCCGCCCCTAGAGCCCGACGCCGGCACGAACTCGAAGCAGCTGAGGTGTGGGGGGAGGAAGGATTTGCTCTTGTATTGGGAGATCGATTCCAGCTTGGTTTCTTGTAAGCGAGGAGGAGGTGAGGGTGAGAGACGGAGATGGTGTCGCGGACGGCATCGCATTTGCCAGAGCGGCCAAGGCCACGCACATTCCACGACATGACAGTGTAAGCGAAACTCCTTTGATTCATAGGAACACGGGGACACTCGAGTTGGTACATGAGCGCCGAGGAGCTGGCTACAACGGCGATCTAGTTGAGCTGGGGTGGGTGACTAGGTGGTGGAGGTGATCGCGCGACACGGTAGCCACCATCACGGACTTTGGCCGGAGAGGGTGCTGAAACCGCCGCCGGGGGCAAGAGGAGACTACGGCGCGGAGGTGCGAGGGAGCGCCGGGCGGCGAGGCTCCTGCCCACCGAGTGGGCGGGAGCGGCAGGTGCGCGTGGAGGTGTGCGAGCCATGGGGGCACCGCAGCCCCGGAGCGGTCACATCGACCGGGCGCGCGCGCTTGCACCCAACCCCGGGCGGCCTTGGTGAGCCGGCCCAGCCGAGGTGGCCCGGCGGGCGTCTTCCTCTTGAGCGTTCCTCCCCACGACCGCTTCTTGAGGGCCGAGGAGCGGGAGGCGAGGCCTCTCGCGGGCCTTGAGCTTGATGGCCTTGGAGGCAACGGGGGACGAACCGCGGGGGGCGTTGGTCGCAGCGCGGAGTCGCACGGGCGCGGGGGCGTGGGCGACGTCCACGGCGCGCGCAGTCGGGTGGGGGCGGTCATCGGCCGGGACGGAGGCGGGCCGGGGGGTGCGATCCTCTCGACCTGGCAGGGCGGCGTCCAGCTCGAACGGAGCAGGCCGGGGCAAGAAGGGCACGATCAATGAGGATCGGGATTTTAGGAAAAGAAGGGAAGGGAGCGGGAGGGTGGACAAACCCCAGCGTGAGGCCGAAGAAGCCGTGGCCGGTTGTATCCCGGGAGGAGCGTGTCCGCCGGGGCCGACCGGGCGCCATGGAGGACCGCCCCAAGACGGGCGGCCGGGGGCCGCGCCGTGGGGGCGCCGCCACCCCGCCGCCGCCGCCGCTGAGCCCCGGGGAAGAAGCGACGGAGGTTGCCCCCGCCTCGCCGAATCCGATCCTCGGGGCGCCAGGTCCGGAGAACGGTGACCGAAAGTAGCAAGCGCCGAGGGAGGAGCCGCTACGCACCGTGGCTCGGGTTCCCGAGCCGTTACATCCTCGTGGACGCCGCCGGGCCTGGACCTGGCGACCACAGCGCGGATCTCGGAGTAGTCCTCGTCCATGAGGCACTCCTCATCCACCTCGACGATGTCTCCAAGCTTGCGCAGCCCAGCAAGGATGCCACGCCAGGATGTGAATGTGATCCGCCGCACGCGTTGCTCGAATCGTTAAGATCGTCACCTGCATTTCCGTCTTTGTTTATCAAATTTTCTGAACAATCTTGTCGATCGTCCATGAATGGGTTGACTGAATATGCTTGGTTCATGCCGGCAATGGCGGCGGCGTTGTCACCAGGCGTTCGTGAGCGCGTGGAAGAAGGCGTGCTCACTGGACAACGCGGTGTTCCTAGTGCCCGCCGGCCGCCGCTACAAGGTCGGCGCCATCCAGTTCGTGGCCCCTGCAAAGACAACAGGATCATCATCCAGGTGATTACTGTCGTTGCTTAATTAGGTTCAGGACGTAGCATGCATATGCAATTTGTGATGTGGAGATGGACTCTGATCCGTGTGCTTGATTAATGTTGCAGATCCAGGGCACGATCGTGGCGCCAGAGGAACCGTCGGAGTGGGACCCGCGGAGTCCCCGTCTGTGGCTGCTCTTCTCGGGTCTCGCCGGCGCGCGCATCCAGGGCGGTGGCGTCATCGACGGCTCCGGCTCCAAGTGGTGGGCCAACTCCTGCAAGATCAACAAGTCCAACGTACGTTACACCTCGTCGGTGCAATATTCCTTCCACTTCTCTGCTGCTCCATCCTTCGTTCCATTGACAACCCTTGTTCCTCTCGCCGGTCGCCGCCGGCCGACGACGCCCTCGATGATCTCCTCTCGTGCTGCAGCCGTGCAGGGTGCTCCGACGGCGGTGACGATCGACTCATGCCGCGGCGTGCGCGTGCGCGGTCTCCACGTACAAAACGCGCAGCAGATGCACGTGACGGTGTCCCGCTCCCACGGCGTGCGCGTGTCGGGCCTCCGCATCGACGCCCCTCGGACAGCCCGAACACGGACGGCATCCACGTCGCCGAGTCCACGGCGGTGACCATCGCGAGCTGCCGCATCGGCACCGGCGACGACTGCGTCTCCATCGTCAACGGCAGCTTCGGGATCAAGATGCGCGACATCGACTGCGGTCCGGGACACGGGATCAGCATCGGGAGCCTCGGCAAAGGGCGGCGCGTTCGCGGCGGTGGCCGACGTGGCGCTGGACGGCGCGCGCATCGGCCCCGGCGCGCAGAACGGGGTAAGGATCAAGACGTGGCAGGGCGGCAACGGGTACGTCCGCGGCGTCAGGTTCGCCGACGTTGTTATGGACGGCGTTGATCACCCCATCGTCATCGACCAGTTCTACTGCGACGTGCCGCCCGGTGCTGACAGACGCAGTGAATGCGCGAACCGGAGCTCCGCTGTGGCGGTGTCCGATGTGTCGTACCGGAACATTAGTGGCACGTCGCGCCGTGCTGAGGCCATCAGGTTCGCGTGCAGCGACGCCGTGCCGTGCACCGGCATCGTGCTTAGAGACATCGACCTGAGACGTGATGATGATGATGATGATGATGATGGTGGTGAGGTGCAGACCGTGTGCAACTGCGCCGTTGGGTTTGACTATGGACGCGTCCAGCCCGCCGCTGACTGCCTCCGTAGCAGCACCTGCGGCGGCGCACCTGATAAGCACCACTCCGACGAGGAGGAGGAGGAGGAGCAGGGGAAGGACGAGGAGGCCGTCGTCCTGCACACGGAACTCTGATGAGCAAGCAGCTGCAAGTTGACTGCAACCAACGGTCGCCGCGCTCATTCATCCGACCTTCACTGCTGCTAGTGGATGCTAATGCTGCTGAGATCAACTTGTAACTTAGCGAGCCCCGCTTTTTCACAGTAAACTCCAGTGGAAGTTCCTATCTTCTCTACTCTCTATTCTATACATCTATTCTATATCTATACAACATAAAAAGAACGAAAGTAAGACTCCGTTTTAGTACGACATAGATTTTGATACTTTCATCTCATGCGAAACCATTCCCCCGCTTTCCTCTCTCCCCCCACGCTGCCAAAAAAAAAGGAAACCATGTGCAGCAACGTGATTAGAGGAGGAAAAAAAGGAAAAGATAATCCTGGTGATGCAACACCGTGATTCTAAAAAAAGAAAAGATAGCCTGGCCCTCTGTTAGGATCCGGATTAGATCACTAACGATAACTGAATTGGATTGGAAGAATTGGGGAAATTTGGGGTAGGGTTAGCAGGAATTGAGGGGCTTGGAGAGCACGAACAACAGAACAAGGGGAACGGTTACAGACAGAGGGAAGATTCATTCAAACACGAGTTCAGGTTACAGCTGTTCGATGCCTCATCACGAGAACATCCTGCAGTCTTATACTCCGCTACTGGCCAACGGCCCACTCAACGCCTACTGGCCCACGGCCCACAACATAAAGAAGATAAAAAGCCCACAAACTATTACAGAAGAATAACGCCTGTTCCTCCCTTGATCAATAGCCGACAGTCAGCCACCCATGGATGTCTTCAGGTTCGTGACATTGCCCCCCCTCTTGACTTTCAGCTTGACCCCAAGCTGAACTGCCAGGATAACGTCGCCTGACATCCTGCTCTTCCTCCCAAGTAGCCATTTCTCCTGAGTCACCCTGCCACTGCACCAGTATCTGGGACAGCACAGCGCAACCCTTCTGGACAGAACGAGTCTGAAGAACCTTAACAGGCAGCATCATTGAGACTTCATCATCTGGACCTGGTAACTGAGATACATCTGACTCCACTGGTTGAGATGGTGGAATATGGAGCTTCAATTGAGACACATGGATGACATGATGTATCTTAGCGCCTGGTGGCAACTGTAGCTTATAAGCAACCTTGCCCACCCTGGCCAACACCTTAAAGGGTCCATAATACTTGAATAGCAGCTTGTGATTACCTCTAGGAGCTACTGAGGATTGAATATAGGGTTGGAGTTTCAAGTACACCATATCACCCACTGCAAATTCCCTATCAGTTCTCAGTTTGTCTACTTGAAATTTCATTTTCTGCTGAGCCTTATGCAAATTGTGGTACAACACATCATTGAGCAAATTTCGTTCCACCAGCCACTGTTCTAGCTCAGGACAATGGAGTCTAGATGCATCAGGAATACCAAACATCCTGGGAGTATACCCATATAATGCTTCAAAGGGAGACATGCCAATTGCTGAATGATATGAGGTGTTGTACCAAAATTCAGCTTTGTGTTGGTATTTGTTAACCTACAGGAATATTATGATGGATAATCCGCAGTTTAACGGATACCGGTGAGCACTTCACCCGGAATAGGGCTTTAAATATCGAATCCACGGGGAGAAGGTGAGAGAGTATGTTGAAGTGTATAGCCAAATCCAGAGTGGCTAAAACTAGATTAAAAGAGAGGTAAGGAGTTCCATTAGGAAGGTCTTGTTCTCACTTCAAGTAAATCATTTGCACATTGTTCTTAAGAGGGGTTGTCATGAAGAAACTCTTAATAAAGGGAATCTACGCTAACAACGCGGGGGGCTCCTACGATTTCTATAAACGGGCAAAGCGTAACAAAGGACTCAATGGCTATTTGTCACCACCACGATCAGCCTTGACATAGTCTTCACCCCGCCTATAGAAGGTATTCGTAATAAGCTAGTCAATCTAAGCACCACGCTTACATTAATCTAACAACTTCAACTCAAGAGCAACCAAGAATCAAAGTAATCTTATCAAAGAAATACGAACCTTAAGAACAATAGAGACAATACCACTTACTCGAATGGAAGTCGAACAATCCACAAGATCTCAGAGTTGCGCTCCAATGGCACCAACTCCGGAGGAAGAAGAAGATGGAGGCGCCCGACGCCTCGGGCCTTCCTTCAACTCCGCCTCAACCGCGCTCTAATTCTCTCAACTTGAAGCTCTACTCTCAACTCTAATCTAAGGCTTCTAGTTCTACATCTTGTCTAATCTTCTACTTCTAGTTCTTGAACTAGAGCTAAGGCCGTCGACTAGAGCTGGATCTGATCTTATATGATGATGAGTTGATCTGAGATGATTGAAGCCAGGGGCCTGGGGGCTTGCTTATATAGTCCGGAGGAGGTGCAGTGTTGGATTTAGATCCATCTCGTGCTTCTACCGACGCCCTCGGATCAAACCGACATTAAACGACCGGATTAGATTGCGTCTTAGGAGGCGGTTGGGGAAGCTTCCGGAGACGGGCTGACTTGGAGGGGGCAGGCCGATCGGCCCGATTATTACCGATCGGCCCGGGAGGTGTCCCACCACGGGTCCCGCGATGCGCCGTGGCTTCCGGAGTCTTCGGATGATGTTTTCTTCGTGTCAAGTTTTCGTTCACGCCGGGAGTAATCCGAGCCTTCTAGACTTGTTTCGAGTTGGATTGCGTTACGTTACGTCGGTCGTATGGCACGTCAATTCCGCTATTTTCCTGTTAAGTCCCCGCAAATCACAACTTTACCAAAACTCATGGAAATCATTAGTATAAACCCCTAATAAGGTTATCTAATTATATTTTAGTCCTTTTCCATGTTTAGTTGCCAATTAAAAGTATACGTTAACATGTGTCAACAAACTCCCCACACTTAGGCTTTTACTCGCCCCTCGATAAAAGGATGGTCTAACTTTAATGTAAATCAGAGAGACAAAGAATGGATCATAATTATACTCCATGGTCATACACGCACTTTGGGATATCCGAGCATTAAATGGTTAGAAACAGATCACCTTAAATTCTTAAACCAAGTCACTTTGAGAGATTTTGCATAAGTTTTGAAAAGAAAACATAGTTCTACTTACTCCTTTGTGACACTCTCAAGTCTCTCAAAATATATTATATCCTCACAGTTCATTTATCATATGTGGAGCTCAAGAAGATGTAGCACACTTACCTTGTATTTATTGCCGAAGTCAACTGTGGATCCATGGAGATAGATGTCATAAGTTATAGATCAAGATGTGCATGTGAGTCAAGATTATTATTATTTTGCTCTCTCTAGTCGAAAAATCGTCTATCTCCCTTTTTGGAACATTTATATTTATTTATTTATTTTCCAAGCGAGGTAACCAGCTATTTAGTGGAGAGGTGGGTTCTACTCACCCTCGGACACATGTCCATTTTTACTCTCTCAATTATTAGAGAAGTGGGCCCTACTCACCCTCGGACACTTGTCCATTATTCTTCTCTTCATTTTTGCCTTTTTCTTTTCTTAGAGGGGGGGTTCTTTTTCGACCCGTAGAACACTTGCTCATTTTCTCCTCTCTCTCACTTTTCTCTCCACTCTTAGAATTTTGAACATTTGGCTTTTTTCATAGCTGTACCTTTTTTAACAATTAAAATTATGGGAGATAGAGATTAAAACTTTTAGAGCATGGATACTTTAGTGAAAGCAAAGTGTACGTGATCTTGATCTTAGACTTTAGACAAATTTCAACATGGGTCGTGGTTTTGACAAAGCTCAACACAAGAAAGCAACAATTAATTAGATATATCTTTAATGATTGCTACGGCTCTATTAGGATGTATCATTGATCACAAAGGAGAAGCATAACTAATGATTTTAATATTTTGAAATAAATAACTCTCCAAGGACAAGATACAAGAAAGAGGATCTCATTATTCTAACTTTATTCTTTCTCATGTTTTAAGTAATTAAAGCATCCCAACAAGTGATGTGTATATGTAGGAATTTAATCATGCAAGACTTTGTTCATGGGTTAACAAGACATCTTTTTTCATATAGGGAAAACATACCATAACAGAAAAGACTTATTTTAATTGAACGGAAAGTAATTTGCGAAAATTGAAAAGTTTTAGGAAGCAAAACCGAGCGGTGGACGGCGGGGCCTATGTGGGACTGTGCAGGGGGCGGTCGGCTCGGTATATGGGCGGTCGGCCTCCCACCGGACCGTGTCGGGCGCGGTTCGTCGTATGAAGTCGATGGTTCCGTCTTGGTTCAATTTCTTGATTTTGGTCGCGAAGAATTCTGTTGGGTCGCCGAGGATCTCCCCCACACTTATTTTCTCGTTATCTTGTATACAAAGCATGGTGGAGACAAAAACATATCCGTAAATATATGGAGAATAATTGACTCAACTTGTGGATGACTTCCATAGGAGCACTTTATTATATAATTCGAATCTAATATTTAATAGTAAACTAATTTTGACTAAACCGAACTAAACAAATTAATCGAACTAACTTTAAGACTTAAACGCTAAGACTCATTAACTCTAATCAAAGCAAACATATATAATAACTAGCTAATAATTTAAAAGATAGAATAGTGATACCTATTGTGATAAGCGGGGTGCTCTCTCCCCAAGCTGGATATTGAAGTAGTCCTTTGATTCGTCCTTGGAACTTTCGTTCGCTGTGGGTTCTCCTTAAATGTTCTCCCCCGCAAATATTAATTCCGCATATACCCGAAGGAACAAATTCTAGGAACATGTTGTGAGCCTTCATGTGCTCACATATTTTTGGATTTTTTCACGTAAAAGCGTGGACCTTCATGTGCCCACATATTTTTAGGAATTTTTCTATGCAAAAAGAATGATGATGCAAAAACATATGAATGCAATATTTTTGGATTTTTTTTATTTTTATGCCACCACAAGTAAGGGAGTACTTGCATGGGGCCTAAAGAAACCGATGCAAATGCAAGCAAACATATTTTTATGATTTTTTATGCAGGTGTAGGAAAGTAAATATGCTAAAGGAAATATGTTAATTTAAATATGCCGTGTAGAAAATAAATATGCAGATAAATACCCGAGTTACCTCTCGTGAGAGTTTTGAGTACTTACTCCCATGGCGTGCGCCATCGATGACATCTCGTCGAAATCGCGGTTCGAAATGGTGCCTTCAATGATCTCGACGAGTGGCGTAGATGAGGTGGCCGATGGAGATAATGTTTGTTCGAGTTGATGACGCGGGTAGTGGTAGGTTTTCCGAAGGTGTACTCTTGACGTCCTCTTGATTAGGTGATGCTTCTTTTTTTTTTTCATGTCGCTTCCTCGGAGGAGACCTTTCTTGGAGTGGCAGTGTCTTTGAGTGTTCGGTTGGTCGGGGCCGGCGAACTTCTTTAATCTTTCTTAATGTCTTCCTTGTTCGTCAACTCCGTTCCAACCGGTCTTATGATTTTTAGCGGCGTCTCGCGTCTTGTTTTTCTTGGGTCTTGTGGTGAGGTAGGCAATAGTGGTGGTGTAAGGCCCTCTTGATGGAGTATGGGGATGAATGTTGACCCATTACTCTTGTCAAGTGGTCTACACCTCAAATCATGTCGTGCTCACTTTGATCTTCCTTGGTCACTCTTCAAGTGCATCATCCGATCTTAATAGCCACTTGGTGATGGCGTTGCCCATGTTCTTGCCGATTCAAATTTTGCTTGAAGGAAGATTGGATGGTGGCGGCTGGCGGCGTCTTGTTTAGTGTGCATATTTGTAGGTCGGGGACTTCCACTTGTAGGAATTGGGGAAGTAAGACTTCTCCTCTTATTGCGCAAAAGTGAGTCCCGCTTGCAAAGACAAGGTAGAGATCAAGTGCACGGGCTCTGTCGGTGGGGAAAACACCAACAGAACCAAAATTTTATTTACTTCTACTCTAACCTTGTGGGCACATTGAACAAGATAAAGATAATGTAAAAGTTCTTTTTATGACAAGGGTGGTAAGATCAGAAGATAAATCTAGCATGTAAATATTTTTAGCAAAATAATGTTTTAACAAGAAAGTGATGCTAGAAACAGTTTTTAAAAGCTAACATGTTGTGTTAACAAGATTGAATCATGTGAAATTATAACTCTAGCATGTTTTGACTTTTCATTTATGAGAATGCCATAGTAAAGAGGAATTAACAACAACTTACCTCAAGGTGTTACCTTTATTATTGGAATATGATGGCGCTTATTACACCTTGTGGTGGTCCTTCTCTTCTTCTTGGCTCATCGGGAATTCTTTTTATCCATAAGTCATGTCTCACATGTCTTGCTCCATCTCTAGTGAGTTCATCTCGACCTCCCCCAAACTTGTTTGAGTTTATTATTTTTTCGCAGGGGTTAGTCCAACAAAATTATACCAAAGATCTACTATAGTTTACTATGGTTCAAAAGTCAACCTAGACACCACGTCTAATTTGATTTAGGAAGGCGTTCTAACCTAAGCACCACGCTTAATTTAAAAAGCCTTTAGAAGAAAGATCACCACACCTTATGGTTTCAGTGAATCAAACTAAACATCATGTTTAACTCGAGCCATGAAAACAATTTAAACTAAGCACCCCGCTTAATCTAAAAGGTGTATGAAAATACTTCAAAACCTAAGCATACTATAGCAAACAATGGTAGCATGAAAGCATTGCGTAGATTTATTCAAACAGAGATGATAGAGCAATGATGAGTGTTTAACAGATCGAGCATGCATAAAGGTAAAGACAACCAAGCTAGTGTAGCAACACGACAATAAATGTTTCTATGTATGTAATTCAATGTTGCATAATGACTGGTTGGACATACCTTGTATTGTCATCCTTCATTCTTCTTTACTCCAAATGGCATGGTCAAGTGACAAGAATACCGAAGGAAAAATTTTTATAATCATATGCTCATAATGTAGGGGTATATAGTGATAAGTTTTTATAGTAATTCCCCTAGAGTGCTTGTTTTAGGACAAAAAGCTCGTCCTTGGGAAACTTTCAAATTATGAATCAAGATGATGAAGCGGTTTCCCTTATACCGCCAATCAAAATTTCAAGCCATAGGAAAATTCATCAACAACCATCCTTTCTAAATTTTTAAGAAAGAGAGTATGAGGGGGATGGAGATCTCATGTGCGGCAAGAATTGAGATAGCAATCAATTTAGGAGTTTTCAAATGAGCATGGACTAGGTGGAAAAAGTTTCATTTATGAAGTAGTCTTTATGCTCATTGATGTTCTCAGAAAATGCATTCCTTTTGGTCTTCCTTAGATCATTCATAATATTTTAGGATCGTGAGGAGACGCAAGAAAGGGGGCACAAGAGGATTCATTGGGCTCAAGGATGTGGTTAAAGATGGGTTCAAAAAGAATTATCTAATTTGAACATAGGAAGAGAGAGACAGAGTGGCTTCTTGATGGCTTTGCTCTCTTCCTATGGCATGATTAGATATGCCATCCTTGAGGTTCCCCAATGTTCTTGCGTAGCAATAAAGGTGCTTTCTAAGAGATTATCTCAAAAGAGGTTTAGATTATATATGGTCTCTTGTGAAGCTGGAAGTTCATGAAACTCATCATCTAAAGAGATATCCAAGGGTTGAATTTCTTCTCCCCTTAAAGGTTTTTTAGCGCATTGATGGTTTGGGGTTGATAGCTAAGCCTTGGGATAGGAGTGATGGTGATATAGCTATCGAGAACTTCTATTTTTTTTTCTTTGGAGGATGATTCTTCTTCCTTTGGGTGGTCATAAAGAATGCTAGTATATGCTTTCACCCCGCTGAGTTCGTCAAAGCAAACCTTGCTTAAAAGGGAAAGAAAAGGTTCCTTCAAAAACGCATGATGATCATGCATACAACACTTTCATGATGTCGGCAAAGACTCCTACCATAGAAGATATGATCCCGCTTCTCACTCTCGAGAAGTATTGCTTCATGATCATTTTGATCAACCGTAGGCATAGATAATGGCCGGATGTAAGGATGAGATCTAAGGATTCTAGTGGCGAGCTTCCGCTTAAGGGTGCAAAGTATAAGATAGATAAATATGGAATCAATTGATCCCACGAAGATAGAAAAAGATGAGAAGATAGAGTAAAAGAAAAAGATAAAAGTATGGTACAAGATTTAGCTATAGTTTTTCAACGTGGTCTCAAACCGTTCTCCCGACAAGAACGGCCGTAAAATGCTTGTTGGTATTTGTTAACCTACGGGAATATTATGATGGATAATCCGCAGTTTAACGGATACGGTGAGCACTTCACCCAGGAATAGGGCTTTAAATATCGAATCCACAGGGGAGAAGGTGAGAGAGTATGTTGAAGTGTATAGCCAAATCCGAGTGGCTAAAACTAGATTAAAAGAGAGGTAAGGAGTTCCATTAGGAAGGTCTTGTTCTCACTTCAAGTAAATCATTTGCACATTGTTCTTAAGAGGGGTTGTCATGAAGAAACTCTTAATAAAGGGAATCTACGCTAACAACGCAGGGGGCTCCTACGATTTCTATAAAGCGGGCGGGCGTAACAAAGGACTCAATGGGCGTATTTGTCACCACCACGATCGGCCTTGACATAGTCTTCACCCCGGCCTATAGAAGGTATTCGTAATAAGCTAGTCAATCTAAGCACCACGCTTACATTAATCTAACAACTTCAACTCAAGAGCAACCAAGAATCAAAGTAATCTTATCAAAGAAATACGAACCTTAAGAACAATAGAGACAATACCACTTACTCGAATGGAAGTCGAACAATCCACAAGATCTCGAGTTGCGCTCCAATGGCACCAACTCCGGAGGAAGAAGAAGATGGAGGCGCCGACAGCTCAGGGCCTTCCTTCAACTCCGCCTCAACCGCGCTCTAATTCTCTCAACTTGAAGCTCTACTCTCAACTCTAATCTAAGGCTTCTAGTTCTACATCTTGTCTAATCTTCTACTTCTAGTTCTTGAACTAGAGCTAAGGCCGTCGACTAGAGCTGGATCCGACCGATATGATGATGAGTTGATCCGAGATGATTGAAGCCGGGGGCCCGGGGGCTTGCTTATATAGTCCGGAGGAGGTGCCAGTGTTGGATTTAGATCCATCTCGTGCTTCTACCGACGCCCTCGGATCAAACCGACATTAAACGACCGGATTAGATTGCGTCTTAGAGGCGGTTGGAGAAGCTTAGGAGACGGGGCTGACTTGGAGCAGGGCGGGCCGATCGGCCCGATTATTGGGCCGATCGGCCCGGGAGGTGTCCCACTGGGTCCGCGATGCGTCGTGGCTTCGGAGTCTTCCGGATGATGTTTTCTTCGGTGTCAAGTTTCGTTCACGTCGGGAGTAATCCGGAGCCTTCTAGACTTGTTTCGAGTTGGATTGCGTTACGTTACGTCGGTCGTATGGCACGTCCAATTTGGTTTGTTTTCTGTTAAGTCCCCGCAAATCACAACTTTACCAAAACTCATGGAAATCATTAGTATAAGGGAGAATTTGCCACGGGACATGTAAAGTGGAGGTTCTTGGTCGCTGGACACCATCTTTTTGATTTTGGCCGTAGGACACCGCCGCCGTGCATTTTGGCCCGTGGACATCCCGCGCCGGTTTAGCCTGTGAGGGAGCCGTCGGAGGAGGGAGAAATGTCATTTTACCCTTCTTCTTCCTCTCTCCCTTCGCATCCAGTGCTCCTCCCCATGGCCAAGCCCAAAGATCCTCCTTGGGCAAGCTTGTCCCCGGACCCGCCCACGCCCCTCCCCCAGCGGACACCGGCCCGCCCCCCGCCCCCTCGAACGTCATGGCGACGGTGACCTCGAGGTGCGGCGGTACCACCACGCGCCGGTGCCGCGTCCCGTCGGGCGGTCTTGCTCCCAATCACCGGGAGGCCGACCCAATCAAAGTTAGTGTCCGGCCCATTTGCTCCCAATCGGCTTGGCGGGCGCGGAGCGGCTCCGTAGCGGGGAGAGAGGCCGGCGGCGCAAGATCCGTCGGGAGGCCAACTCCACCGCGGACCTCCACCGCGCGGGTTTGCGGCCTTGGCGCCACCGAACGCTGGGCCGCCGTGAGCTCGCGCCACGAGCACGAAGTGCCGCCGGCCATGGGCTCGCCGCGAAGCTCCGCCGTGTGGGCCGCGGGCACGAGATCCGCCGGCCATGGCGCGCGGACGCTGGCTCCGCCCGCGCCGTCCGCGAGCACGAAGCGCCGCGGCCGCGGGGCTCACCACGAAGCTCCAGCTATGCGAAGCGCTGGAAAGCACCGCCCGGCCGTGAGCCGCGAGCGCTTGGCGCCGCCGCCGTGGCTCCGCCAGCCACGCGCCACGAGCTCCACCAGCCCACGAGCGCCACGCGCGAGTACCACGGCCATGGGGTCCGCCGCGAGCTCCACCCGGCCCGGGCGCCGCCGCACGCGGGCTCCACCACGCGGGCCATGAGCGCGAGCACCGCCGGCCATGGGCTCCGTCAGCGGTGGATCGGGTCTTTGCGACGCCTGCGCTAGTCGGGAGCCATGGGAAAATAGAAAAAGGGAGAAAAGAAAAGAGAGAGAGAGGAAGAAGAAGGGTAAAAATGACATTTCTCCCTCCTCTGACCGGCTGCAACCGGCTAAACCGGCGCGGGATGTCCACAGGCCAAAATGTACGAAACGGCAGTGTCCTACGGCCAAAATTGAAAAAGACGGTGTCCAAGTAGCCAAGAACCTCCACTTTACATGTCCCGTGGCAAATTCTCCCTTAGTATAAACCCCTAATAAGGTTATCTAATTATATTTTAGTCCTTTTCCATGTTTAGTTGCCAATTAAAAGTATACGTTAACATGTGTCAACACTTTGGTCAACCACTTACTCCACTGCCTTGGGCATGCATTGACACTACATCTGATAAAAGATTCCGCACATCGATTGATCGCTCGGTCGACCATCGGATTCAGGATGATGAGATGAGCTCATCAGCAATTTAGTATCGAGAGCTCCACCATCTCTTCCCACGATTGTACTTGGTGAAAATTCTGTCCCTATCGGACACTATTCCTTCGGCATGCCATGAAGTTTGTATACATTGTCAAAAAAATGCTTGAGCTACTTCCAATGTAGTATAGGGATGAGTAAGTGGAATAAAATGGCCATATTTTGTGAACTTATCAATGACCACGAAGATGGAATCATAGCACTGGGACTTAGGTAACCCCTCAATAAAATCAATGCAAATGACTTTCCATGCCCGATCAGGAACAGGTAAAGGCTGAAGCAAACCTGGCGGCTTTAGGGCGTGTTTGGTGTCCTGCATATGCCCGGCCTTTGCATCGCATATCGAGCCAAAGCCAACTTTGGCCGGGGCGGCTTCATGCAACAGGCCTGTGTTTGGTTGCCTGTATGAGCTCAACCGGGCCAAGTGCGGATGTTGTTTGGTTGCACGCATTTGCATGAGATTCAAAAACCGGATGCGAGGGAAGGTGTTTGGTTGCCCGCATGCATCAAAGTTGCATAACATTTGAATTGTCACCCCAATAGATGCCTCGGACAAATGCTTCACCGAGGGCTGGTTGTAAAACTTTCACAAGCATTTCAACATCAACTTTCAAGTTGCTCACAAGCCCAACATTGTCATCATCGGCAAATTGTAGGGAAAAAATACCAATTGTGCTCGAGTTTATGAAAAACATCATAGGCAACAGGTCATGTGCTCAAAGTATAAGATCAAACATCACAGGCAATAGGGCATCAGCTCTGATAAAAGAAGCAACATCACAGGCAACAGGGCATTTGCTCAGAGTAAATGAAACAGCAACACAGGCAATAGGGCACTAGCTCGGGTAAAAGAAACCACTTCTTGAGGCACAAGGCCATGTGGTAATAGAACCATAATAGAGATCGGGCATCCCGATCATATTGTCTTCTACAAGTTCCAAATGTACTCGCCAACGGCCATAAGATGCAATAGGCCCAAGGAGCAACAAGCTGCTCATATAGTTCAGTACTACAACTACCAAATGAGGTGATCAGTGGCCACAAGATGAAACAGGCCACAAGCACCAACAACCATCATCAGAGGTGGATCAGGGGGGTCAACACTAGGTACTACACTAACTATAGGTCAGTGTGAGTAAGTAAGTCTGCAGGAGTCACCGCACAAAAGAATAACCAGCCCCCGGTCGGTATGCACAAAAGGAGCCACCATCGCACACCATCCAAAGATTGCACAAAAGAAGTCCACCACCGCACACCCTCCAGGAGTAAGCTCACACATAGTAGTGCTTGGCCAAGTGTTGCCTTAGCCACAACACACGATGGTTGTCAGACATCTTGACAAATGCACTCCCCAGGGGCTTGTTGTCTAGGAGATGGCCATAAGCACTCATCAGTGCCTCCTCAGTGAAACCAGCAATGTACATCACAGCACCATACAAGTCGGGGTGGCTGTCCTCCACCTTAGTGGAGCGAATAGCATCTGCAACATCCTTCACAGCCTCAGCCATGCCAGTGAACAACACCACATCCTCCTCAGCCAGCAGGGACCTTTTCCTCTTGTTCCCAGCTTGTGGATCTGGCTTGGCTGCATCACTCTCAGTCTTACCACTCCCATCAATCTTCTCAGTAGCCTCAGCCTTCAAGCTACTCTCAGCAAAGTCAGAAGCACTCCCATGAGCTTCATTGGACCCCATTGCAAATTTGCGGTTGCCCTGTCCATTCCCAAAGATCACGACCATATGCTTGTAGTCTTTGGATGGGCTTGTTGAGGTGCTCTGCATCCTTGGGGTGTTGCTACACAAACCAAACAGCAGGTTATAGCACACCCAACTAGTAGGTTGTTATGTCAAAAACTAATGCCAACTCAATGTACCTGAGTGTGACCATTGTAGTGCTCTTCCTCCAGGACAATCATGCATGCATCATCATCCCAAAGTGCTCCACTCAGCTCCCTAAGCTTGCTGACCCTAACCCACCTTTGCCTCCACTTCCTCAGGTGGTTGTACACTTGGGTGCCACTAACATCAGCACCACAGAAGTCATGGAGTGCCTTAGCAACCTGGTTGAGGTGGCACTCCTTGAACCCCTTGTCAGTTCTCACCCTAGTAGAGATGAGCTGGCACATTTGTCTCAAGACAAAGGCAGACATAGGCTCAGTCCACCTCAGAGCTCCTCTTTGCTGCTGCTGAGTAGCTGGGATGACCCCAGGATCAGCACCACCCATTTGCTAGGAGCAACAAAGATCCCCACCCCCAACAACACCAGCACCAGCCCCAGCAACACCTCCAGCCCCATCACCAACACCACCCCCAGCAGCAACACCAACAGCCTCAGCAACAGCAGCAGAGAAGTCATAGGCAGTGTCAACCCCAAATACTAGCTCATCAGCAGGCATCTGTCCAGCCATCCTATGTATTTTGGGTAAATCATCATTGCACATGCCCTAATTCCTCAGATATAGTGAAAGAAAACTAAATCATCATTGCAAATGCCCTATTGCCTCAGTTATTGTGAAAGAAAACTAAATCATCATTGCAAATGCCCTATTGCCTCAGTATGAAAGAGTAAGGAAAACAACTTATCATAGCACATGACCAAAGAGCCTCGAGATTCATTGGAGTAAGGAAAACAACTCATCATAGCACAGCAAAAGGAAAAAGATCTCAGAATTTGAAGAAATCATCATTGCATATGTCCATAGTTTTCACAAAAATAAGAAATCATCATTGCATATGTCCATAGGTCTCGAGAATAATAAGAAATTCATCACAAACAAATGTACATAGGCCTTAGAAAAATAGAAACACAGTTTCGGTTACAACACAATGAAACAAATTGACTAAATACGACTATTTCCCCTATTAGTCCACATGTGATTTGCCCATTGATCCCTCTTCATGACCCAAGCAAGATTGTCATCAACATTGGGCAAATGAGGTAGGTTGTTGTTGTTAGGAACCCAAGAAAATTCATCGGAACCTCTCGAATCTACCCCAAAGGAAAGAATCCAGTTATGCAAGTATACAACAAGCATGGACTAACTTAACCTCGAGTCTTATAGGTGTGGAAAGGTTTGTTGTCAAGAATTTTAAACCGACCCTTCAATGAACCGAAGGCACGCTCTGATCACTCTCAAACTGGCCGTGCCTCGGATTGAACAACTCCTTGTGGTTGGTGGGGAAATTCCTGCCAAAGATACTCTTTTAGGTGGTACCTAGTGCCTCGATAAGGTGGTAGGAATCCTGGTCGACATGCATAACCAACATCTACTAGGTAGAATTTACCAAAAAAATCAATGCACATGCATTAGGCTCTAGCTAGACTTCATATGCAGCCCTGCTAATCTGCAATATGTAACCAATGGACTGAGTTACCTGGTGCCACTTTGAGGCCATCCTGCCTTTCTAGTGCATCGGCTAGGATAGTTGCATCATGGGTCGATCCCTCCCGGCCCGGCCCGGGACATAGGTAAATTTCAAGTCAAATGAAACAAAGACCAAGACATTTTGGGTAGGATGGTTCTTCCTACCCCTAAATGTTTGACCGATCCTAGATGGAACCTTTGCATGGATATGAGTCCCATCTATTGCCCCAACACAGTCCTACATAAAATGCAATGGCACATATTAACTGAAATGCAACCCATCAACCACCACCCTAAATTGTATATGTTGGGTGGTTACCTTAAAGTAAGGATACCATCTGTGGCTGTTGCTAATTTTAATTGGGGTCTCATTTGATGGAGGCCTTATCATCTCATGCCTCAGCTCACCAATAGCATACAGGACTTGTTTGAAATGGCGGTGCACAGTTTCTAAACATCTTCTCCAGGTTTGCCTCACCACTCTAAATCTTTGGTTGTGTCCAACAATGTGCAAAAACATGGCTACTTGCTCTTCTACACAACTATTCAAGTTGTCTTCCAATAAATGCCTAGCTCTAAGCAAGTCACACAAAGAGAAAAAAGGGAGTCTTTTCATGCGTAGCATGTTCACACACTCGATGTCATTGTAGTTGTACATCATGTTCAAGTTGTGTTGGCGCTCCTGTTCCCATTGGGTCAGGGGACCATAGCAAATTTGAGGCCTAGAACCCTCTAATGCCCTAATCCTAGCTAACAAAAGTGCATACATAGCAGAGATAAAGGCAGCTGCACGAGCAAAGAGCATACGCCTCTTTTGTTGCAAATCCATCTATAATAATCAAAGCAATGAGGGCAACAATGTCACGAGCAGGACACATCAAAGACTTGGACATATGCATGGATTAATACCAGCAATGAATTCATCATAGACCAGGACATATGCTTAGAATGAAGGAAATCAATAGAAACTAGAACATATGCTCGGGATTCGGTCATAGGAAAAACAAGAACGTAGCAAAGAGCCAACGGATCTAGGGAGACAGGATAGAAGAAAGGGGGGAATGGATGGTTATTGTACCCGCGGACCACCAAAGAATGCCCACAAGCAAAGATTGACCGAGGGGAAGTGACGAATCAATCCGAAACACCACGCATTCAGGTGACACGCAAACAAATCACCACTAATCAAGCATGAATCTTGAAGCTAGGTTTAGGAAGAACAGAGAATGGGGGTGGGGGTAAAATCACCCGCTAGGGCTCGAGATCCACCGGCGCCGCATCAAAAGAAAGAGAAGGGGGGAGCTCGGATCCGTCATTCACAAACAAGAACAGATCAAGGAATGGGGAGGGGAGACGAGAACCCACCAGTGGCAACGAACGGCGAGCGGCGGGAAAGTGAGGGAGGAGGGAGGGAGGGGGATATATAGGTGGCGGAGATTGGCGGGAAAGGAGGAGGAGGGAGGGAGGGAGTTGGCGCCATCTCCAGCGGCCGAAATCGGTGAGCGCGCGCGCACGAGGATGCATCCGCTGAGCCTGGCCGGGGAGGAACGCTCGAATCGGCCGTTCCCCTCGAGCCTGGCCGGGGAGCTTGTTTTGCACCAAGCGGGCCCGGGCCGGGGAGGAGAACAGC
This sequence comes from Hyparrhenia diplandra, assembly GCA_015847255.1. Taxonomy (NCBI): domain Eukaryota; kingdom Viridiplantae; phylum Streptophyta; class Magnoliopsida; order Poales; family Poaceae; genus Hyparrhenia; species Hyparrhenia diplandra. The sequence goes on from JADLZK010013094.1 coordinate 97,933, forward strand.
AACCAAACACGGGGTGGGTGCATCACAGAGCCCTGGTGGGGGCATATGCGGGACACCAAACACGCCCTTAGTATGGTCAACCTTGGCTTGCTGACAAATAGTGCATTCTTTAATGAACTGCTGAATGCTCTTCTTCATATCAGGCCAAGTAAACAGTTGTTTGATCCTGTGATATGTTGGTAAATATCCAGAATGACCTCCAATTGCACTCTGATGCACAGCTTGTAAGATGTGTTTCTGAGCAAGTTCATTTTCACCCAACCAGGTCTTACCATTCAGCCTAATAATACCATGCAACAAGCTGAATCCAGTCTGAGGAATGTGCCCTTCCTTCAATTCAGCCAACAACTTGGTTGCTTTGTCACTGTTAGGGTAACCCAACTTCACCTTTTCCATCCACTCAGCTTGCAGAGTAGAGATAGCAGATACTGCCCCTGCATCTTGTTGGTATTTATTAAGTGCAATAAGAATATGAAGGTTCCGCAAGCGCACAGAATACCATTGTAGCTTTTCCCTAGGAGAGTATTCTAGAGTATCGTATCCACAGGGAAGCTTTGGCTAAAGAATTTAATAAGTCACAATCATGCATCTACTAACTTAGCAAACCACTAGACTAAAGTGAGGGGGTAAATGATATATATGATAAGAGTTATGCATAATTATCACACAAGAGAATTCCTATGATAAATGTATAGCTAGCAAGTCGAGAGGCAACGGAAGAGATCAAGGTTCCTATGTACTTCTCTATTACTTAGGTTCTATGATAGCAATTACACTACTACACTTTGGAGCAACAGATCCTTTCCAACTCTCGATAAAGACTGGGAAGAAAGTAGTTGGGAGAAGGCTGCCAAAAGCTCTACGAAACACCAAACCATACGTGGTGGACTACATAGGCCTTACAGAGCTGTCACCCCTGGGGCTACCACAACGATCCGTAAGTTTGGGCGCAATCTCAGGTAACCTATAGCCTAGACACCATGTCTACACTATTGATTACTACTCTAATCACATATAATAACTAGAGCACTCAATACGAGCGAAGATCCCATGCAATAGCATAACAACTACACTTAACCAAATATATGAAAGACATGAACGTAATAGAGAAGATAAATATATGAATCATAAGTCTTATAGAGAAAAGATACAAGACATACCAAACTCTGTAGACATCTCCAGAACCGGAGTGCAGCTCCGCTCTCCCTAACTCTCTAGTTGCTAATCTATTACATTGGAGAATCTAGCCCTAATTCTCTAGTGGAGAGGTTGTCCTCACATTGGGACACCTCAATGACCAACAGGTCAAGAGATAATGAATACAATGAATTAGGGTTTCACCACAGGGGGGGGGTGCGCTTATATAGCCCTAGGCGATGAACGATAGCCCTTGGATCAAACCGACCTTGAACAACGGCGTAGATTCAACCTTAAGGTCGGTTACAAACCGACCTAAAAAGATGAGGCCCGACAGGTGGGGAAACCGGGCGGGCGCCAGAGCAATTCGGCGGCCGCCGGGGACCCTATGATCGGGTCCCACCTTTCGGGTGGTGTCTTCTGGTATCTTACGGAATGTTTTAGTCCACATTTTGGATTGGATTACTTCACGGTTAAGTCTCCTCTTCGTATGGCAAGTAATCTACGGGCTTTTCTTCGTTCTTATCCGCTTTTACATTTTAGTCCTCGTAAAGATATAAAATACCAAAACTCATGGAACTATGTCAGTAAAGCCCCTAGTCTATGTTTATATTCATTTTATGCCCTTATTTCATGTTTAGTTAACTATTAATATTATGCTATAACAAGTGTCAACAAACTCCCCAAGCTTACCTCTTGCTAGTCCCTAGCAAGACTTACTTTTTATATTATTGTTGGATCGGGAGTTCGCAACGCTTTCACACCTCAAGAGTACACATGCTTTCAAACAAAATTTATATTCAAACAAGAATAAACTGCTCTATCTTTTAACTTACTCGTATTACCTTTCACCGTGGAGCTTATAGCTTTCTCTTCCGTCTTAGATAATTGAAAGGTTGAACAATCTAGTCAAGCACCATGTTTCAAACTCTCTATTGGACTATCCTTCCGAGTTTTTATAAGTTTTTGTTGACGCAAAATGTGACTTGCACCGAACACACCGACAAGCCGAGAAAGTAGCTAGCTTATCAAACGGAGCCCGAGCGTTGAAGTCCGGAGCGTGCGGTCGGTTTGCACGAAACTAACAAAGGATGAAACAGATTAGATTTTAAAGCTGGAACGTGCAGGTGAGACCTGACAGTTCCATATGTGCGGCCCTGAAGCCACTTACGACGACATATAGCTATAGAAGCTATTCGCCAACAGATTTTTATGGAGCATTCGGTAAAGAATAATGAGTAAACTAGTAAGATCATAGTTCTTAGAATAGCCATAAAGAAGATATGTTTGAACAAGTATTCAATCATTCATGTTATAACAATTAAAGCATATATCATTGATCAAATAAACATTCAAGCATGATGATTATAAACGGGTAAATCATAAAAGAGGTATTACGTAATCAACGCATGCATAAATCCAATTCAAACTAGTCTACCGCATGTCTAGTTTTTCCCGAATCCGTCGAGCATAAACCCTAAATTAGATTAATCCACCGGATGATACGATCTAATCGGAATCTACACCATTTGTCATAGCTAAATTAATCCACGGGATGATACAATCTAACTTGTGACAAACTAAAAGCATGTATTCATTAAATAAAGCCTAGATTAATCATTACTCATGAAGGCATAACCGTATTCAGCAAGCTTACCGAATCGGGGTCCATGAAGAAGGAACAAATATGTAAACGTAAACAAAACCTATCAGATTAAACCGAATTCTAATCCACCGGATGACTAGCTCTAGAGTAACCCAAAGATCTGCATCTGCCTCACGATACCCAATCCTATCAAGGCTCATCTACGTTTAACACACTTGAACCCGCAACACGTGACAATCTAGATTAATATAAACTCGGCTATCATGATCATAGTGTTAAAGCATAAGATCTAAGTATCATGACAATCATTGAGACGTTAAGAGCACAAGATAGAGATAGATCTATAACAACATAAAGCCGAGCCAAAATCAATCTAGATTGGGCAATAAAAGGTGTTGCAATAATATAAACATAAAAGCATGCAAACACGTGGTAACTTAATGAATCTACTAGATCTTGCCGAATCTAATAGAGCCGATAACTATCTTGTTCATGCAAAGCCATCAAGCAAGCACCGGCCGCACGGTTACTCCGTCGAGACGAACTAAAACACGAGCGAAGACTTCTTGCCATCAAGTAGACGCCCGGCCGCCGCGGCAATCCCATCGAGACGAACAAGACTACCCGAATACTAAGCAAAACGCCCGGCCCGCACGGCCATTCGGTCCGAAGTAAACGAGGTTGTCGGGACTTACGGAGGTCGACGGATCGATGATTCCTCTCGAAGAACTCGACGACACGACAAAGGGACTCGAAGTTGGCACGGGGCCGGTTGATTGATTGATTGAACGATCCTTATTACAATGACCGAGGGTTTATATTTATACCCTAGGTTGAATATGAGTCCTAATAACTTACGACAATAATACGTGAATTTCCTAAAGATACAATCTTGAAACACAAGAAAACAAGAGTCTTTGTTGACGTGGCCTCTTCTCCGAATCGGCAACTCCTCTCGTTCTTTGTATTTACGGTTCTGCCCCTGCGTTGTCGACCGAGCTTCGTTCGAATCGCGGTAGCTTTCTCGATTGCCGAACGCCATCTCCGAATCGACTTCTTTTCTTTCGCGAGGTTATTTCCATTATTGGCATCTTGTCTTTGGTCCACTGTTGGTCCGATAAACTTACCAAAATTTGGTGTTAACATATGCCCCCTCAATTCGAGAAGATAAAATACTTTGTCTTGAATTGACTCGATCCCTCGGCTTAGGTCAAAACACTGCCTAAGTTTCATCAGCCGCCGCCGCGTTCATTTTTCAAGAAACCCTAGCCGAATCTTCAATCTGCGTCCATGGCGTCTTCATCCAAGTCTTCGGGAACCACCCCGGATGCTTACTTACGGGTATAATCGAATCCTTCCTTTCATTCGGCAATTTCATTAATTTCTCGCTCCTTTTCTTTAATTCCGATTCCGCCTTTGAATTCAGCAAATGGGGAACGAGATTCTGTACCCGATTCTTTGAAGGAGCAGATTCATATTATCTAGGGCCCGTAGGAGATTCAGATCCTCGAGTTTATCGAGAAGGAATCACAAAGAATACCCTTCAAATCTGTAATCTCAGAACCTGGGCAATGGCCACATACCTTTAAGACTGGCCTTTTCCTCCAATCGTAGGATGGCGAAATTGGTATAATAGGATCCACAAACCACGCAAACAAGAAGAAGCGGCAATGGGATCAATTAGAAATTACCCGGTGTTTGGATCTTTCCCCGTCGAATATGGCCAAGAATGACAAGGCTTACGGTAGCAAACATCTCACTTCGGTCAAATGCCACTAACTCCTTTATATTCGGTCATGGCCCAATGACTCCAACACGGGCAGATGTCTTCATGCTCACAGTGAATGTGACGGCCGGTGTCGGTCCTTTTCAAATACAAAAACCCCGGTTTCACGAAGGCAATAGAATCGGACTCGGCTATACCAGATATATATCAACTTATCAAGCCAAAGGAACAGTCCGGGAAAAAGAATACGGGGCTTTCTCGAATATGTGGCTCTGCAGGTTTGTATTACGTGGTAAGGCCAATGAGCCAACCTCAAATTACATGGTAATGGCCGAGGATCTTGTAGCAACCAGAGTGATTCCTTTGGGCAAGTTTCTCTTGGGAAGTGTGTACCACATGATGCATCAAATCACCACCCAAATGATCAAGAGAGAGAACATTTCTGTGTAAATGGTCCCCGGTGGTTTGTTCAGATGTGGTTGCAATTACATATGCACCAGATTGTCTCTGTCAACCTGCGTAATTTATCTTTCCCCTCCAATACTTATCTTGAAGGCCAAACTCCTATGAACAGAGCATGTCAAATGTATGGAGAAGCGGCATCAGCAATTATCATTGATTACGATATTGGTCATTTGTTCGGACTATTTTTCGAGGCTTTGATAAACCATCTTTGGTTTCTTTATGATGATCAAGGCCACTTCACTTTTCCTTTTACCTTCAATTTCGGTGATGGCTGTACCGACAGGACTTCAACCGCAATTTTCAATGCTTTTTATCGGACCTGCCTGCCGCCGCCAGATTCAACCATGGAAGGCGGTGGCCCCAACATATGAGTTTTATTACCCGAATATGGTGGCTAGACGGTTGGGATGTGGCCAGGTTCCCCCAAGGCTATTCTTCCGTCGGACCATCAAGCCCGGAGAAACAATTTCTTCTCTCGATGGAAGCTCACAGAGTTTTGAACTTGGGAATGATCTACCCCAATATTCTCTCGATCCATTTGTGGCAATTGAGTATGCCCATCCAGTTTTTAATTCCTGGTGGCAAAGATGGCACAGTCACATCTTTAATTCTGCAGTTCATCCTCTGTGCCAACAGATAATGCCAGAGTTTGAATCAGACAGTGAGGTACTTATCATTGCTCCTCCCCTTTCATATTTATGTCCCTTCTTTACGTCTGAACTCAATTATTCTTTCTTTTCAGGATCCTGAGCCTGCCCCCTTGGCACAGATTATCAGATACAACACTCCTGGACCATTCCCTGCTTTAGGTTGTGAGGCTCCAACTCTGAAGAACTTGATGGATACTCCAGCTTCCTTATCACTACCTATCAAGACCTTCAAGAGAAGATCCAAAGATTCCTCAGGTCCAAAGGCCAAGCCCCGGAAGAGGAGAAAGGTTGCACCTCAGCCACAAGCAGATTTAACTCCTGAAGTACTCAAAGAAATTGAGGAGAAATTTGGTGAGCATTTTTAGCCAATATCTTGAGCCTGCATCTGCTCATGTGTGTTTCTGACACTCTCCTTTTTTTTCTTTTTTTTAGCAGCTCAAAAGGCCATAGATGATGCTGCTCACGACACTCGAAGATAGCCTTTTTTCTTGGATAGTGACTCGAAAAAAGACGCCGATGATTCTCAACCGCAACTCCAAGGTGATGAATCATTTTTGGCCAATCAAACTATAAATATTCAGGATTCTCCTTCGATTGGCCATCTAGAAAACCTTCGGATGGACTCTGCCGAGGATGCAATTCCAAATCCCGTTCTTGATTCATCAACAACCATGGTTATCCATCAGGTATCTTTATCTCTACATCGAATTTTTCCTAAAATGATTTAGTCATGTACCGACTTTCTTCCTTTCTGTCAGAAAAACTGTTCTCCCACCGCCTGATTATGTTTTCAATCCCGATGAATTCATTCAAGGTGATGAAGAACCTTCTCCAAGCCCAGTCGTTTTGAGGAAGAATACACTTCTCAAATCCAAGAGGTCTTGACTTTCTTGGAAAAAGATAATCTGTCTCTTCAGGATATCGGTCAAATGAGGGATCTTATTGATTCATTCAGTCATGCAATCCCTCCTGCTTTACTTTCTGCCCTCTATTATTTGGATGATCATCATCCCCGCTGTCATAAGGGCTAGCAAGAACCTGTCTGTCAAGCCAACCTTGTCATCAAGTGTCAGCTCAGGGGAGAAGGAAGCCAACCAACCGTATCGGCGGGTTTCTTGGACAAGGCTCGCCTTGATCAACTAACACCCTCTTTAGAAGATCCGAAAAACAAGAAGCCTCTCTTGAAGCTCAACTCAAAGAAGTAAAGGCCCAAATTCAAGATCATGAGAGTCAACTGTCTTCTCTTCCTTCGTCCATCAAATCGGCACAAGATCATCTTGCATCGGTGCTCAAAGAGAACAAGCAGTCTAGGCAAAAACTTTCCATCCTATTATCCTTTGAAGAGAAGGATAAAAAGACGTGGCTGATTTTCGTAAACGTAAGAACCATGCCATCCGGATCATCAAGGATCTTTTAAATGTGTAATTAGAAGTAGATGACACCTCTTTTTGCTGTACTTGTCTCGACTTGTTCTTACCGCCCCTTGAACCATGTTCGGGAACGTATTCCTTTTCTTTTGCCGAATGACTCTTTTCCCGAATAATAGAGTTGCCGAATCAAACCTCCGCTTTAAGCAAAGACGCGCACGTTCGTGGGCCTCGGCCTAGTTAGATTCGGCCCAAATTAGTTTGGCAACTTCCGCATTCTTCGTGGGGAAGTGGGTTGATGAAACCGCCTCGTATCCCTCGCCGATTATTGTTTCCAATCTATAAATATAAGGGAACTCCTCTTCTCGAAATCAATCGAATCCAAGCTCTTGCCTTCTAGCTCTTGCTTCTTCTTCGAGAGAACCAAGAGAACTCTTCTCCTCCTCCTCTCGATCATTCGCCATGGCCGCCTGAGATAACCGTGGCAAGCGCCCCGCGGAGGAGGGCGTGGAGGGCAGCAATGCTCAACGCCGGCGCAGGATCGGGTAAGTTTCGATATTCTAATCTTCAATGTGGATCCATGTTGTTCCAACCGCAACCGCTAACTTTTTCGCTTGTACTTCGATCTGCGATTATGCTGCGAGGTCATTGCGCGCCGCACCGCCGGCTCCTCCCCGCCCCGAGCCGGTGCGAATCCACCTTCCCGTTTTCCGGGGTTCCGATGGTGCCTCTTCCGACGAGGTGCCGTTGGCTAATGAGGTGCCATGGGAGGAGCGCCTCAACTACTCCTATCTTCACATCCGTGAGTACATCAAGGACCGGGGACGAGGCCGGAAGGAGCTTGCCGAGTACTCCGACAGGATGGAGCGCAAGCGGTGGATTGAACGAGCGGCGGAGTTTGATGATCAACATGATCTCCGGTTACTAATCGAAGCCTTTCTCGCACTCGCTTCGCTTTAATCTTCATGCTTTGATCATGTCCTCACCGCAACATTCTCTCTTGTACATGCACCTCCGAGAAGAGCTCGGCGCGTCAAGGCGGCGGCGGCAAGGGTTACCGGCAAGGTGGCAGCCCGCGGAGAGACGGTAGAGGCTCGCCTCGATGATGTGGCGAACAACCGCGTCAACGAGGTGGCTCTAGGGGGCGTTCATCTTGGTGCATCCCTGGGGCTGACCGCCCCGTCCTCGCGCACCGGAGAGGACTACTCGACGGTGCCAGCCGGCTTTGGCGAGCTCTCGGACCCTACCATGTCGACCGCTTGGTGGAGGGCTATGAAGATCATGCCACATTTGTTGCTGCCGCCGCCCTTTGCCGAGATGGTTCTCGAACAAGCCGCATGAGTAGTTTGTATCTAGGGCTGTTCTTGGCGGTTGAAATAAAAGTTTATTTTGTTCTCTGTAGTATTGATTTTCGTTCAAAGTTCTTGCCGAATGCGCGCTTTCCGAATGAAAAACCCCGTTCGGCAATTCTGCCGACTAGGACAACCGCGTTTTTCGAGAGGTCTCCAATGTTGAGAAATATTAAAATAATACTCGCGTCCTTCTCGCTTCCCAATAAAACCGACCAAGGGTCAGTCAATATTTATTAAGGAATCCTCCGGAATATCTCTTTCCCTTTAAATACACCAAAGGCAAACTCTTTCCACCTTCACACCTTTGGCATTTGGCATAGGCGTAACGACGCCAAGCTTGAGCTCTCAATCTTCCAACTTTGACATCCGGACGAGTAGAGCATCATCGAAGAACTTTCAGTTCTAGCAATGGCGCACAAGGGCAAGGCACTCGCATCGATTCCTCCGTGAATCGCCCCGACACCCAAGTAAGATGACTTATGTGGAAAAACCCTCTCGGTTGCTCTTCATGCGATTCTTCATCGTCATAATCCTCTTTTCTTGATGATTAGAGCGCCTATCCATCCGGATTTTGCCTTCGATCAAGTTCTATTCCCATCCCAATCCTTTCGGATTCTTCGGATGAAGATCTTCCCGAGAACATTCCCTTCCTCAAGTTACGGCTTCATCAAGAGAAGCGCAAGCGCAAAAATCTTGAATCAGATCTAAACATCGCGAACTCCTATGGTAATACAGAGCGTGCACACCGCATGCATCTGGAGGAGCACTACGGAGGTAAATTCTTGCTTCATCTCTCGGTTGGCTTCCTTTCCTACTCTATTGACTGCTGATCATCTCGTTATCTTAGATCTTTCCGAGCAAAGCACAACCATCTTCGTATGGCGGTTGAGGGCCCGGTGCGTGCTCGGATATTCCGATGGATCCACTAGTTCCTCATGTGCAAGCAGTCATCGATCAAGTCAAGGAAGCGATGAAGAAGAAGAAGAAACCTTAGATTTCTTATCAATGTAGGTTCCTACTTGCATGATCATGCTTTAGCATTTCTTGTCAATGTAGGTCCCTTCTCGTATGAAATCACTCGGATGTACAAACTTATGATCCTGTTTTGAGGCGATTCTCCTTCTTTTGCTTTTGTTTTTGTACTAAAGACGATGCACTTTGTAAACATCGGCTATAAAACTCCTGAAGTCGATTTTATCAATCGGCTATGTCTTGTAATATATGTATGATCTTTGTTCTAAATCAACGACCAACTTCGATGCTGGGATAGTATTTCTTTAGATATCTTCCATTGATAGCTCATCAAATATTTCTCCGCCTAATGTTTTCAGGATGTACGCGTTGTTAGGGGACACATTTGTGTACTCGATAAGGTCCTTCCCAATTTGGAGACCACTTGCCGAATGCTCGATTTTTGATCCGATTGGCAAAATAGTTTTCCAAACTAATTCTTCTTCAATGAACTCCTTAACCTTAACTTTCTTGTTGTAATATTTGGCGACGCGCATTTTATTCTTCTCAATATTTTCCAGGGGCTTTAAGGCGAATCTGGTGTAAATCCTCCAATTCATCTATCATCGATTATTGTAATCCTCTGTCTTTAGGTCTCTCTCATTGCTACTCTTCTTGATTCAGATTGTAGTTCCCATGGCAACACCGCATGATGACCATATACTAATTCATAAGGAGAAGTTTTGGTTGACCCATGGCAAGCCATTCGTAAGCCCATAGAGCCTCATTAAGAACCGGATGCCATCTTCTTGGTTTCTCCTTGATCTTTTCTCGGATAATCTTGATCATAATTTTATTTGAAGCCTCTCGCTTGGTCATTGGCTTGAGCATAATAAGGAGATGAATTGTTTAATGTGATCCCCATGCTTTTCGGAGAGTCACAAAACTCTGATGAAGTAAATTGAGTTCCCTGATCAGTTGTTATGGTCTGAGGGATTCCAAACCTGTAGATTATATGCTCCTTAACAAAACTGATCATATTCTCTGATGTCACCTTCTTCAAAGGCGCCTCAACCCACTTGGTAAAATAACATTTGCCAAAAGCACAAATTGATGTCCCTTGCTAGATGGAGGATTTATCTCGTCCAATTAAATCAATGCCCCATCCTCCGAATGGCCAAGGTTTTATAATTGGATTCATAGCCGATGCCGAGCCCTCGAATATTTCCAAATTTCGACAATCTTGGCATCCTTTATAATATTCAAAACAATCCTCCAACATTGTTGGCGAGAAATAGCCTGTTCTTCTTATTATCCATTTCATTCGGTAAGCGGATCGATGAGCACCACATAAGCCATCATGCACCTCGCTCATCATCCTCTTGGCTTCTTCCGAATCCGGGCATTTAAGCAACACTCCATCTATGGATTTATAATATAACCGATCATCAAGAAGTACAAACTTAATAGCTTTATACCGAGCCTCCGAGATACTCTTTTTGATGGATTCCTCAAGTATTCGGCGATCTCTTTTCTCCAATCCAGATCTGTCTCATTATTACCGAATGCATGTTGATCTACTTCAAATGCTTCTTGATTTTCCCTATATCCAGATGCGGTTTGAGCTAACTTGTTAGCCTCTCCATTATGCTCCCCAGGGGATGTGATGCAATGTGACAATTCGAAAGCTTTTCAAAACTTCCTTGCACTTTTCGAAATACATTCTCAAAGTATCATCTTTGCACCCATATTGGCCTAGTAGCCGTTTAATCACCAACTCGAGTCTCCAAATATTTCTACAAAGAATTTACTGTGCTTCTTTGAGAAAGTATAAACCTCGAGTATTGCTTCATATTCTCGCTTGATTGTTTGTCACGGATCGCTTTATAGGTATAGCATATTCGAAAACCACTCCTTGGGGTGAAACCATGAAGATACCAACACCACCTCCTTTGCTACACGACGACCCATCAAAGAACAACGTCCATGGTACAATATCAACAATTTTAACAGAATCACCGTGGTGTTGAGTAATAAAATCAGCTATAATTTGACCTTTAACAGCTTTGGCACTTTCGAATCTTAAATCAAACTCGGATAAAGCCAAAACCCATTTGCCAATCCTACCATTTAGAATTGGCATTGATAACATGTGTTTAATCACATCAAACTTTGAAACTACTACACATTAGGCATTTAACAAGTAGTGCCGAGAAGCTTAGTACATGAATAATACACACACAAACAAAGTTGCTCTATAGCGAATATCTAGTTTACGGATCTAACATCCTTCGGCTTAAGTATGCTATTACTCTTTCCTTTCCTTCATATTCTTGCATGAGGGCCGATCCAATTGTTTGGCTATCGGCCGCCACATACAACTTGAAAGGCTTGTCAAGCCGAGGAGGTACCAAGACTGGTGGTGCCTTTATATATTCTTTGATCTCATCAAGAGCCTTTTGTTGTATGTCACCCCATGCAAAAACTTGATCTTTCTTGAGTCTTAACAAAGTGGAGAGAATGGCAATACTCGTTCAGATAAATTGGATATGAATCTTCTCACAAAGTTAATCTTCCCGAGCAATGATTGTAGCTCAGTTAAATTTGTTGGAGGAACCACCTTATCAATAGCTTCCATGCTTTTCTTTCCAACTTCAATTCCTCCTTTGTGAACCAAGAACCCCAAGAATTCTCCAAATTTAAACTCCAAAGGCACATTTGTTTGGATTCATCTTCAACCCATGTTTCCTTGTGCACTCCAAAGTCTTTCTTAGATCATCAAGGTGTTTTTCATAATTCTTGGACTTGACCACCACATCATCTATATAGATCTCAACGATTTTGCCGATCAACTCATGGAATATATAATTCATAGCTCTCTGATAAGTTGCACCAGCATTCTTCAATCCGAATGTCATTACTATCCATTCAAACAGGCCAATATGTCCGGGCATCTAAAAGCGATCTTTGCTACATCCTTAGCGACCATAAATATTTGATTATATCCAACATTGCCATCCATGAAACTAATTACCTCATGACCAAGCAATTTGCATCCACCACAAGTCGGCAATCGGCATTGGATATCCATCCATAGGAGTAGCTTTGTTAAGGTCCCTGAAATCTATGCGGACTCTCATCTTTCCATTCTTCTTGTAGACAGGAACTATATTAGAAATCCACTCTGCATATCTACATGGCCGAATAAAGTTTGCTTCCAATAATCTTTCAATTTCTTTCTTTACATCGGCCAATACCTCATCTTTATATATCTTTCGAGGAGGTTGTTTATATGGTTTATACCCAGCTTTGATTGGCAACTCATGTTCAACAATATCTCGATCTAAACCCGGGCATCTCTGAATAATCCCATGCAAAACAATCTTTATATTCTCTTAGTAAATCCACCAACTTTCGCCCGTATTCGGGATCTAAGTTAGCACGATGTATGTCGGCCTTGGTTTATCTCCATTACCAATGTCCACTTCTTCTAACTTATCGGCCGACATAAACCCTCGTCCTAATTTTCCCTTGTTGCCATCAATTGGGTTACCCATTAAAAATTGCTATTTGAGCCGACTGCTTGGATCGGCCATTGGTCTCTGTCTCGAGGATTGGTGGACCTTCTTCCCACTTTTTGCCGGAAAAGCAATCAATTCCATCATACTCCCGCAAAGCCAATTCGCACTAGCCACGCTTACCGAATCGTCCGAATGTACCACTTCAATGTCATCGGCAATCCTTTGGATTAATTTTCGATGCATTGTAGAAGGGATGCAACAGTTAGCATGAATCCAATCTCTTCCCAAAAGCAAGCTATATGCCCCCTTGCCATCAATGACAAAGAATGTTGTAATCAAAGTCTTGGACCCAATCATCAAATCTACATGTATAGCTCCCTTAGTGTCCGAAGAATTTCCAGCAAAATCCCTGAGTATCATATCTGTTTTCAAAAGATCTTCATTGTTGAACCCAAGCTTCCTGAACGTGGTATATGGCATAACATTGATTGCGCCTCCACCATCTACTAGCATCTTGCCCAGAGGTTTTCCATTAACATATCCCTTCAAATAAAGTGGCTTCAAATGTCTGTTATTGATTGGCCTATGGAATATTGCCTGTTTTGATAAGACCAACTCTGCTGCTAACTCTGCAAATTCGGTTTCATCAAAGTCGAGTACACCTCATTCTCGATCTTCTTGACCTTCGGGGGCTTCAAACTCGATGGAAGGAAAAAGGTCATAGACACATCATCCGTAGAATGTTTTGCTCCATTCGGGTTCTTGGGGGCGCCATACTTGTTTCTTTTAGCAGCGAGTAATCCTTGAGTTCCCGATTCCTTAACCGTTGAACCCTTCTTTTCTGGCTCTTTCTGAGACCTGGAGGACACCATTGACCTTTTCGCCATATGTACTTTCAGATTCATAGCTTCCCTCCATGTAGCCATCGTCATCACTCCACTCTTCATCGGCATATCTTTTTCCTTGCCGATGGACGGGGATATGTCATTTTTAAGCGCCAATCATCCCTCGGATCTCGAACTCCAAGCCTCTCTTGGATGGGACGGCGATTGGCTCTAACTTGCCTATACTCACGATATTGATCACTTTGCATTCGGGACAATTGTTTCTAGAGGGTAGCTTCAAACCTTCGTTCCAAAGAATGCGAAGAAAGAGCATCCCCAATGAGACTGCTTCTCGTTCTTTGAGGTATTCTTCTTGCTCTCGATGATAAGCCTCTTCCTCATATCTCCTCTTTTCTTCCATGAACTTTCTCTCCAGATATTGCTCTTTCTCTTGCTGCCTTTGCCACTTGTTAAGTAAGATACGAGAAGTAACTCTAGGTTTAGGCCTCGAAGTTTCTCCTTTCTCATACTTGCTATTCGGAGGCGAGTCTTTGGCTGAATTTCCTTAGCGGATACTTGCCGAGTGGGATCAACGAGAACCACTAGCCTTTGCTCTGTCGAGAAGTCGGCACTTTCATTTTGCCCTTAGAATCATTGAAGTTTACCATGTTTATCGCAAACCCTATCATGTCGACGGGGAAAAGGCTCAAGTATCAATCTTCATCTTGCCAAGAAACTTTAAGTGTCCATCCCTGAATAGCCTTCGAATTCGACCCCGAACACTCGGCAATCATTAATAGAATGAGTATTGGTGTTGTGAAAACTACAATACTTCTTGTCTTTTACTCCTTCCGGTCTAAGCATGGGGTGTCCTTCTGGCAACTTCACTCGTCCTTCTTTTATAAGCAGTTCAAAGAGCTTGTCTGCCTTAGTAACATCAAAACTGTATGCCCCCTTATCCTGCTTGACCCATTTAGGAGGAGCTTGGGTAGATTCTTTAGCCCAAACTATTTCAGCAGCAGCAACCTCATCTTCATCTTCATACTCATAAGCTTGCTCCAGAAATTGCTCATAAACATCAACCACTGCATTAGTCTTTTGGAATCTAGCATCTCTTTTAAAACTTTGAGCTTGAGAACCCATCAAAGCCGGACATTGAGATAAATGCCCAAGATCATCGAAATCCATCCCGAATAACTTCTCCTCGTATGTTAGGATGCATGCCTTTTATGACCATAGCGGGAAGTTGATCATCGGGGATATTTAGAGAGTAGCACAGATTCTTCATTTCCCTGAACCTCCTGACAAACTCAAGAGGGGTTTCATTGGACCTCATCTTTAAGCTCATAAGATCTACCATTTTCTTCTCATTGGTCCCAGTATAGAAGTATGCATGAAACTTCTGCTCCAGATCAGACCAGGTGCCAATGGAATGCTTTGGCAATGCAGAAAACCATATGAATGCTGGTCCTGTAAGTGACAGAGGGAAATATCTGATTCTGAAAGCATCATCTGTGTTGGCTTCTCCCAACTGAATCAGGTACCTGCTAATGTGTTCAGTGGTGCTGGTTTCATCTTGACCAGAGAACTTTGAGAAATCAGTTGGCACTTTCACTCTGTTTGGTAATGCCACTTTATTGTACCACTCTGGAAAAGGAGACTGATAAGATTGTGTGCGTCCTTTAGGCTTTAAGCCAAACTGATTCTGCATCATGTCAGCCATCCTATTCACAAAAACATCCATGGGATCTGTGCTTTTATTGGCTGGCTCTCCACCTAATCTCCCCGGCAAAGACTCGATATCCGGGGTTTGGATAAGCATGCATGTTATTGAAATCTGTAAATTCTATGTAGCCCTCGCCAAACGGATTCCTGGCCGAAGCCGATTAGTTGCAGAGTGAATCTTGTAGGCGAAGGTGGCACCGTGTTTGAAGTACCGAATGTTGCGTTTCTATTCTCGCTCAAAGCATTCTCCTTTGCATTTTTCTCCTCCCGAACTTCCGG
Organism: Hyparrhenia diplandra; assembly: GCA_015847255.1. NCBI lineage: Eukaryota > Viridiplantae > Streptophyta > Magnoliopsida > Poales > Poaceae > Hyparrhenia > Hyparrhenia diplandra. The sequence continues at coordinate 113,536 of JADLZK010013094.1, forward strand.
CTCCAAAGATTATTACCTGCGGGTTTTGGCGGGACATTGAAATAAGTAGGTCCTCCAAGAGGCCCTGCTGCTTCTTCAAAGTGCTTGTCTACCGCAGGACCGAAGGTCTCCTTCATTATAGCTCAAAGTGTTGAGAAAGGCAGTATTGTGATTGACCATAAAGATCCAAGAGACTTGTCAAACATCGATCGAACTTTTCGAGTTTCTTCACCTCTGTTAAATCAGATTGTCCTGGAAGAAGAACTCTTGGGAAGCTAGTCTTCTTGATGACTTTCCCACTTCTATTCTTGACAAATGAGAGCAAGCACTTGTCTATGTACTTTGGTTGGCCGTTTCAAGCATCTCTTGGACTTCACTCGGAAGATCTTCCAAGGTGACATCGAGCCTCATCATTAGCGCAAGCAGCGTCGGGCATCTTGAATCAAACTTGATGTGTCCCAATCGGGCGTGCCAAAAAGTGTGTTGACGCAAAATGTGACTTGCACCGAACACACCGACAAGCCGAAAGTAGCTAGCTTATCAAACGAGCCCGAGCGTTGAAGTCAGGAAGCATGCCGGTCGGTTTGCCTAAAACTAACAAAGGATGAAACAGATTAGATTTTAAAGCCGAACGCGTGCCGGTGAGACCGGACGAGTTCCATATGTGCGCCCACGAAGCCACTTACGACGACATATAGCTAAAGAAGCTATTCGCCCAACAGTTTTATGGAGCATTGGTAAAGAATAATGAGTAAACTAGTAAGATCATAGTTGCCGAATAGCCATAAAGAAGATATGTTTGAACAAGTATTCAATCATTCATGTTATAACAATTAAAGCATATATCATTGATCGAATAAATATTCAAGCATGATGATTATAAACAGGTAAATCATAAAAGAGGTATTATGTAATCAACGCATGCATAAATCCAAGTCAAACTAGTCTACCGCATGTCTAGTTTTTTCGAATCCGTCGAGCATAAACGCTAAATTAGATTAATCCACCGGATGATACGATCTAATCGAATCTACACCATTTGTCATAGCTAAATTAATCCACGGATGATACAATCTAACTTGTGACAAACTAAAAGCATGTATTCATTAAATAAAGCCTAGATTAATCATTACTCATGAAGGCATAACCGTGATTCGGCAAGCTTACCGAATCGGGGTCCATGAAGAAGGAACAAATATGTAAACGTAAACAAAACCTATCGATTAAAACCGAATTCTAATCCAATGGGATGACTAGCTCTAGAGTAACCCAAAGATGCGCATCCGCCTCCACGATACTCAATCTCGTCAAGGCTCATCTACGTTTAACACACTTGAACCCGCAACACGTGACAATCTAGATTAATATAAACTCGGCTATCATGATCATAGTGTTAAAGCATAGATCTAAGCATCATGACAATCATTGAGACGTTAAGAGCACAAGATAGATCTATAACAACATAAAGCCGAGCCAAAATCAATCTAGATTGGGCAATAAAAGGTGTTGCAATAATATAAACATAAAAGCATGCAAACACGTGGTAACTTAATGAATCTACTAGATCTTGCCGAATCTAATAGAGCCGATAACTATCTTGTTCATGCAAAGCCATCAAGCAAGCACCGGCCGCATCGGTTACTCCGTCGAGACGAACTAAAAACACGAACGAAGACTTCTTGCCATCAAGTAGACGCCCGGCCGCACGGCAATCCCATCGAGACGAACAAGACTACCCGAATACTAAGCAAACGCCGGCCGCACGGCCATTCAGTCGAAGTAAACGAGGTTGTCGGGACTTACGGAGGTCGACGGATCGATGATTCCTCTCGAAGAACTTCGGCGACACGACAAAGGGACTCTCGGTTGGCACGGGGCCGGTTGATTGATTGATTGAGCGATCCTTATTACAATGACCGAGGGTTTATATTTATACCCCGGGTAGAATATGAGTCCTAATAACTTACGACAATAATACGTGAATTTCCTAAAGATACAATCTTGAAACACAAGAAAACAAGAGTCTTTGTTGACGTGGCCTCTTCTCCGAATCGGCAACTCCTCTGTTGCTGTATTTACGGTTCTCGCCCTCGCGTTGCCGACCGAGCTTCGCTCCCCGAATCGCAAGTAGCTTTTCGATTGCCAAACGCCATCTCCGAATCGACTTCTTTTCTTTCGCAGGTTATTTCCATTATTGGCATCTTGTCTTTGGTCCACTGTTGGTCCGATAAACTTACCAAAATTTGGTGTTAACAGTTTTCAAGATAAAACTCAAAGTTCCTTTTGTGTGACCCTATCAAGTCTCTCATTTGTGGTATTTGTGGATCCTCTCTAAAGGCAATAAGGTTGTTTTGCCTTCTCTCTCGCATAATATGTGGTATTTTTGGTTAAGGCGGTAGGACACTATGCCTTCTTCTCTCTCACCCTATATCTATGGCTTATATCCGGGGCTCTAGGTGGGAGAAACTATCTACTTACTAAGCATATATTGTAAATTCAAGCAATGGATCCAAAGTTACGAGTCACACCGATCAAGTGGTGTATGTGTATGGTGGAAAGAATGGAGAATGGGAAACTAATTCTCTGAGATGCTCCTTTGAGGTAGTCTTCTCTCTTTTTGGAATTTTGGAATATTAGGATGGGTCGTATATATATATTTTTCTTTTATGGAGAGGCAGCATCTATGTACTCATTGTTTTCATCGGACACTTGTCCATTTTTTTTTAACTCTCCTTTATTCTTTTTAGAGAGGTGGGTCCTACTCACCCGCGGACTTGTGTCCTTTTTTCTCTCTCTATTAATTATTTTTTTTTTTTAGAGATGTGGGCTCTACTCGCCCTCGAACTTTTGTTCATTTTTCATCTCTTTTTTTTTTTATACAACCCAAATCTCTTTTCTTTGTAACTTTTTGTAGAGAGGGATTAAAGTAGTGGAGCTCTTTGTAAGATGTTGGCTAGCAAAGTGGATGGATGGATATAGGAATATTTTTGGTTGCTCTATCCCGGGGTAGGAGTAGAACATTTTTGGTGGCGGATGCATAAGTGTTTATATGGTAGTGGATGCGTACTTCCAGGATAGAAATAGCATATGGGTGAATGGAGCGATGGTGGAGTGTACATGATCGGCATGACAAGTTTCTAAGGGTCTACAAAGATTGAACAAACTCAATGCAAAGCAAGTGACCTATATATGTCAAAGGATTTTCTTATTCTAAAAAGCATGTATATATGGTCGTGGTAGGAGGTTCAACACTCTTGTCACAGGGAACTTATCATGTGCATTTTTAATTTTCAAAATAAATCTCCGTAAATCTAGTGTCAATAGGAGTAAGATCAATAGCGGCTCGGACCTTCATATATCATATTGTCAATTACCTAGACCTTAGAGCAATCATTGCAACCCACAAGATTCGGGTTTAAAGCAAAAAGCGGTTGTGCAATTAAAGCTCAAGAAAATAAAGCTTGAAAGCTAGGTACTAGAGAGGCATTACGGCGGAGCAACTATTCATCATCTCCATGTTGGCAGATTTTAAGGTTTATTTTAATTGAGCATAAGCGCACAGTGTACACTCTCTTTTGACTCTTATGACACAAAGACTCTTTAAACGACTAGGCTTCACAAAACTAGACTCTTAGCAAACTCTATAGCAAACTTATTATCGGCTAATAATATATATAAATAGTAGTAGAGATACTTATACGGATAGCGGGGGTGCACTCCCCCAAGCTAGATTGAAGTGTAATCCTTGATGATGAGGAAGTTGAGGTAGATGGTGACACCGGTATCGCCTATCATGTCTCTTCTCCTTTTTGAAATCCTCGCTGAACTCAAATAGATAACAAAGCTAGTGGAACTTGGTTAAGCATTAGGGGTTAGCCACATTGCTTTGAGTTACCGGGATTAGCGGCAAGGATATATATATTTTTGGATTTTTCTATGCAAAAAGATAAAGAACTTATGCATGCATCTTTATTTTTATTTTTATGCCACCACAAACAAATAATCCTTAAGGGGTGAACCTCGAGGTTACTCACATGGGGCTTCAAGATTAAAGCATGCAATATTTTTGTTGTTTTCAAATGCGGATGCAAAAATATAAACATGATATGTAATGTGAAAAGATAACTATGCAATCTTTGGGAATTAAATATGGATAACTACCGAAGTTACCTTTCGGCGAGGGTTCGGTGTTTTAAGTCCTCTCGAACAAGACTTCTTACTTTTTTTTTACTCCTCAAATTCATCATCTAATCTTGGTGGTTGCGTCTCCCGAGATAGTAATCTCTAAGGATGGTATCACCCATGTTGCTTGATTGTCCCATAGATTTGAAGTGAAGTTTTGACACGGGGAATCGAGCAACGTCTTGTTTAGTGTGCATGCTTTGTAGGCTCGGGGATTTACTTGTAGAATTTCGAGGAAGTGATGTACTCCTCCACATTTTGCTCGAGGTATGTCCCGCTTGAAAAAGACAAGGTAGAGATCAAGTGCATGGGCTGTTGGTGGGAAAACACCAACAGAACCAAACTTCATTTATTCTTCTCTAACCATAGGCACAATAAACAAGGTTGAGTTGATTTCTTATATGCTTTACTTAAAACTAACTTGGGTGACAAGATTAGAAGATTGAGCATGATTGTTGCAGTTAAAACTTTCAACTATCTTTTTTTTCAAAACAAGGTGTGCAACATATTAGTTAAATGATTAGGATTATGAGATCAAGAGAGTGGTGGTAGGAACAAAACATGTTGAGCTAATGAAGTTGGGTCAGGTAAGGTTGTTACTCTAACATGTTTAATTCTTTATTTATGAACAAGCCATTCTTAAGGTAAAGCTTAAGTAATGATAACTTACCTCAAGACGTTACCTTATTATTGGAGTGTGAAAGCACCCGTAACACCTTGTGGTGGTCCTTTTCTTATGCTCGAGAAGCTTTCCTTCTTTGGCCTCTTATGTATCTTGCTCCTCACTTGTCTCTTTTATTGTATCATACATTCTTTCTTGTTCTTCAAATTGTTGCTAGGACCTTGTTGCTCCTCTCATGGTTTTATTCCTGTAGTATTAGTTGACAACATATACAGAAGGAATATACAAGTAATTATAAACAAGGATAGAATTGTCATGGAGCTAATGGTTGCTTCTATAGTTGGATATTTTAATTAGCATTTGCTCACTATTACCTTTTCTCTAGTGGGAAATTTTATTATATCTTAAGTTTGATTTTCATGTCGACATTTATTAACCAAAGAAACTTAGAGAGACAAAGTAATAGTGAGTAGAGGGATTGCAAACAAAGATGTCGAGTGGGGGGAGCTTGAGTAGAGGAGGAGTATGTCAGATGATCTTTAGAGGAATCGACCTTCCCCCATGCTCGAGCCTTCCTGTCACTCGACGCTTTAAGTGTGAATGCTGAACCATCCCTAGTCGTGTGTTGCAATCACCTTGTCCTTAGACATTGTTCATCTTGTCTTTGATGTTCTTATGGCCTGTAGCTTTGTCCATCCATTTTTGCTTAACATTCTTCTTTGTTGAATAGAGATAGTGTAAAGCCTTTCAGTTCTTCCATTAATGATGAATGAGCTGTGTCTTTTGCACAAGGTTGGAGTTCATCATATGCCTTGCTTCTTCTCTCATCTGAGTTCATCTCTTGACTTACCCGATTTGGATTTGAGAATTTTCTGCGGGGGTTAGTCCAACACGATAACCATTGTCTACGCAAGTAATTCTTAGTTCAATAACCAAACTAGACTCCATGTCTAATTCAATTAAGGAAGGCTACTTAATCTAAGCACCACGCTTAATTTAAAAGCCTTTGGAAATACCCTATATGCATATAGAATACTCCCAAACTAAAGCATACTATAGCAAACAAAGGTGGCATGAAAACATTATAGAGATTTACTCCGAGATGAAATAGCATGATCATGGTGAGGATTTCTTTTTTTTTTTTTAGATGCAAAATGATATGGATGTATGCAAGAACTAAACATGCAATGGATCTAAGATGAGAAAACATAAACTAAGCGGAGTGAATGCATGAGTTGATCAAGTAAACATGCAAGGCAATGCAAGAAATTAAATGATAACTACTCAATCAATTTATAGTCCATGAGCAAGACTTTCTCACCTTAATCATACTTACCACGATGTGCAGCTTTTTATGTACGTCACTTGAGATGTGTGCATTGAATTCTTGTGACGGCGACTTCTTCTCCAATCTATACATGGTTAGAATAATTTAAATACATACCTTGAGATTACTGAGGGTTCCAATGTTGATGAATCTTGAATGATCGGGCACCCTCGGTTCTTCAAGCTTTCTTCTTTTTCTCGTGGAATCTTGTCGGAAGATCGCAACGACATCTTTTGTCCCTGTCTATTCGACAACTCAACGAGAACAAGGGTAATCCTACTAAAGCTAGTGATACACTAAATTAGCGACATCAAGATCATTATTAAAATCTTTATGCCAATTGCCTCCCCAAGAACGGCGCCAAAAAGCTTGTTGGTATTTATTAGTGCAATAAGAATATGAAGGTTCCACAAGTTTACGTAATACCATTGTAGCTTTTCTCTAGGAGAGTATTCTAGATTATCGTATCCACAGGGGGAAGCTTTGGCTAAAGAATCTAATAAGTCACAATCATGCATCTACTAACTTAGCAAACCCCGCTAATCCCGCAATATGTAACCAATGGTGAGTTACACGGTGCCACTTTGAGGCCATCCCGCCTTTCTAGTGCATCAGCTAGGATAGTTGCATCATGGGCTGATCCCTCCCAGCCAGCCAAGACATAGGTAAATTTCAAGTCAAATGAAACAGCAGCCAAGACATTTTGGGTAGGATGGTTCTTCCTACCCCTAAATCTTCGTGACCGATCCTAGATGGAACCTTTGCATGGATATGAGTCCCATCTATTGCCCCAACACGGTCCTACATAAAATGCAATGGCACATATTAACCGAAATGTAACCCATCAACCACCACCCTAAATTGTATATGTTGGGTGGTTACCTTTAAAGTAAGGATACCATCCGTGGTGTTGCTAATTTTAATTGGGGTCTCATTTGATGGAGGCCTTATCATCTCATGCCTCACTCACCAATAGCATACAGGAGGACTTGTTTGAAATGGCGGTGCACAGTTTCTAAACATCTTCTCCAGGTTTGCCTCACCACTCTAAATCTTTGGTTGTGTCCAACAATGTGCAAAAACATGGCTACTTGCTCTTCTACACAACTATTCAAGTTGTCTTCCAATAAATGCCTAGCTCTAAGCAAGTCACACAAAGAGAAAAAAGGGAGTCTTTTCATGCGTAGCATGTTCACACACTCGATGTCATTGTAGTTGTACATCATGTTCAAGTTGTGTTGGCACTCCTGTTCCCATTGGGTCAGGGGACCATAGCAAATTTGAGGCCTAGAACCCTCTAATGCCCTAATCCTAGCTAACAACAAGTGCATACATAGCGTAGATAAGGGCAACAGACGAGCAAAGAGCATACGCCTCTTTTGTTGCAAATCCATCTATAATAATCAAAGCAATGAGGGCAACAATGTCACGAGCAGGACACATCAAAGACTTGGACATATGCATGGATTAATACCAACAATGAATTCATCATAGACCAGGACATATGCTTAGAATGAAGGAAATCAACAGAAACTAGAACATATGCTCAGGATTCAGTCATAGGAAAAACAAGAACGTAGTAGTAGCCAACAGATCTAGGGAGACAGATAGAAGAAAGGGGGGAATGGATGGTTATTGTACCCTGCAGACCACCAGCAATGCCCACAAGCAAAGATTGACCGAGGGGAAGTGACGAATCAAACCGAAACACCACAGATTCAGGTGACCTGCAAACAAATCACGACTAATCAAGCATGAATCTTGAAGCTAGGGTTAGGAAGAACAGAGAATGGGGTGGGGGGTAAAATCACCGCTAGGGGGATCCACCGCCGCTGCATCAAAAAAGAAAGAGAAGGGGGAGCTCAGATCCGTCATTCACAAACAAGAACAGATCAAGGAATGGGGAGGGGAGACGAGAACCCACCAGTGGCGACGAACGGCGAGCGGCGGGAAAGTGAGGGAGGAGGGGACGGAGGGGGATATATAGGCGGTGGAGATTGGCGGGAAAGGAGGAGGAGGGAGGGAGGGAGTTGGCACCATCTCCGCGGCCGAAATGGCGGCGCTAGCGCAAGACGAGGATGCATCCATCCGAGCCCGGCCGGGGAGGAACGTTTCGATCGGCCATTCCCCTCGAGCCTGGCCGGGGAGCTTGTTTTGCACCAAGCGGGCCTGGCTGGGGGAGGAGAACAGGCAACCAAACACGGGGTGGGTGCATCACGGGAGCCTGGCTGGGGGCATATGCAGGACACCAAACACGCCCTTAGTATGGTCAACCTTGGCTTGCTGACAAATAGTGCATTCTTTAATGAACTGTTGAATGCTCTTCTTCATATCGAGGCCAAGTAAATGATTTGTTTGATCCCGTGATATGTTGGTAAATATCCAGAATGACCTCCAGTTGCACTCTGATGCACAGCTTGTAAGATGTGTTTCGAGCAAGTTCATTTTCACCCAACCGGTCTTACCATTCAGCCTGATAATACCATGTAACAAGCTGAATCCGATCGAGGAATGTGCCCTTCCTTCAATTCAGCCAACAACTTGGTTGCTTTGTCCTTTGTTAGGGTAACCCGGCTTCACCTTTTCCATCCACTCGCCTTGCAGAGTAGAGATAAAGATACTGAGGCCCACTGCATCTTGTTGGTATTTATTAAGTGCAATAAGAATATGAAGGTTCCGCAAGCACCACGTAATACCATTGTAGCTTTTCCCTAGGAGAGTATTCTAGAGTATCGTATCCACGGGGAAGCTTTGGCTAAAGAATCTAATAAGTCACAATCATGCATCTACTAACTTAGCAAACCACTAGACTAAAGTGAGGGGGTAAATGATATATATGATAAGAGTTATGCATAATTATCACACAAGAGAATTCCTATGATAAATGTATAGCTAGCAAGTCGAGAGGCAACGGAAGAGATCAAGGTTCCTATGTACTTCTCTATTACTTAGGTTCTATGATAGCAATTACACTACTACACTTTGAAGCAATGGATCCTTTCCAACTCTCGATAAAAGACTGGGAAGAAAGTAGTTGGGAGAAGGTCGCCAAAAGCTCTCTGAAACACCAAACCATACGTGGTGGACTACATAGGCCTTCTGAGTTGTCACCCCCAGGGCTACCACAACGATCCGTAAGTTTGGGCGCAATCTCGGGTAACCTATAGCCTAGACACCATGTCTACACTATTGATTACTACTCTAATCACATATAATAACTAGAACACTCACGAGCGAAGATCCCATGCAATAGCATAACAACTACACTTAACCAAATATATGAAAGACATGAATGTAATAGAGAAGATAAATATATGAATCATAAGTCTTATAGAGAAAAGATACAAGACATACCAAACTCTGTAGACATCTCCGAACCGGAGTGCGACTCCGCTCTCCTAACTCTCTAGTTGCTAATCTATTACATTGGAGAATCTAGCCCTAATTCTCTAGTGGAGAGGTTGTCCTCACATTGGGACACCTCAATGACCAAATGTGTCAAGAGATAATGAATACAATGAATTAGGGTTTCACCCTGGGAGGGGCGGGGTGCGCTTATATAGCCCTAGGCGATGAGCGATAGCCCTTGGATCAAACCCGACCTTGAACAACGGCGTAGATTCAACCTTAAGGTCGGTTACAAACCGACCTAAAAAGATGAGACCGACGGTGGGGAAACCACGGCGGGCGCCGAACAATTCCTGGCGGCCGCGGGACCCTATGACATCTGGGTCCCACCTTTAAGGTGGTGTCTTCTTCGGTATCTTACGGAATGTTTTAGTCCACATTTTGGATTGGATTACTTCACGGTTAAGTCTCTTCTTCGTATGGCAAGTAATCTCGGGCTTTTCAACGTTCTTATCTGCTTTTACTGTTTTAGTCCTGTAAAGATATAAAATACCAAAACTCGTGGAACTATGTCAAGAAAAGCCCCTAGTCTATGTTTATATTCATTTTATGCCCTTATTTCATGTTTAGTTAACTATTAATATTATGCTATAACAAGTGTCAACATGTACTCAACTCTAGACGAGCATCATTTTGCCTTATTAGAAGCACCCTTTTTGTAAACCACCTTGTACTGAAGGTCCATCAGTTTTAGGATTGCTTTTAACTGCAGTTTATTTGTGACCCTCTGCTCGGATATATAAGATAAGCTTCTATGGTGGGTCCTGATGATAAACTCTTGATTCTGTAGATAGGTTCTCCATTTCTCCACAGCCATCAAGATGGCCATGCATTCTTTTTCATATGCTGCAGTAAGCACATATGATTTGCTAGAGTTGCAGAATAGACCAAGATATCATCCATAAAGATTAGAATTCCTTTCCTCAATAGATGAGCAAAAATCTTGTTCATTACTCCCTGAAAAGTAGCTGGTGCATTTGTAAGCCCAAATGGCATCACCAAAAACTCATATAACCCTTCATGAGTCTTGAATCTGTCTTAAAAGTGTCTCGGGATGAACACATATCCGGTGATATCCGGCTCGAAAAATCCAATTTGGTAAACCAAGCGAGAATCATTCAACTCATCCAGTAACTCTTCTACTACAGGCATTGGATGCTTGTTTTTGACTGTTTGTGCATTAAGCTGCCTGCAATCCACACAAAACCTCCATGTAGAATCCTTCTTCTTGACTAAGAGAACTGGTGAAGCATAAGGACTCCTACTTGGTTTGATAATGCCACTTTGTCAAGCATGTCCTTGACTTGCTTTTCTATTTCATCTTTTCATTGAGGGGAGTACCTATAAGGTCCGCAGCGACAGTGTTGCACCAGTACCGGTTGTATAGTATGATCATAAGGTCTGGCAGGAGGTAAAGTAGTGGTTGAGCCAAAGATATCTGAATATCTATCCAACAGTCTAGAAACTTTAGCAGGGACAACTTGTTCCTGTACAGCATGGACTGTATGAGATAACTCCTTTGCTTCTAGATCTCCAGAAGGACTATCCACCTTTTTTAATATGACACAGTGTGAAATAGCCTTCCTACTGAGCAACCCTTTCATCTTCTTAGCAGAGATCTTCAAACTTTGCTTCTCTTTAGGTTGAACTCCCTTAAGAGTAACCCTGACTCCATCATAAGTGAACCTCATCAGCTTTTTGCCCCAATGTATCCACATAGGGCTGACAGATTCCAGCCAATCCTGGCCTAATATCATATCAAAACATTTTAGGGGTAAAACACCCACATCGAACTGAATTTGTACCCCTGACAAGACCATTGTAGACCCTGGACACCCTGAGTACAATCCATCCTGGTGCCATTGGCAGCTACAAACTGAGTAACCTCCCTGGGAGTTAACAGCTGAGATAACTGACTAGCCAACCCAGGACTGATGAAAGAGCCTACACTTCCAGAGTCCACCAATATCAATACAGCAGTCTTGCCCACTTGAGCACACAGCCTCATTGTGTTTCTGACATTTGTTGATCTTGTCTGTTTTTCTTGAACTGCCATAACCGAGTCCTCCTGTGCCTCTACATCCACCTCCACTTCTTCCTCATTGGTGCTTGTTTCTTCCAGAGCATCCAATAACTCCTCAATTACATGCAGTGACACATGAGGAGGGCACTTATGATCTCTACTCCACTTATTGCCACATTTGAGCATAAGTTGTTTTGTCTTCTGAAAGCCTTTAGTGCAGCTAACTTGTCTTCAGATTCCCCACCCTTCTCCAACAATTTGGGCTTGTTGTCAACATGGCTCTTCAGTTTATCAGTAAATCCCCTGAATGGTGCACGACCACCCTCCTTGGACTGCTTACTCCTTGACTTAGCCAACTCACTTTCCTGAATCAGAGCCAAAGCACTGGCTGTATCAACATTCGCAGGCCTATGTAGCACCAAGGCCAACCGAATTTCCTCTTTGACACCTGCCAAGAATCTGGTAACAAAGTATGTATCATCATAAGTGGGGTTGTACAATAGCAGACTATGGGCTCCTTCCTCAAACTCCAGAATATAATCATTGTGGACTCCTCCGAACAATGTCCTCAAAGTGCTTCAACACAATAGGATACTGATCCTTATCAAAACGCAGCATAACCAGTTCACACAACTGATCCCAATCTGTGATCCGTCCTCCACGCTCCTTGGTGTGCAACCATGTCTTCGCTGTTCCCGTGAAATTGAGAGCTATGAATCTCGTCCTCAGCGCCGGATGCACCGCATACACCCCAAAATACATGAGACAATGGTCACGCCATAAGCGCGGTGCGGTGCCATCAAAACGAGGAAACTCAATCTTAGGAAAAGGTGGTGGTCCGGGCGCACGGATCAGAATAGGAGTCACACGCGTGCCCTTGTTGAAGTTACGTGACCGAGTTGCATGGAACTCACTGCGGTGTTGGCCATGCCCGTTGGACCGCGTGCCGCGTCGCTGCCGGTGATTTCGGCGAGGCCGCGGGCTCGGTGTTGAGGTCGAGCCGTCGGGGTAACGGTTGTTCGACCGCGGTGGGGCGACGGTGGCGCACCACCGCCGGTGGCGGAGCCCCCGCCGCCACGCTCCACCAGCGCCGTTTGCCAAGATTGCCGGCGCCCACGCCGTGCGTGGTATGCCTCCCAGCATGCCCGGACCTGGATGCGGTCCTGCTGACACCGGGTCGATGGAGTCGATCCGTCGCCGAAGGTAGTCGACCTGGGGACGAAGTCTCCTTGGACTGCGCCTCTCTTTGTCTCCGCCATCTCACGCAATTCCTCGGCAAAGACGTCGGCGTCGGTCTCGCTTTCGCCGAGATCGACTGGACCTCGTCGAGCGTCTTCTTCATCATATCTTCGAGCCCCGTCACTTGCTTCGCCGTGTCCGCGAACACCTCAAAGCTCTTGAGTAACTTGGAGAACTTGTCGACAAATTCAAAAGCGTAGCCGCCATCTCGACCTGTACCTTCGGCGGCTTCAGCGCCCAGGTTGACGAAGCTCTCAGCAAGCAAACGAACACGTACTCAGATCGGGATGGTGGATGGATTTATGGCAGTTCGTCTCAGCAGCAATGAATCTGCGAAACAACTGACTAATCACCAGAGCCTTGTACCCCAATCTGGATGAGCACGGTTGTTGTTGTAGGATAAAATTTCGGGAAGGATTGTTAGGGAGCTGATACCAATTGTTAGGATCCGGATTAGATCACTAACGATAACTGAATTGGATTGGAAGAATTGGGGGAAATTTGGGGTAGGGTTAGCAGGAATTGAGGGGCTTGGAGAGCACGAACAGCAGAACAAGGGGAACGGTTACAGACAGAGGGAAGATTCATTCAAACACGAGTTCAGGTTACAGCTGTTCGATGCCTCATCACGAGAACATCCTGCAGTCTTATACTCCGCTACTGGCCAACGGCCCACTCAACGCCTACTGGCCCACGGCCCACAACATAAAGAAGATAAAAGCCCACAAACTATTACAGAAGAATAACGCCTGTTCCTCCCTTGATCAATAGCCGACAGTCAGCCACCCATGGATGTCTTCAGGTTCGTGACACCCTCTCACATTGCCCGCATGCAACACCTTGATTTGAGGAGAAAAAAAAGGAAAGACTACTTGAGAAAAAAAAATTCTTCCCTAGCACACCCACCAATCGCACCCGCTCCTTCTTCTCCTTAAAAATACCAACCGCACCTCCCCGCTACTGCTCCCACCAAATTCGTCGGCCCGGGATGAGCGCGGTCGCCCGACGCCGCTCCGTCCGAACAGACCGCAACGTTCCGACGACGAGTGACACGTCTGAACCGAACGGCCGCCGCGGAACCGCCACCCCATCCGCCTCGACTCCGCGCCCCCACCAAATTCACCGGCGCGGGACGAGTGCGGTCGTCGACGCCGCCCGTTCACTCCGATGATGAACAAAGGAGGCCACATCTTTAATGAGGCTCGAGTAGAGGAGTTAGAGTTATACAAATTATGACTCTCAATATCCTTCTCTTACGTAAAATAGGTGCTTTACCGTCGGTATTCAATTTCTCAGTATTTTATCTTATCATGTGATCTCATTTTTATATATTACTGATGGTGTATCTTGCCACAGACGCTCAAGTGGATTATTACTTATTCTACTGTACATGTATGTGTGGAATAGTCCTAAACCCACAAATATTTGTACAATGAGGATCACATATATTACTTTGTTTTAAAGTTTTATGAGATGTCGTGGCCTAGAATCAACGTGACCACTGTCACATTAATCGTCTGGCTAGTGTGTGCAGCAATGGCTTAGCTCAAGGGACACGGGCGTAAGGTTTATACTGGTTCAGGGCGTTAACGAGCTCCCTAGTCGGTGTGTTCTAACTAAGTCCGAGCTCAAAGGCTCGTAACGAGGGGATGACAAGTCGGGTCGAGAGAGGGAGAGGATCCCAAGTCTCTTTGATTGAGGCGAATGCCAATATCGATGTGCGAGTGAAGCCGTGGGCGCGTGAAGATTGCTTGCCCCGCCCGATGGCGAAGGCCCCCTTTATAGTAAGGGGGGGGTACATGGGCACCAACGAGACCGAGGGCTTGATCATAGAAAAGGGATAGGACTGCGAGGGTGAAAATGCAAGATGTATAGGGAATGGTGAGCTCTTGCACGTCAAAGGAGGTCGATACCGCCCGAGCGCGTGTGTTTTCGAGCTCACACGCCCCGGAGAGCTCGTCGTGAGTGCTTCGCCGAGCTCCGGTCTTCGAAGGAGCTCGTCGGGTACCGCCACGTGGGGCACGACATGGAGATCGCCGCCGCCGTATGCGGGAATCCGGTTGAGAGACGCCGGGCTGCCCATCCTCGGTCGGCGTTGGAATGGGCATCCGTCCCATCGGTGTAATGCGCCCATCCCCTTGAGGTGATCTGACGTTGGGCGTACTACCCTGTCGGAGTGGTTGGGCGCTGTTGAGGTCGGGAGCATCCGACGTGGGCGGAGGATGAGCTCGTCACCCAGAAAGAGCTCGTTCCGGGCTTCGAAGAAGAAATCGTCGTCACTGTTGATCCTTGCCGTACGCGGGATTCGCGGAATGGACGGTGGTCAATGCACGTTTTCCGACAAGCGAGTAGGAACACGTCTCGTCAAGATGCCGCGTCCCACATCCGAGGAGGTGGCATGACGTCGCTTGTACCCGATTCGTACGAGGAGGTGATGGTTGCGTTGCTGTAGAATATGGCGGGTCGGATCCGTCACTCGTGCCCGTCACTGTGGCCCGGCGTGGCTACAGTGCTCGTCAGGGGAGTGGTTGGCCTAACCTGTACTCGATGGCTTCGCGTCGAAGATTCGTGCTCACGTTCCAGCCCAGGTGCTCATTCGAGGCGGAGTGTCGCCCCTCGGACGAACTCCTCGCGCTCAAGAGCTCAAGCTCTCCGTTTGTGAGCGTATGAATGCGGACGTGCTCATTTTGAACTCGTGTTCGTGCGGGGCGGAGCTCGTCCGAGGCAGAGATGTGTCCCGCCCTTGTCGAGGTCATTGCGGGGTGTCTTCCCGGGATGCGAGAGAAGGCCGTCACGCCCCGAACTCGACGAGTCGTTTGATGGGGTTTTGCTTTGATTTCGCCGTATATTTGGGATACCTAAATATTGGACCCCACAGTAGCCCCCGAGCGACTAGGGGAGAAAGGGGGCCCCCTCAGCGCTTTTCTCGATGAGGTAGACTTCGTGATCATAGTGGGAGTCGCGTGGCGCCGCCTTACTCGTGTGACGGTTCCTCAAAATCTGAAGCGTCGCGGGCTGCCCTGTCGCATCGGCGGTTAATGCAGGTGCTCGTGCATATCTACTATTGGTAGTAATTATTGCGGGTCCACGTGCGCCATCGCCATTGGTGGTGGTTTCTCATGATTCGAGCGTTGTAGGTGGAGGAGTGGGAGGATCCGCACGGAGCCACCCCTTGTGCGGGGGAGGTGAACCGCCCCTCGACTATCAATTCGAGGGCTCGAGCCGTGGAGGTAGCATCGGTTTTCTTCCTCCGACCTTCTTTTCCTTCCTCCAAAGACTCGCCTTGTCTTAGAGATGGAGAGGGAGAGGCTTGGGTGCCAGAGGCTGGGGGGGAGGATGCCGCCACCGCTAGGGGACGGGCGTGTCCTCCCATCGCTTCCGGCGTCGTCGACGATCCCGGCGCCTCCGGAGCCATTCCTCCTCCTCCGGCACCCGCGCTGCCTCCTCCACCGTTCACGGGGGTGACCATCATTGCCGAGCTCCGTCTCAGCCTCGGACTCACGCCGAGGCCAAGGAGACGTGAGGGTGGCGCTCATCGACGGCCCGGGAGCGGGGAGCTTGAGATGCGGCGCATCCGAAGGCGAGAATGCCGACCGCCGCGGTGAGTGCTCGTCCTCTTGGTTTCTTCTTTGGATTGGTTTGCGCTTTGTCGATACCTTGTTCTCTCTTTGCAGCTCACACGGAGGAGGTGGACCGCCGCGGGGAGGCTGCCGGAGGTCGCCATCCGCGGCATTCGCCGCGGGACGGTGACGGCCCCGGCGATGGCGTCGTCGGCCACCCGGCGCCGACCAGACGGAGGTCGGGGATTCTCGGGCGGAGACTCCTGCGACCTTCACCGACGTCATGGGGACTTCGAGGCCACGGCGGAGGTGTTGGTGGCGAGCACCAACGTCGGTGCTCTCCTTGCGGAGGGGAGTAGCTCCTCGGGCCTACGGCGGAGGTTGCGGCGGTGTTTGATCAGCTCCGGCAAGGTCATCGTCACTAAGCTAGAGCTGGACAAGGACCACAAGGCGCTCCTCGACCGCAAGGCCCATGACCGCGACGCGGCGAAGCTCGAGCTCGATGTGGACTTAGGATGTCGTCGTCATGGAAGTCACCGTAGCTAGGATTACCTCTTTTGCTTTCCTTGCTTTTGTAGTCCCCTACTTGCATCATGTACACATATATGTATATATAAGTAATGAATGTATCAAGGGAATTACTTTACCCTTGGGACGTTCCCCTTATTTTGAGTGCTTGATGTTGTTTGCCTCGTATTGAGTTTATGAACTGTGACGAGGTCTTGCGCGTAGTTAGTGGCGGGATCGTGAGATGTCATGAGTTCGCTCGGGCGATGAGTTCGTGCTTTCGACGTCGCGGTGAGTGGCATGGGATGGTTTATCGGCATGGCCCTCGAGCTCGCTCGATTTTATCGCGGACGGCTTTGCCTTAGCTCGCCATCTTTCGTTAGTAGGCTCGCGTGACGCAGCCCCCCGTGCCTCTTCCCGTGTCTTAGGTTCGTCTCGGAGGAGCTCGGTTTTCTCTGGTGCTTGTGCGGAAACTGGCGCGGGTGTAGCCCCCGAGGCTCCATGGGAATGAGAAGTTCGTGTGGAGGCTTTTAGGAGTTGTCGCGTGTTCGTTTTCCCGTTACTACGCGAGGTCAAGAGAGGTGAGCTCGGTCTCGATTTTACCTCGTTGGCCGAAATCGAAAGTGCTCGGTGAGCTATTAGCGGTTGGTTTAGGGGAGGTCAAGCTCGAGCTCGTTCGTTGTGGTCAGCTAGTGGACCGACCTCGTATTCGAAAGGCACGACCTTTACGGTTCTCGAGCTCGTTCGTAGAGCTCGAGGACTCGAGTCACCTCGTCGTCAGAGGACAACCTAAGGTCGTCTTTACGCCTCCTTTGGCAACCCAAACGCGCTTAGGTGGAAGCCCCCGAGCTCGCACGTGAGCTCGGGGCGAGAGCCGTCGATGCTGCTTCACCTTAGGCCCCCTCGCTCGATGTGTTCCCGGGCGGCCGTCAAGCCCTCGTGGAAGGCCGGCCTTCGAACCCTAGGATGAGTCATGCTTGATCCGAGCTCAAGCTTTGCGGTCGTTAGGACAAGCTCGCATGCATTTATTCTGCAGTAAAAACTAGTCGTTAGTAACTAACCGTTGGAAAGTTAATGTTGGACGGCGCGGTTACCGCCGCGCCGCCCCTTTTGTCGCCCGTTGCGCCACGTGTCGTCGAGGTGTCCACCCTTGGGCGGAAACGGCTACCCGGGGCGCGTGAGTACGTTCGGGTAGTCCCGCCATTTGTTCGATCGAAACAGGCATGTGACTTCGATTGATCTCGGTGAGTGTGAGTTCGTTCTTAGTCCCCAGAGCTCGAGATCGGTGAGATTTTTGCGAAAAAATGGTATGTAAAAAACGTGGGGTGTGCGCCCCAGTCCTTGTAGTCCCCGAGCAAGGGCTGGTCTCGTTGTATAAGGAGGTCAGTCATTGCTCAGTAAACTAAAAATGGAAAACGAGCTCGAGTGCTTGGGCAGGCTGTTGCATCGGATCGATGAATTTCCATTAAAAGTTTTGCAGCTACAAGGTTTTCAAAGTACATTTCAAGGGTAAAAGCGGCGTAGCCGTTCGATGTTACAGGCATTGGTGAGGACGCGCCCTTGTAAGTCTTTGATTTGTACACGCCGCCTCGGGACTTGGTGGATGACGTACGGCCCTTCCCATGCTATTTGAGAGCTTGTGGCGATCCTTCGTGCTCTGAACCCGTCGAAGGACGTGGTCGCCGACGCTGAATGCCTGGCCCTTGACGCGTCGGTCGTGGAAACGCCTCATGGACTGCAGGTATTTGGTGGAGTGGATAAGGGGCGAGGTCGCGCGCCTCGTCGAGCTAGTCCACTACGTCTTCGAGTGCCGCTTGGTTGACGTCTTCGTTGTACGCTCGAACTCGAGGTCGGTGGGGAGGGTGGCTTCGACCGAAGACGAGGAAGAACGGGTATGTCCCGTCGCCCCTTTGGGTGCCGCAGACTCTAGATGATGGAGGAGAGCTCGGCCAGCCAGCGATGGGCGAACTTTTTCAAGCCGTTTGAAGATGCGTGACTTCATGCCTTGTAGTATGAGACCGTTGGCCCGTTCCGCCCGCCCGTTCGTCCTAGGGTGGGCAACCGATGCGGTGTCTATCCGGATGCCATGCTCCCGACACCGTCGGCGAAGGTTTTCTCCCATGAAGTTCTTGCCGTTGTCGGTGATGATCGAGTTGGGGACTCGGCGGTGGATGATGCCTTGGGTGAAGAATTTGACGGTCTCCTCAGCCCGGCATCTTGAGATGGGCACGACCTCGACCCACTTGGAGAATTTATCGACGGCGACGAGGAGGTGGGTATAGCCGCCGGTCGTCCTCCTCGGAAGGGTCCTACCATGTCGAGTCCCCGTGACCGCAAAAGGCCATGTGAGCGGGATTGCACGGAGGGGCGAGCCGGAAGGTGGGTTTTCTTGGCGAAGAACCGGCAACCCTCGCAGTGTCGTGCGACCTTGTGGGCGTCGGCGACGACGGTCGGCAAGAGAAACCCTGTCGGAAGGCCTTACCGACAAGAGCTCGTGGTGCCGCATGGTGGCCGCACTCGCCGGCGTGGATCTCCCCGATGAGCTCTTCTCCTTCCTCGAAGGTGACGCAACGCCTGGAGAATGCCTGTGGCACCTCGCCGGTAAAGCTCTTCCCGATTACGGTAAAAGACTTAGCTCGTCGGGCCAAGCGCCTCCATTCTTCTTTGTTTGGGCGCGGTATTCCCCCTTTGATCCATTGTAGGAGGGGTATACGCCAGTCGGGCTTCGGGGTCTTGGCGCCGGAGCTTGATGTGGATCTCGGGCCGGCCGCCGCCCCCCGAGCTCGGTCTTGGGATAGTCCTGGGTCCTACCTCCGAGCCAGCCCCGATTACGCTCCCGGGGACGATTTCTTGGACCAGCCCCCGGGCCGGTCTCGGGGGCGGCCCTCGATCTTGTCGAGACAGCGTTCACGACCATGCAGGTCGTGCAGGGCGAGCTCGAGCTCCGTGGGACGTCGATCTGCATGGCAGTCATTACGGCCATGCAGGGCGTTGCGGGGGCAAACTTCGTGCTTGTTAGCGAAGTCGCTCTCCACGGGGTCCGCGGTGTGTGTCGCCAAGAGGGCTTGGCTCGGCCTCGGCCGTCATTGGTCCCATCTTGAGGCGTATCGAGGGGGGTGTCTTTGCTCATGCATGAAGACCCTCGGTGGGACCGTAACGGCCGGAGAAGTTTCGCGAGCTCGTCGCGTCGTTGTTGTGGTTGCGGTGAATGTGATTGACCTCGAGCCCGTGAAAATGCTCCTCGAGCTCTCGGACCTTCTGGTGGTACGCGACCATCTTGGGGTTGACGCAATCCGCCTCCTTCATGACCTGGTTCTTGATGAGCTCGAGTCTCCCCGCACCTCGAGGTGCCGTATGCCGAGCTTCGTGGGCAATGCGCAGGCCGTTCACGCCTCGTACTGCGCGACGTTGTTGGTGGCGGGAAAATGTAGACGTATGGAATACTTCATGCGTACCTTGTGGGGCGAGATGAACATGAGCACGACCCCTGCCCCGTATTTCTTAACGGAGCCGTCGAAGTACAACAGCCAGTACTCGATGTCGTCCGGCCTTGGCGGTTGCTCGACCTCGAGTCCACTCGGCGACGAAGTCGAGAGCGCTTGAGACTTAATGGCGTCCCGTGGCGCGTATGTAATGTCTGCCCCCCATGAGTTCGATTGCCCATTTGGCCACTCGTCCTGTGACCTCGGGTGCGGACAATCTCGCCGATGGGGAACTTGGAGACGACGACGATCGGGTGCGCATCGGTAATGCCGGAGCTTACGCAGGGTGATCGCCAGCGCATAAACGAGCTTTCAAGGCGCGGCGTAACGTGCCTTCTTGGTTGGACCTTGAGCGCGTGTCCTTCTTCTTCTCTTTCGGCGACAAGCACGGGTCTTGGCGACTTTCATGGTGGCGGAGATGTAGAGGGAGGACGGGCTCATGTGGGGGGTCGGTGCGGCAGTACGGGCGGGTTCTTGAGGAGCTGTTTCAAAGAATCTAGCGCTTGCTAGGCCTCGTCGGTCCATTTGAAGCGCTCCGTTTTCTTCAATAATTTATACAGCAGTAAGCCGCGCTCCCCGAGTCGAGCTATGAACCAACTGAGGGCATGATCCGCCCCATGCTTGTGATGGCAGCAATTTTTTCGGGGTTGGCTTCAATGCCTTGCTCGGACACGACAAAGCCGAGGAGCTTCCCTCTCGAGACTCCGAAAATGCATTTTTCTGGGTTGAGCTTGACCCGTACTCGCGTAGTTTGTCAAAGACTTTCGTGAGTGTTGGTAAAAATTAACGCGAACAGAGAAATCCGCAAGCGCACGGATACCGATGTAGCTTTCACCGGGAGTATTCAGTATCGATTTCCACGGGAATGTGAAGTGTACTAGAAAGAGTAGGAACGTCCGAAGAAAAGAATAATGATGTGGGGAGAGAGTTTAGAATTTTCTAAGTATTCTAAGTTGATCTAAATAATCAAAGGCTTGCTTTACTTTACTTACGTCGGAGCAACGGTACCGTCCCGATCCTCGAAAAAGACTGGGAAGGGGTGATCGGGAGAAAGGCCGCCAAAAAGCTCTACGAATCACCAACCCGAACGTGGTGGAATACAAAGACGGACAGGTGGTCACCCTGGGGGCTACCACAACTAACCGTGGGATTGGGCGCAAACTCAGGTAATCTCTAGTCTAGACACCACGCCTACACTATTAATTACTACTCTAATTTCACGTTAAAACTAGAGCACTCAATACGAGCAGAGATCCAGTAAATATTGTAACGTAAGAACTGAAATTAATAGAATAAATAGAAATAATAAATGAAGAACCTGGAGATTGCTGAAGATGAACTAGTTGCTGTAGATGTACAATGTTGATGAAGATCCGACAGGTCCGGATCTCCAGCTTTCTCCGCTCCTCTCTCCTTGATCTTACAACTAGATGAACTAGAAGAACTAGATCTAGAACTAGAACTAGACGAACTAGACAACTAGAGGGACCTCTCTCTCTTCTAATATGAAACCCTAGATTTTGCTCTGTCGATAGCTAATGAAAAGATGATCTGAGATGATTGAAGCCAGGGGCCTGGGGGCTTGCTTATATAGCGGTCTTCTTATGTCTCTTCAGCTTCAGCAGGCAATGTGGTACTAATCTTCATGCTTAACCGACACCCTCGGATCAAACCGACATCAAACGACCGGATTAGATTGCATCTCGGAGGCGGTTGGAGAAGCTTCTGGAAACGGGGCTTGCTTGGCAGCCAAGGCAGGCCGATCGGCCTGTTTATTGGGCCGATCGGCCCAGGGTGGGTCCCACCCTGGGCCCCGCGATGCGTCGTGGCTTCTGGAGTCTTCTAGATGATGTTTTCTTCGGTGCCAAGTTTGGTTCACGTCGGGAGTAATCCGGAGCCTTCTAGACTTGTTTCGGAGTTGGATTGCGTTGCGTTACGTCGGTCGTATGCCACGTCATTTCCGCTGTTTTTTACGTTAAGTCCCCGCAAATCACAACTTTACCAAAACTCATGGAAATCATTAGTATAAACCCCTAATAAGGTTATCTAATTATATTTTAGTCCTTTTCCATGTTTAGTTGACAATTAAAAGTATACGTTAACATGTGTCAACAAACTCCCCCAAGCTTACCCTTTGCTAGTCCCTAGCAAAGCTATATGCTATAATAGGATCGGGAGTTGCTACTACGCTTTCATACCTCGGAAGTCTTTGTGTTTATCGAGAAATAAATTCTCCTCTTAACAGATTGCTCTCTCATACATTGTTTACCATGGGGCGTAGCCTTTTCACGAATCATAAGCAAGATAAAACAATCAAGTTAAGTACCATGTCTCAAGTTCTTTGATCAACTATCATCTGGGGTTTTGCAATATTTTTCAAAAGAAACTCGAGAGATCCTATGTATGACCCTCTTAAGTAGATGGTATGTAGTGGTGTCACACATGTGGTAGGACATACATAGTGGGATGATAGTGGTGAAGTGGATGAGGATGAAAGGTAGTAAATAGCCTTTAGCCTTTTCTAGTATTATTATTTTTTTCTCAAGCATCTTGGACTATATCTCTCTTTCTAAAAATTGCTAAGACCTGGGCTATTCATTCTTGGAGAGGTGGGCTTTGCCCCGGACTTGTGTCCATTTTTCTCTCTCCTTAGAGATGTGGGCCCTACTCACCCTCGGACACGTGTCCATTATTCATCTCTAAATATATTTAGGGAGGTAGGCCCTTCTCGCCTAGTATGACTTTTGTCCGTTACTCTCCCTCTCTCGTCTCACTTTTCTCTCTAAATATTTATTTTTCTTTTTTTTTCTTTCTTTCTTTCTTTTTTTTTTTCGAATATAGCCCAGCCTCTATTTAGCATAAACACTGAGAGAGACATATCCAAAAATTGCAAGAGTTTATTTTTATAATTATGGCTATCGGCTTGATGGAATATGGGGAGGCGTACTTCCGGGTTAGAAGCAGCGTATTTAGTGGAGTGGAATGATCTTGATGCGAATGATAAACTCTTAAGGGTCATAGCTAAGGAACTCATCATGTAATGTTTTATAATTTTCAAAGATAAAAACCAGGAATCAAGTATCTCTAGGAATATGATAAACAGCAGCTCAACTTTTCATGTATCTTTATCCTTCAACGCTAAGACTCAGATTAAGCATGTGATTCCCACAGGTGTTGGGTTTAGAGCAAATTAAGCATTTAAAGCTTTGGGAGAATCTAAGTCTGAAGTGTAAGTACTTTTTAAGAGGAACTATGGCGGAGCAACTATTCATCATTTCCTTAGCATATATCATCAAGATCAATATTTAAAGAGAAAAGCCAACTAGCAGACTCTAGCATTTATTTAGACTCTCACAAACTAAGACTCTAATTAAGACTCATTATATCTAGCAAAGCAAATATATATAAAACTAGCTAATAAGACAAAAAGGGAAAGAATACTTACGGATAGATGGGGATGCCCTCCCCAAATTTGGACATTGACATAGTCGCTTGGTGATGGTAAAGTGAGGTAGACGGTAGTAGTGATGTTGCCTTACTTGATGGCGCACTAATGAAGATAGTTCTTTGGTCAAGTAGTAACACGTCTCTACTCCGTCGTATCTTACTCCTGCTGGTCCTTCAAATCCTGCTCAACTCAAATAGACAACAAAACTTGTGGAACTGGTTAAGCGTTAGCGGTTGGCCACTTAAGCCTTTGTTGCCTAGTATTTTTTTTATTGATTGATTCTATTAGAGTGGATCATTGAATTGCAAGAATTCAATCAAATCAATTTCTTCTAAGTTTTCAGGTTCTAGAAAAACTTTCAAACGATGGCCATTTACCTTAAATGTGTTACCTGTATCATCTTGAAGTGTAACGGCGCCATGTGGTGCGACCTCAATTACTTTGAATGGCCCTTCCCACTTGCTTGAAGTTTTCCATGACCGAAGAGCTTCACTCTTGAGTTGAACAAGAGGGACTTTATCTCGGGCTTGAACTCCTTATGCTTGATCCTCTTGTCATGCCACCTTTTTGTTCTCTCTTTGTAGATCTTGGAATTGTGATAAGCTTTTTTCTCTCCATTCCTCTAGCTCGATAGTTGCATCCGCCGGTTCTTGCCCGGCTAGATGGAGATCCATATTCCATTTCTTGATTGCCCGGTGAGCTCTAAATTCCAATTCCACGGGCAAGTGGCATGTTTTTCCATATACGAGCTGATAAGGTGACATGCCTATGGGTGTTTTGTAAGCGGTGCGATATGCCCATAGTGCATCATGGAGCTTGTGTTTCCATTTCTTTCCCATCTCATCCACGGTCTTCTGTAGAATGTTCTTGATCTGCTTATTTGATGTCTCAGCTTGACCGCTTGTTTGAGGATGGTAGGGAGTTGCTATGTTGTGTTTGACTCCATGTGCTGCTAGAAACTGTCTGAAGGATTTGTCAATGAAGTGTGATCCTCCATCACTTATGACCATCCGAGGTGTGCCAAATCTTGGGAATATCACTTCTTGGAACATCTTCTTAGCATGCTTTGAATCATTGGCACGGCATGGTAGTGCTTCTACCCACTTGGACACATAGTCGACAGCCACCAGGATGTATTCAGCATCACCAGATCTTGGGAATGGTCCCATGTAATCAATCCCCCAGACATCAAACAACTCCACTTGAAGGTTGTTCTGAAGGGGCATTGCATCTCGAGTATTGATGTTCCCATGCCTCTGGCATCTAGCGCATCTTCTCACATAGTCTTTTGTATCTTGATACATTGTTGGCCAATAGAATCCGCTTTGCGGATCTTTGCATGTGTATGCGGAATGCTCCGTAGTGTCCTCCATAAGGTGATGCATGACATCTATCTATTATCTTCAAGCCTTCTTCTACTGGGACACATCTTCTTAGCAATCCATCAGAACATACTCGATAGAGATATGGATCATCCCATAAGTGATAGCGAGCATCATATTTGAGCTTCCTCTTGTCCGCCCCTGGTGCTACATAACCTGCAACCATGTAATTCACAATATCCGCGTACCAAGGGTCGGAGTGTGTGACCTTGAGGAGCGTGTCATCCCTCAAATAGTCATTTATAGGTAACTCGTGTGGTTCCTTATTGAAGCCTAGACAAGTGGTCGGCCACGAGTTCTCTACTCCTTTCTTATCTCTTATTTCTATGTCAAATTCTTGGAGTAAAAGAATCCATCGGATTAACCGTGGCTTAGCATCTTTCTTAGTGAGGAGGTATTTAAGGGCAGCATGGTACGTATAAATAATAACCTTTGCCCCCACTAAGTAAGATCTAAACTTGTCTATAGCAAAAGACGACGACCAACATTTCTTTTTCGGTGGTAGCATAGTTGAGCTGTGGTCCAGACAAGGTTTTGCTAGCATAGGATATAGCATAATGCTTTTTATCCTTTGTGCGCCCAAGAAGCGCTCCAACAAAGCAAAAGTCGCTAGCATCACACATGATTTCAAAAGGTAGCCCAATCGGGTGGTTGAATGATTGAGCTGAGATGAGTGCATTCTTGAGGATTTGAAAGGATTCATAGCACTCATTGTCGAAGACTAAAGGTGCATCTTTAGCTAAGAGGCTAGTCGGGGCCTAGCGATGCGGGAAAAGTTTTTAATGAAGCGCCTATAGAACCCTACGTGGCCTAGAAAGCTTCGGATTTCTTTCACATTTGTGGGAGGTGGAAGTTGTTCAATGACTTCTATTTTCGCTTTATCCACTTCTATCCCACGTTCGGACACCTTGTGTCCTAGCACTATTCCTTCGAACCATAAAGTGGCATTTTTCGATTCGGGACTAAGTGCTTTTCTTCACATCTTTGTAAGACTTTGTCCAAATTCTCCAAGCAATCGTCGAAGGTTTTGCCATAGACAGTAAAATCGTCCATGAACACCTCCATGATCTTTTCAATCATTTCGGAGAAGATAGACATCATGCACCGTTGAAAAGAAGCTGGAGCGTTGCACAACCCAAAGCGACATTCGTCGGTATGCATAAGTTCCATACGGGCATGTGAAAGTTGTCTTATTTTTGGTCATCGGGGTGGATCGGGATTTGATGATATCGAATACCCATCAAGGAAACAATAGAAAGAGTGATTTGCAAGCCGTTCGGCATCTCATCGATGAAGGGTAAGCGGAAAGTGATCTTTCTTTGTGGCCTTGTTTAGTTTCCGGTAGTCAATGCACATACGCCACCCGGTGACGGTCTTGTTGAGGAATGAGTTCATTTTTCTCATTTCTAACAACCGTCATTCCTCCTTTCTTTGGCACTACTTGGACAGGACTAACCCACTCGCTATGTGGCACAGGATAGATAATCCCGGCGTGTAAAAGCTTGAGGACCTCTTTCTTAACAACCTCTCGCATAGCGTTGTTAAGCCTCCGTTGTGATTCCCTCGATGGTGATGCATCAGGATCGATAGGAATACGATGAGTGCAGAGAGCGGGACTAATCCCGATGAGGTCTTCGAGTGAGTAGCCTATGGCTGGTCTATGTCTTTCTAGGACAGTGACAAGCTTATGAGTTTCTTCTTGGGAAAGCTTATCACTGATAATGGCTGGAGTTTCTCGATTATTATTGAGAAAGACATATTTCAGGCCAGCAGGAAGTGGTTTCAACTCAATTGAGGGTCGTGGTGGCACCTCCGTTGTATCTAGTTCGATAGGCTCTGCCAGTTCTTCCTCTTCTTCTATGAAGTGTTCAACATCAAAGACTGGTTTGGCCATTTCTTCTAGGGACGCCATTAAGACTTCCTCAAGAGGATCTTGTTTGGGCTTGGGTTCTACTATCGCATTATGTGAGCGAGCAAGAGAAACATTGATAGGAGAATTTCGACTTTAAATTCAAGAGACTTTTGTTTGGTCGCTCTTGAAAGAGTGTTCCGAAAGGTACACCAATCAAGAGGAACGTGTCTGAAATGTCATAGACGTGAAAATCTAGACGATAATCAGAGCCTCTTATGCGCAAAGGAATTGACCTTATGACCCCATAACTCTCAAGAGTGACTCCAGAAAGAAGTCTTAAGAGTTTATGAGATGGGATCATGGACTCGTCGGGACAAAGTTCTTCAGCTAGAGATTTTGAAATAAGATTCATCCCAACGGTAGGGCTATAACGAGCTTTTATGGTCTTTCCTTTAATCTTCTTTGAATAGAGCTTTTGAGGGAGCAGTGATTCGGGTTACCTCGGTGGATAGCTCCGCACGCCAACCACTCATGGCTCATAATGGCTGAGAGTCCTTTAATGTACTCCATTAAGAATGGATCATTGTGTGGACCATCCTCAAATAGTCTTTGAGTGCACGGAGGCTTTGCACGAATAGGAAAATTCGAGGCATTCCCAAAATCTTCAAAAAGATCTACCTTGATTTCCGAGAGGAATGTGCTAGGATGGGGTTTGTCACTCTCTAGAGTGGTGTCTAGAGTGTGATGTGTTCCCAAAGTAGGAGGTTCTATGGCAACCAGATCATTAGAAGGGTTTATAGGAATTTCCGATTCGGTTGCGTGTGTCTCCTCTTGTTGTTCGGGGCTCGGCTCTACTTCCTCTTCTTCAGGAAACTCATCATAAACGCCCGAGTGTAGGGGGTGTTTTCAAGAATTTTCTCAAGGATAGCTTTTCCCTCAGTAATGGTCATGTGTGTGAATGAGCCGCCGGAAGAAAGGTCAAGGTGGAGAGCATCTTCTTTGGTAAGACCATAATGAAAATGATATAAAAAGAACTTGGTCGGGCAAAGAAATTTGGGCCGGTATTTATGAGGTGTGTGAATCTGGCCCATCTTTGCACCTAGAGTTTCCTTCTCTTTTTGTTTGAATGTTAAAACTTCTATACGAAGGGCATAAACTTTGGAAAGAGGGAAGAAGGCTAGACAAAATTTGTCCCGAAGTTCATCCCAATTCCCATTAACTCCGCCAATGGAATGAGCATACCATTGTTTCGCTCTACCTAAAAGGGAAAACGGAAATAAAATCCATTTGGTGGTCTCATGTGTCATGCCATCTAAGTGAAGGCATGAACATAGTTGCTCAAATTCCCGAAGGTGAGTATAGGGGTTTTCGTCTTCATGCCCAGAGAAGGGTTGGTCCCGAACCATGGCTATAAAGCCAGGACGAATTTCATAGCCAGAAGCTGTGATTGGCTTTGATGATTTTGGTGGCTCTAACAATTCGCCCTTTGGTGCAGAATATTTGTAGATAGGAGTGGAATCCATATTTTAAAGGTAGGGGTAAAAGGGTAGAAAGATAAAAGGTAAACGGACTAACGTGGTTCTAACTAGGACAGCTACCGTTTTCCAAGCAACGGCTTTAAAAGCTTGTTGTTGGTAAAAATTAACGCGAACAGAGAAATCCGCAAGCGCACGGATACCGATGTAGCTTTCACCCGGGAGTATTCCAGAGTATCGATTTCCACGGGGAACGTGAAGTGTACTAGAAAGAGTAGGAACGTCCGAAGAAAAGAATAATGATGTGGGGAGAGAGTTTAGAATTTTCTAAGTATTCTAAGTTGATCTAAATAATCAAAGGCTTGTTTTTTACTTTACTTACGTCGAACAACGGTACCGTCCCGATCCTCGAAAAAGACTGGGAAGGGGTGATCGGGAGAAAGGCCGCCAAAAAGCTCTACGAATCACCAACCCGAACGTGGTGGAATACAAAGACCTGACAGGGCTGTCACCCCTGGGGCTACCACAACTAACCGTGGGATTGGGCGCAAACTCGGGTAATCTCTAGTCTAGACACCACGCCTACACTATTAATTACTACTCTAATTTCACGTTAAAACTAGAGCACTCAATACGAGCAGAGATCCAGTAAATATTGTAACGTAAGAACTGAAATTAATAGAATAAATAGAAATAATAAATGAAGAACACGGAGATTCTTTGAAGATGAACTAGTTCTTTGTAGATGTACAATGTTGATGAAGATCCGACAGGTCCGGATCTCCAGCTTTCTCCGCTCCTCTCTCCTTGATCTTACAACTAGATGAACTAGAAGAACTAGATCTAGAACTAGAACTAGACGAACTAGACAACTAGAGGGACCTCTCTCTCTTCTAATATGAAACCCTAGATTTTTGCTCGTCGATAGCTAATGAAAAGATGATCTCGAGATGATTGAAGCCGGGGGCCGGGGGCTTGCTTATATAGCGGTCTTCTTATGTCTCTTCGGCTTCGGCAGGCAATGTGGTACTAATCTTCATGCTTAACCGACACCCTCGGATCAAACCGACATCAAACGACCGGATTAGATTGCATCTCGGAGGCGGTTGGAGAAGCTTCGGAAACGGGGCTTGCTTGGCGGCCAAAGGCAGGCCGATCGGCTGTTTATTGGGCGATCGGCCCGGGGTGGGTCCCACCCGGGCCCCGCGATGCGTCGTGGCTTCTGGAGTCTTCTAGATGATGTTTTCTTGATTGCCAAGTTTGGTTCACGTCGGGAGTAATCCGGAGCCTTCTAGACTTGTTTCGAGTTGGATTGCGTTGCGTTACGTCGGTCGTATGCCACGTCATTTTCGGCTGTTTTTACGTTAAGTCCCGCAAATCACAACTTTACCAAAACTAATGGAAATCATTAGTATAAACCCCTAATAAGGTTATCTAATTATATTTTAGTCCTTTTCCATGTTTAGTTGACAATTAAAAGTATACGTTAACATGTGTCAACAAACTCCCCAAGCTTACCCTTTGCTAGTCCCTAGCAAAGCTATATGCTATAATAGGATCAGGAGTTGCTACTACGCTTTCATACCTCAGAAGTACTGTGTTTATCAGAAATAAATTCTCCTCTTAACCAGATTGCTCTCTCATACCTGTTTACCATGGGGCGTAGCCTTTTCACGAATCATAAGCAAGATAAAACAATCAAGTTAAGTACCATGTCTCAAGTTCTTTGATCAACTATCATCCTGGGGTTTTGCAATATTTTTCAAAAGAAACTCAGAGATCCTATGTATGACCCTCTTAAGTAGATGGTATGTAGTGGTGTCACACATGTGGTAGGACATACATAGTGGGATGATAGTGGTGAAGTGGATGAGGATGAAAGGTAGTAAATAGCCTTTAGCCTTTTCTAGTATTATTTTTTTTTTCTCAAGCATCTTGGACTATATCTCTCTTTCTAAAAATTGCTAAGACCTGGGCTATTCATTCTTGGAGAGGTGGGCTTTGCCCCGGACTTGTGTCCATTTTTCTCTCTCCTTAGAGATGTGGGCCCTACTCACCCTCGGACACGTGTCCATTATTCATCTCTAAATATATTTAGGGAGGTAGGCCCTTCTCGCCTAGTATGACTTTTGTCCGTTACTCTCCCTCTCTCGTCTCACTTTTCTCTCTAAATATTTATTTTTCTTTTTCTTTCTTTTCTTTCTTTTTTTTTTTTTTCGAATATAGCCCAGCCTCTATTTAGCATAAACACTGAGAGAGACATATCCAAAAATTGCAAGAGTTTATTTTTATAATTATGGCTATCGGCTTGATGGAATATGGGGAGGCGTACTTAGGGTTAGAAGCGTATTTAGTGGAGTGGAATGATCTTGATGCGAATGATAAACTCTTAAGGGTCATAGCTAAGGAACTCATCATGTAATGTTTTATAATTTTCAAAGATAAAAACCGGGAATCAAGTATCTCTAGGAATATGATAAACAGTGACTCAACTTTTCATGTATCTTTATCCTTCAACGCTAAGACTCAGATTAAGCATGTGATTCCCACAGGTGTTGGGTTTTAGAGCAAATTAAGCATTTAAAGCTTTGGGAGAATCTAAGTCTGAAGTGTAAGTACTTTTAAGAGGAACTATGGCGAGCAACTATTCATCATTTCCTTAGCATATATCATCAAGATCAATATTTAAAGAGAAAAGCCAACTAGCAGACTCTAGCATTTATTTAGACTCTCACAAACTAAGACTCTAATTAAGACTCATTATATCTAGCAAAGCAAATATATATAAAACTAGCTAATAAGACAAAAAGGGAAAGAATACTTACCTGGATAGATGGGGGATGCCCTCCCCCAAGCTGGACATTGACATAGTCGCTTGGTGATGGTAAAGTGAGGTAGACAGTAGTAGTGATGTTGCCTTACTTGATGGCGCACTGATGAAGATAGTTCTTTGGTCAAGTAGTAACACGTCTCTACTCCGTCGTATCTTACTCCTGCTGGTCCTTCAAATCCTGCTCAACTCAAATAGACAACAAAACTTGTGGAACTGGTTAAGCGTTAGCGGTTGGCCACTTAAGCCTTTGTTGCCTAGTTTTTTTTTTATTGATTGATTCTATTAGAGTGGATCATTGAATTGCAAGAATTCAATCAAATCAATTTCTTCTAAGTTTTCAGGTTCTAGAAAAACTTTCAAACGATGGCCATTTACCTTAAATGTGTTACCTGTATCATCTTGAAGTGTAACGGCGCCATGTGGTGCGACCTCAATTACTTTGAATGGCCCTTCCCACTTGCTTCGAAGTTTTCCATGACCGAAGAGCTTCACTCTTGAGTTGAACAGTAGGACTTTATCTCCAGGCTTGAACTCCTTATGCTTGATCCTCTTGTCATGCCACCTTTTTGTTCTCTCTTTGTAGATCTTGGAATTGTGATAAGCTTTTTCTCTCCATTCCTCTAGCTCTGATAGTTGCATCTGTCGGTTCTTGCCAGCTAGATGGAGATCCATATTCCATTTCTTGATTGCCCAGTGAGCTCTAAATTCCAATTCCACAGGCAAGTGGCATGTTTTTCCATATACGAGCTGATAAGGTGACATGCCTATGGGTGTTTTGTAAGCGGTGCGATATGCCCATAGTGCATCATGGAGCTTGTGTTTCCATTTCTTTCCCATCTCATCCACGGTCTTCTGTAGAATGTTCTTGATCTGCTTATTTGATGTCTCAGCTTGACCGCTTGTTTGAGGATGGTAGGGAGTTGCTATGTTGTGTTTGACTCCATGTGCCGCTAGAAACCTCGCGAAGGATTTATCAATGAAGTGTGATCCTCCATCACTTATGACCATCCGAGGTGTGCCAAATCTTGGGAATATCACTTCTTGGAACATCTTCTTAGCATGCTTTGAATCATTGGCACGGCATGGTAGTGCTTCTACCCACTTGGACACATAGTCGATAGCCACCAGGATGTATTCAGCATCACCAGATCTTGGGAATGGTCCCATGTAATCAATCCCCCAGACATCAAACAACTCCACTTGAAGGTTGTTCTGAAGGGGCATTGCATCTCGAGTATTGATGTTCCCATGCCTCTGGCATCTAGCGCATCTTCTCACATAGTCTTTTGTATCTTGATACATTGTTGGCCAATAGAATCCGCTTTGCCAGATCTTTGCATGTGTACGGAATGCTCCGTAGTGTCCTCCATAAGGTGATGCATGACATCTATCTATTATCTTCAAGCCTTCTTCTACTGGGACACATCTTCGTAGCAATCCATCAGAACATACTCGATAGAGATATGGATCATCCCATAAGTGATAGCGAGCATCATATTTGAGCTTCCTCTTGTCCGCCCCTGGTGCTACATAACCTGCAACCATGTAATTCACAATATCCGCGTACCAAGGGTCGGAGTGTGTGACCTTGAGGAGCGTGTCATCCCTCAAATAGTCATTTATAGGTAACTCGTGTGGTTCCTTATACTGAAGCCTAGACAAGTGGTCGGCTACCGAGTTCTCTACTCCTTTCTTATCTCTTATTTCTATGTCAAATTCTTGGAGTAAAAGAATCCATCGGATTAACCGTGGCTTAGCATCTTTCTTAGTGAGGAGGTATTTAAGGGCAGCATGGTCTGTATAAATAATAACCTTTGCCCCCACTAAGTAAGATCTAAACTTGTCTATAGCAAAGACGACAGCCAACATTTCTTTTTCAGTGGTAGCATAGTTGAGCTGTGGTCCAGACAAGGTTTTGCTAGCATAGGATATAGCATAATGCTTTTTATCCTTTGTCTGCCCAAGAACTGCTCCAACAGCAAAGTCGCTAGCATCACACATGATTTCAAAAGGTAGCGTCCAATCGGGTGGTTGAATGATTGGAGCTGAGATGAGTGCATTCTTGAGGATTTGAAAGGATTCATAGCACTCATTGTCGAAGACGAAAGGTGCATCTTTAGCTAAGAGGCTAGTCAGGGGCCTAGCGATCTGGGAAAAGTTTTTAATGAAGCGCCTATAGAACCCTGCGTGGCCTAGAAAGCTTCGGATTTCTTTCACATTTGTGGGAGGTGGAAGTTGTTCAATGACTTCTATTTTCGCTTTATCCACTTCTATCCCACGTTCGGACACCTTGTGTCCTAGCACTATTCCTTCCCGAACCATAAAGTGGCATTTTTCCCAGTTCAGGACTAAGTGCTTTTCTTCACATCTTTGTAAGACTTTGTCCAAATTCTCCAAGCAATCGTCGAAGGTTTTGCCATAGACAGTAAAATCGTCCATGAACACCTCCATGATCTTTTCAATCATTTCGGAGAAGATAGACATCATGCACCGTTGAAAAGAAGCTGGAGCGTTGCACAACCCGAACGACATTCGTCGGTATGCATAAGTTCCATACGGGCATGTGAAAGTTGTCTTATTTTGGTCATCAGGGTGGATCGGGATTTGATGATATCCAGAATACCCATCAAGGAAACAATAGAAAGAGTGATTTGCAAGCCGTTCCAGCATCTCATCGATGAAGGGTAACGGAAAGTGATCTTTCTTTGTGGCCTTGTTAAGTTTCCGGTAGTCAATGCACATACGCCACCCAGTGACAGTGCGCTGAGGAATGAGTTCATTTTTCTCATTTCTAACAACCGTCATTCCTCCTTTCTTTGGCACTACTTGGACAGGACTAACCCACTCGCTATGTGGCACAGGATAGATAATCCCGGCGTGTAAAAGCTTGAGGACCTCTTTCTTAACAACCTCTCGCATAGCGTTGTTAAGCCTCCGTTGTGATTCCCTCGATGGTGATGCATCAGGATCGATAGGAATACGATGAGTGCAGAGAGCGGGACTAATCCCGATGAGGTCTTCGAGTGAGTAGCCTATGGCTGGTCTATGTCTTTCTAGGACAGTGACAAGCTTATGAGTTTCTTCTTGGGAAAGCTTATCACTGATAATGGCTGGAGTTTCTCGATTATTATTGAGAAAGACATATTTCAGGCCAGCAGGAAGTGGTTTCAACTCAATTGAGGGTCGTGGTGGCACCTCCGTTGTATCTAGTTCGATAGGCTCTGCCAGTTCTTCCTCTTCTTCTATGAAGTGTTCAACATCAAAGACTGGTTTGGCCATTTCTTCTAGGGACGCCATTAAGACTTCCTCAAGAGGATCTTGTTTGGGCTTGGGTTCTACTATCGCATTATGTGAGCGAGCAAGAGAAACATTGATAGGAGAATTTTCGACTTTAAATTCAAGAGACTTTTGTTTGGTCGCTCTTGAAAGAGTGTTCGAAAGGTACACCAATCAAGAGGAACGTGTCCGAAATGTCATAGACGTGAAAATCTAGGCGATAATCGAGCCTCTTATGCGCTTAAAGGAATTGACCTTATGACCCCATAACTCTCAAGAGTGACTCGGAAGGAAGTCTTAAGAGTTTATGAGATGGGATCATGGACTCGTCGGGACAAAGTTCTTCACTAGAGATTTTGAAATAAGATTCATCCCAACGGTAGGGCTATAACGAGCTTTTATGGTCTTTCCTTTAATCTTCTTTGAATAGAGCTTTTGAGGGAGGCATTGATTCGGGTTACCTCGGTGGATAGCTCCGCTTTCGCCAACCACTCATGGCTCATAATGGCCGAGAGTCCTTTAATGTACTCCATTAAGAATGGATCATTGTGTGGACCATCCTCAAATAGTCTTTGAGTGCACCAGAGGCTTTGCCTGAATAGGAAAATTCGAGGCATTCCCAAAATCTTCAAAAAGATCTACCTCGATTTCCGAGAGGAATGTGCTAGGATGGGGTTTGTCACTCTCTAGAGTGGTGTCTAGAGTGTGATGTGTTCCCAAAGTAG
The DNA here is from genome assembly GCA_015847255.1 of Hyparrhenia diplandra. Taxonomy (NCBI): domain Eukaryota; kingdom Viridiplantae; phylum Streptophyta; class Magnoliopsida; order Poales; family Poaceae; genus Hyparrhenia; species Hyparrhenia diplandra. The sequence goes on from JADLZK010013094.1 coordinate 148,856, forward strand.
GAGGTTCTATGGCAACCAGATCATTAGAAGGGTTTATAGGAATTTCCGATTCGGTTGCGTGTGTCTCCTCTTGTTGTTCGGGGCTCGGCTCTACTTCCTCTTCTTCAGGAAACTCATCATAAACGCCAGTGTAGGGGGTGTTTTCAAGGATTTTCTCAAGGATAGCTTTTCCCTCAGTAATGGTCATGTGTGTGAATGAGCCGCCGGAAGAAAGGTCAAGGTGGAGAGCATCTTCTTTGGTAAGACCATAATGAAAATGATATAAAAGAACTTGGTCGGGCAAAGAAAGATTTGGGCCGGTATTTATGAGGTGTGTGAATCTGGCCCATGCTGCACCTAGAGTTTCCTTCTCTTTTTGTTTGAATGTTAAAACTTCTATACGAAGGGCATAAACTTTGGAAAGAGGGAAGAAGGCTAGACAAAATTTGTCCCGAAGTTCATCCCAATTCCCATTAACTCCGCCAATGGAATGAGCATACCATTGTTTCGCTCTACCTAAAAGGGAAAATGGAAATAAAATCCATTTGGTGGTCTCATGTGTCATGCCATCTAAGTGAAGGCATGAACATAGTTGCTCAAATTCCCGAAGGTGAGTATAGGGGTTTTCGTCTTCATGCCCAGAGAAGGGTTGGTCCCGAACCATGGCTATAAAGCCAGGACGAATTTCATAGCCAGAAGCTGTGATTGGCTTTGATGATTTTGGTGGCTCTAACAATTCGCCCTTTGGTGCAGAATATTTGTAGATAGGAGTGGAATCCATATTTTAAAGGTAGGGGTAAAAGGGTAGAAAGATAAAAAGGTAAACGGACGAACGTGGTTCTAACTAGGACAGCTACCGTTCCCCGGCAACGGCGCCAGAAAGCTTGTTGGTATAAATTAACGCGAACAGAGAAATCCGCAAGCGCACGGATACCGATGTAGCTTTCACCCGGGAGTATTCCAGAGTATCGATTTCCACGGGGAACGTGAAGTGTACTAGAAAGAGTAGGAACGTCCGAAGAAAAGAATAATGATGTGGGGAGAGAGTTTAGAATTTTCTAAGTATTCTAAGTTGATCTAAATAATCAAAGGCTTGCTTTACTTTACTTTACGTCGAACAACGGTACCGCCCCCGATCCTCGAAAAAAGGCGGGAAGGGGTGATCGGGAGAAAGGCCGCCAAAAAGCTCTACGAATCACCAACCCGAACGTGGTGGAATACAAAGACCTGACAGGGCTGTCACCCCTGGGGCTACCACAACTAACCGTGGGATTGGGCGCAAACTCAGGTAATCTCTAGTCTAGACACCACGCCTACACTATTAATTACTACTCTAATTTCACGTTAAAACTAGAGCACTCAATACGAGCAGAGATCCAGTAAATATTGTAACGTAAGAACTGAAATTAATAGAATAAATAGAAATAATAAATGAAGAACCTGGAGATTGCTGAAGATGAACTAGTTCTTTGTAGATGTACAATGTTGATGAAGATCCGGCAGTCGGATCTCCAGCTTTCTCCGCTCCTCTCTCCTTGATCTTACAACTAGATGAACTAGAAGAACTAGATCTAGAACTAGAACTAGACGAACTAGACAACTAGAGGGACCTCTCTCTCTTCTAATATGAAACCCTAGATTTTGCTCTGTCGATAGCTAATGAAAAGATGATCCGAGATGATTGAAGCCGGGGCCAGGGGGGCTTGCTTATATAGCGGTCTTCTTATGTCTCTTCAGCTTCCAACAGCAATGTGGTACTAATCTTCATGCTTAACCGACACCCTCGGATCAAACCGACATCAAACGACCGGATTAGATTGCATCTCGGAGGCGGTTGGAGAAGCTTCGAAACGGGGCTTGCTTGGCGGCCAAAGGCGCAGGCCGATCGGCCTGTTTATTTGTCGATCGGCCCGGGGTGGGTCCCACCACGGGGCGCGATGCGCCGTGGCTTCCGGAGTCTTCTAGATGATGTTTTCTTCGGTGCCAAGTTTGGTTCACGCCGGGAGTAATCCGGAGCCTTCTAGACTTGTTTCGAGTTGGATTGCGTTGCGTTACGTCGGTCGTATGCCACGTCATTTCGGGCTTTGTTTTTTTGTTAAGTCCCCGCAAATCACAACTTTACCAAAACTCATGGAAATCATTAGTATAAACCCCTAATAAGGTTATCTAATTATATTTTAGTCCTTTTCCATGTTTAGTTGACAATTAAAAGTATACGTTAACATGTGTCAACAGTGAGGTCGGGAACGAGCTCATGGGAGTGCTTTTGTTTTGACTACGATGTCATCGATGAGCTTTTCGAGCAGTTCCTTAAAGACCTTTTGCATACACCTGTGGAAGGTGGCGCCAACGTTTTTCAGGCTGAAGGGCATCGTTACGTAGCAGAATGCGCTAAATGGGGTGATGAAGGAGGTGGCGAGCTGATCGAGCTCGTTCATCGTGATTTGGTGGTAGCCAGAGTAATTGTCAAGAAAACAGAGCGTCTCGCACCCGGAGGTGGAGTCAACAATCTGGTCAATCCGCGGCAAAGGAAACAAATCCTTTGGGCATGCTTTGTTGAGACCTGTGTAATCGACACACATTCTCCATTTCCCATTATTCTTCTTAACTAGTACAGGGTTGGCTATCCACTCAGGATGATACACCTCCTTGATAAACCTAGCGGCTAATAGCTTATCTATCTCCTCAGCGATTGCTTGGTGTCTGGCGTCGTCGAAGCACCAGAGCCTTTGCTTCCCCGGCCGAGAGCCGGGTTTTATGTTCAAGGAGTGCTCGGCGGCCGTCCTCGGTATGCCCGGCATATCCGAGGCCCTCCATGCGAACACGTCTTGGTTCGCGCGGAGGAAGTCGACGAGCTCGCTTTCCTATTTCGGAGTGAGCTCCGTGCCCACGCTGAGGGTGCGTCCGTCATCGCCGACCTCGACCTCCTTGGCGTCCTTGACGGGCTCGAAGGCGCCAGTGACCTTATCGAGCTCGTCTGTTGAGGTCGCGCCCGTCCCGCTTCTTGAGCTCGGGAGTCTCGGCAGCGGCCCATGCGGCAACCTTGGGCAGAACCCGCTCGATCTCGATGGCCTTGTCGGCGTACTGCACGGCTGCCTGGTCACAACCAAAGGCGTGCTCGAAGGTGCAGTCGACGGTGATGACCCCTTTGGGTCCGGGGATCTTGAGCTTCAGGTACGTGTAGTTGGGGACGACCATGAACTTGGCGTAGCACGGCCGTCCCAGGAGCGCGTGGTAGGCATTACGAACGGAAATACGTCGAACGTGAGCACCTCCTTGCGGAAGTTGTCCGGCGTGCCAAAGGTGACGGGGAGGTCGATCTGCCCGATCGGGATCATCTGCTTCCCCGGCACAACCCCGTGGATCGGATCCTCCACAGGCCGTAGGCGAGCTCGTGGGATGCTGAGGGCCTGAAGCGCGTGGATGTAGAGAAGGTTGAGGCCACTGCCGCCGTCCATCAGTACCTTGTTGAGGCGCATGTCACCGATGATGGGGTCGACGATGAGCGGGTACCTCCGGGCTCGGGGATGTGTCGTGGGTGGTCGGCCTTGTCGAAGGTGATCGGCGCGTTCGACCACTTGAGGTATGTTGGTGTAGCCGGCTCGGTGAAGAGGACCATGCACCGGGTGAGTCTGCGGGCGCTTGGACTCGTAACCCGGTGCGCCACTAAAGACGACGTTGACTTCGCCTCGCTCAACGTAGACGTGAAGGGTCGAGATGGGGACTAGAGGGGGGGGGTGAATAGTCCCTTTTAAAACTAATCGCGCCGGCTAACCAAAACTAATGCGGAATTAAACTTATCGGTCTAGCCAAGACTTCACCCCTCTATCTATGACTCTAAATCACCTCATACAAAAGATCCTACACAAGAAGAGTGAGGTGACAAGCCTAGCTTGAGCTCCTAACCGGTTCTAATGCAAGGTCACACAAACCTAAGCACTAGTACTTCAAGCAAGGGGAGCTCCTACACAATTCTAGTAAGCAAAAGCACAAAGCCAACCTATAGCTCACTAGATGCACAATGGACAAGGCGACACACGCCTAACCCAAAGGCTCAAATTACTTAGCTACACAAACTAAGCAAAGTAGCTAAACAAGCTACACAAGCTAGATAGTTACAACTACACTACTCAAGCAAGCACAAGGAATATAACAAAGTAAATGCGAAGCTTGAGAGTGAGAATGCAAACCACCGCGAAGTGTGGACACAAGATGACACCGGTGATTTTTTACCGAGGTATCGGGAAGCTTGCCAACTTCCCCCTACTCCTCGTTGTGTCGACCGACACCTTGGTGGTTCCACGGTTTGGCGAATCACCCAGTGATGATCCTCAAGCTTAATGGCCAGTGCCAAATCCCACAGTGGGAGCTCGATCGAAAACCTCACACAGTGTGAGTTTTCTAGCCAATCCCTCAGAGGGCACCGCGTGAACCCACACACAAGTGTGGTAGCTCAATGACACTCTCCACTAGAGTTGCTCTTCACGATCCCCGTGAGGTGAGCACGAACCTCTCACAAACTTCTTCGGAGCACCGCACAATCTCCAATTGCGTGCTTCACGAAGCCACTTGCCACCAAGCCATCTAGGAGGTGGCAACCTCCAAGAGTAACAAGCCCACCGGCTTGCAACACGATCTCCTAGTGCCACACGATGCAATCTCTCAAAGCAACCGCACTAGAATCGATCTCTCACTCAATCGGATGATCAATATCAAGTTAGAGTGAGTGGATGGGCTCTCTAGCACCACTACACAAGCCACCAAGGCTAGAGTGTGCTCAGCACCTTGCCAAGGCCGGCCACAACCACTTTTATAGCCCCCACCACGGCCATAGCCGTGGGGGGCAAAGTGGCCTGCCTGGGCGCTGGCACCGACGCACGGTCAAAGTGACCGGACGGCGCGGTCCAGCGTCGGTCGACCGGACAAAGCCGTAGCGGTCGCTGCGCCCGCGACCGGGACGCCGAGAGGCCGGCGTCCGGTCAATGACCGGGCGCCCGATCGCCGCCCGGGTCACTTCCAGACCTTACCGGAAGTGACGGACGCCGACTGATTTGGACGCGCCGATGCCTGCGCGAGTCGGTCAGCGCGTTCAGCGTCGGTCACTCCGCAGTGAGTGACCCGTCCGTCGTCTCGCGCCATTTCTTCCTCCGTTCCGTCTTCCGTCACTTGTTGAGGTTCGCCAACATGTCGAAGATCAGCTTGGACACCAATGTTAGCATTCCCCAACCTTGCATCCGGCGCTATAGAAAATATGCAACCAATTTTCGAAAGCGCGAAGATCCCGCCTCAAGCTCGGGCGGGAGGGTGAGCGGTTCCCAAAACCCAACTCAACCCTACAAACAACTCCGCCTTGCACAAGCGCGAAGTTAGCTCTTGATCTTACCGCGCCACTCGATCCTAACACATCACAAAGTTAGATCGCACAGGTGGCACTAGATGACCGAATTGCAAACAAGTTTGCCCCTCTTGATAGTACGGCCATCTATCCTAAATCCGGTCATAAACTTCTCTAAGCTCCTCATGACCGGCAAAATGAAATGCCCTATAGGTCATACCTTTGCCTTGCGCATTTCCATTCCGCTCCATCTCCGAGTGTCGATGCAACACATGCACCAACACGATCAACAATGATATGATCCACTTCATATCATCACATGACCTTCTTGGTCCATTGATCTTGACCTCACTTGCTCTTCACCGTTGCGTCGGTCCATTGGCGCCAAGTCTTGCCCAAGCTTCACCACAGTGGTCCATCGCTTCTCTGCCTCGACTTGCCCTTCACACTTGCAACCGGTCCATCAAGCCAAGCCTTGTCTCGATCTTCACCATCTTGGTCACATGACTCCATGTCATGTCACATATGCAATAAAGCTCCTCCATTGCATCATCATGTGTGAACTAATCTCCCGTGTATTATCTCAATCACACACTATTAGTTCACCTAATGTTGACACTCAATTACCAAAAACCACAAGGGACCTTTCAACGTCCTCCTCGTATTCCTCGGGGACGTGCCCCTCGGCGTCCTGGTCGTCGTTCCTGTCGCCATTACGCCCGGCGTTCAAGAACATGCTTCCCTATGAGCCGGCAGTCTCTCATCTTGTGCTTGGCCTCGCCCTCATGGCGGGGGACACGGCCCGTCGAGCATCTTGTCGAACTTATCTTTGGGGACGAAAGGCTTGCCCCCCTTGCCGCCGGCTTTCCTCTTCTCATTGTGGCCACGAACTCATCGTCGTCGTCATCGTCGTGGCGCCTTTTTGTTGCGGTTCTTGTTCTTATTCTTCTTCTTATTGCTCGCTTTCGAGCACGAGCCTTCGGCGGCCGCGATAGTAACGGTGGACCTGCCCTTCCGGTGACGGCGGAGAGGGCGTCTTCCCTTCCGCGTGGCTGGTGGCGATCAGCTTTGGGGGCACGAATCCTGAAAAACCCGAACTGAAAACCGAACCGAAATGAAACCGAACGAATTCTCGGTTTTTCGGTTTCGGGATCGGTTCCTGTTTTTAGCCTATTTGGTTTTTCGGGTTTGGGATCGGTTTACGTCCCTGTCCGAACCGAATTCCCAAATAAACCGAATTTAAGCCAACCCAAAGCAACCGGCATACACATACACAACACAACCCGGCGCCCCGACCGGCCCACAACCCGCTCCACTCCCGACCCCGACTCCACTCGACCTGCCCCGACCCCAACCCCGACCGATTCCCCACTCTCCCCGTCTCAACCCACTCGACAACCCTAGCGCTCGGCCTTCCCAAGCGGCGCTTGTGTAGGGCAGCGCAACCCCGGAGCGAGAGGACCGGCGGTGGGACCTAGGGCGGCGCGCACAGAGGGTCGGCGGCGGGACCCGAGGGTGGCGGCGCGAGAGGGCCGGCGATGGGACCCGGGGCGGCGGCGGTGGTCTTCTCCCCCCTCCGACGACTGCGGCGGTGCGCGGTGCTCTCCTCCCACCTTCCTCGGTGGTGGCACGTCCCTCCGACGACTGCGGCGACGGTCCGCTCTTCTTGGCCGCCACGGGAGCTCCATATGTCTTTGCTTTGTTTTTTTCGGTTTTTACCAAAAACTGAACATAAAAACCGACACCGAATTCGTCGGTTTCTTGTTTTTCTGGGAACCGATCGGTTCTTTAAACCTAGAAACCGAATTCCTTTTGTACCGAACTGAACCAAATTTTAGGTTTCTACCGAGTGCCCAGGCCGAGGTGGCGAGGTCGAGGAGGGCCTTCACTGTCTTGGGCTTTTTGGACCCGAGCTCCTTAATGAGACTTCGCACATAGTGCCGAAGGTGAACGCAGTGGTGATGATCTCGGCATCGGTGGCCTCACCGAGGGTGTGGCAGAGCTTGGAGAAGCACTGATGTAGTCGCGCATGGGCTCTCCCCATTCTTCGTTTGCGAGTGTGCGCAGGTCCCATGTCGTACCGGGCCTGGCATAGGTCCCTTGGATGTTGCCGGCGAAGATCTCGCGAAGGTCGCCCCAGTTCTCGATCGCTTCCTCTCGGTAGGTATTCGAGCCACGATCGGGCTGAATCGGCAAGAAAGAGCGGGAGGTTGCGAATGATGAAATACTCGCCGCCGGGCGCCGCCGATTCGCATCCGAGGCGGTAGTCCTCCAGCCATGTGGCGGGGTCCATCTCCTCGTTATACTTGTTCACCGAGTTTGGAGCTCGAAACGTGCGGGATCGGGGCTTCGTGGATTCGCGGACCCGAACGCCGAGGTCTCCTTGAGCTCGAGCTCGAGAAGCGTCGGGCCTCCGTCGGAGGAGGTGTAACACCCGGTGTTATATCACTAAAATTGGCCATGTCATCATATGCATTGCAAAGCATCATTTTTGAGAACCTTGTCATGCATTCATTAAAATGAGTTTAATTCAATGCAATGTTTGTTAAATGACTTGTATTGCAATTTGTATGATGAATTGAGTGATATTTCATGTGTCAAACCCTACTCTTCAAAAGTCTAGTTTTACCCCCTTTTCAATTATTTCAAATTTAAGCAAAAATTTGGGAAAACTTCCAACATCAACCTTGTAGATCTTTTTTGAGATGAACAAAGTTGATGTTTTGAGTTTTTCAAGTTTAGTTCAAATTTTTAAAGTAATTTCAAATCCCAATTTGAATTTCAAATCTGACTTTTCAAGAAGTCAATCTTAGAGGCCGAATTAGAAATCTTCCAATTGAGAAAAATGTAGATCTCGAAAAATTATGCAAAAGTTGTGTTTGGAGATTTTTGAGTGTAGTTCAAATTTTGAAAGTAATTTGTGAATTTCAGTGGCTAGGGTTAGAATTTGAAATTTTGGGGGAAAGGTGAGCAGTCTTGCCGGCCACGCACTGCTTGCCGCCCGGCCATTTGTTCTCGGTCCTTCGCCGGTCCCCGCCGGCCGTCCGGCCTGGCCACGCGCTGTCCCGACGTGTCAATCACATCCACCTCAACCGCCATCGTGTCCTCGTCATAGGAGCCCGTCATCCTCGCCGCCATCAACAGGGTCGTCGAACCCCGCCGCTACCGGGCCGTGTCGTCGTCGCCGATTCCCAGCCGTCCGAGCGCGCCAGCTCTCGCTTGAGCGTGTCAATTGAGTCGCGGCCGTGTCCTCGCGCCCGTCTTTCGAGCCTAGCGCGGCGGGAGGGCCACCGCCGACGACGTGGTCGTTTTGCACTCCTCTCGACGCCGGCCGACCGACGTTGGCATCGCCTATAAATTGGCGTCAATCCCTTCAGTGCTCGCCCTTCGCGTTTGTCACCTTCGTCGCAACTCCCTTGCGAACCAAACCAGCCCAAAACCACAACAAACCATTCTCCGAATCGCCCTAAAAACGATGTCGTCTTCTCCTTCTCGGCAAGACCTCGCCGCCTTTCGGGTTGCCGTCGCTAGCCTTTTACGGTGAGCTTCGCTGCAAACCGGCGCTTGTTTCTTGATCCCCTTGATGATGTAGTGCTGATGCGCTCGCTTGTTGCCTCGGTTGATCACTAGCCTCGCCGGAACGCCATCACGCTCACCGGAGACCGCCCCGGCCGCCGCCACCGTCGACCATCTGCTCCGTCATGTTTTCTTGAACCAACGTGAGCATCGTGATCCCCTTACTCGCGCGCACCCGCAGGGAGCTTTTAATTTCAAGTCTAGTGCCCTAGGTTCATCGGAACACGGATGCCGACGAGCTCCGCCATGGCCGCGCCGCCACGCGACATGCTAGGTCCGTCTTGGGTCGGTTTTAGGGCTGTTAGATGGGGCTCGGGTTCGCCCGATGGTCTTTGGACTCAGCAGTGCCCCTCCCGTGGCCTCTAGCTGCTCCGTCGAGCGCCGTCGTCGACCCAGCGCCGCCGGGCCGCCATCGCCGTTGGTGGTGGTGCCCCGTCCGTTTCTTGTCGCGTTTGTGCGCTAGGTTGAGTCGCCATGTCACGGGATCACGTAGGGCGGCTTAGTGTCGCGGAGACCTCACCGCCCGGCGAGGAATCGCCGGTCAGCGCCGGCGAGCGCGCCGGTCAGCGTCGGGTATTGGCTGGGCCTCAGACGCGCAGCGCGTGCCGCCTGATGTCGGGCCAATTTGGCCGGGCCCCTGTTTCTTATTTTAATTCGATTTTCTAATTTTATTTAAATGTGTAAATTTCAGTTTCGTCTAAAATTCATAGAAAAATATCCGAGCCTAGAAAATTATGAAAAATTTTGTGTGTGCTGTTCAAGATGTCCATAATGTAGGAAAAATATCAAAATTAAATTTTAAACTGTTTTGGCATGTTCAAAAATTAGTAGCTTAAATAAAAAAAATGAGACTTTGGTGAATTTTATAAATTAATCTATACTTCTAAAATTCATGAGATTTTATTTAGAACTGTTTTATGATAGGACCTACTTGTAGAAAAAGTTTGGGGTCAGATTGAGTTAGTTATATTATTTTCTATTTTTTATGCTTTGTTTTAATTATAGAAAATGAATGTTGTTTGATGTAGAAATGTTGTGTTGTTTTGTGAATTAGAATCTTATTGGTGTAAAATGGTCCTTGAGAACTCCTTAGGCAATGGTGATGATATCTTTAGAGTAGTTCAACAAGTTGGTTTTGTTAGATTGCAACTTTATCGTGAAGGAAAGTTGTACTCAAGTTGTTGTTTAAATTCCATGCACTTCAAAGCATCATGTTTATCATTTCGGCATCATGTTGAAACATGCATTATCCTCGTGTAGAGAACGATAGTGGGAATTTCAAAGTTGAGGAAGTTTCGGAGGAGTTTGTGAATCCAGTTCCAGTGGGTTTTGATATTTGTGGATCGGATCCGAACCTGAGTGCTAAGCATTTGAAGGCAAGCCCCCGGATACATTTAAACCCTCCTTGATTATTTACAAAGTTTTACACATTTATGTTGATGATATGATGCATTAGGTGAATAGGAGTTGAGTGATTACCTATTTGATGCATAACCATCCTTGTTATTGAATTATCATCCTTGATAACCTGTTTTATTTCAAAAAGAGCTAAATGCTATGCTTTGCTTAAAAGTTAGAATGCTTTTACAATGTTTACAAAGTTCTTCAATGATGATTCACACTTAGAATGTGAGAGATAAGTTAAATTGAGACCGGTCGGGTAACTTGCATTGAGAAGGGAGTCTCTTTGTAGTGTTTCCTAACGGTGTCGGTTAAGCACCGTTCGTTGGAAGGCCCTTGGATCATGAACTTTGTATACTGGCCACATACTTTGGGTAAGCCTCGATCTGGGGGTGTGTCAAATCGGAACGCATACAAACCGGCGCATTGGGAGTGGAGAGATGGTGGGAGTACAAGATACCCTCGGTGGGTTAAAGTCCCAGGACGGAGGCGTACTGTATTCTCGGGTGGCGTAGGACGCGGTCCCGTTTTGAACGAACTGGGAGATGGTTGATATATGCAAGCTTGGGTGCTACATATATATGTGGTGAGGTATCCCCACCTGGGTTACAAGTGATTCGAATCGTCGTTGCTCTACGATATAAGGAGACTTGATCCTCGCACCTCCATCGTAGTTGAATTATGGAACTTTGATGTAGTTTAAAAGGGAGTTGGTTGAGAAGTGATTGTTTAGTAGATGATCACCTAGATGAGAGGTTTCACTAAAGTTGAAATAAAACTTTGAAAGTAAGGATCTACTCTTAGTAAGCTTTTATGCAAAATGAGTCCTTGATATAACCTAACCTATGACCAGCATTCCCGAGTCTTCTCCTATTTTCTTTAGTCGGGTAAGCCTTGTTGAGTACTCCCGTACTCAGGATTCTTTAAACCCTTGTTGCAGGTGAGAGCCAGGGCCAAATGTGTGTTGGTCCTTGTTGCATGACAGTGTTCCAGGTGGATGATGAGGAGGAGTAGCTGGTGACCCTTGGGCAGGGTCTTATGTTCTTTGTTTAAAACTCTACTACTATGATATTTGGTTTTGTAATAATTTAATTAAGTTTAAAACTGAGTTTGTAAAATTAAGTTATGTAAGACTTCATTTGTTTCACTTCGTCTTGTATTTGAATAAATGGTTGTAATGTTACGACGACTTGTATATGATGAGATCCTACGGACAATACAATAGTGCTTTCTAGACCATTTGGTTCATATACATCTTATCGAAAGTCCTTGGGACAACGGTACATGTATGTGGGCCCTATAATCTAGAAGGTACTATACGGGGGGAGGGCTTCGAGCCCGTTCGCGCTTTGGTGTGGGACTCGCGGCCACGCCCGTTGCCGCTGATCGCCCCAGCGTCCGCGATTTGTGGGAGTGGGCGGTCGGTTGTCGTAGTACCGATCGTCACGGTGTCGCTTCGCCGTCGCGGGGATACGCCTTCTTCGCGCAGGATTGACCTTTCGCCGCCACGCGTCGAGGGGTGTCGCGCGCATCGTGATTTTCGCCTATCCGCCGGTGCACTGCGTACCCGTGGCTGGAGGAGGCCTCGTGCTCCCCAGAGTCATCGGTGAGATGCCGAGCTCTGCTGCCTGGACCGCCCGCTTCTACGGGGAGTCTCTTGAGCTGCTCGTGAGCCCATTGCGCCTCGGGGTGCTCGGGGATCGGGAAGTCTCGTAGAAGGGTGTTGTCGTGGCGAGGTTCCGAGGCTCTCCCCAAAGCGGTAGGGGAGTCACGGACGTCCCGGCGACGCGTACCCGAGCGTCGTGAGCCCGTTCACGGGCTGGATGTCCAGTGTTGTCGGCGAGCAGCCCGTCGGCGTTCTCGGGCGATCGGCGTTCGATTTCAGCGAGCTCGTCGTGTCGATCATTGACCCTTTTCGCTGGTCCCTCGGCGTCCCGGTTCCTCTCGGGGTGGGCCTCGGCCTTCCCACCGATGCTCCGAGCCTAGAGGGGTGTGGTCGCCGTTTTGTCGCCCTTCTTCGTTCGAGCCGGGTGTGCACATCGCCCTCGCGGCTTCGCGACATGAAGCAATCCCGTGTCGGGTCCGGGCCCGGCAGGCCGAGGCCTTCTCAAGGCGGATTCGATCATGTCGGTGTCGTCGTCGTCTTTGAGTATCGCCCCCCCAATAGCCCGGAAGGCCTGGTTGGCCGCCGGGTACATCCGGCATATCCGCCAAGTACTTCTCAGTGGAGAATGTTTCGGTCGGGCGAGTTGACGGAGGATGTTGGCGATGGAGATGATGACGTCGCGAACAGGGCCTTGCGAGGGCTGCGGCCGGTGGATGTACGACGGCATGTTCTTGACGAAGCGGGAAGAATCGACCGCCGCCACCGAGCGCTTCGGGGAAGTGCGGCTCGGATCCCGACTAACGCCCGCCGGGACGAAATCAGCGGCGAGCGGAGGAGGTCGGGATCTCTTCTCGGCGCACCAGCCCTTGAAAAAAAACAACGTCGCCGACCGGGCTGCTCCGATCCGCTGCTGGTGACGTCGAGGGTACCGAAGCGCATTGGGCTGCGCGGCGCCGAGTCGATGAAGGAGCCATCGAAGTGGTGGAGTCACACTAGCGCGCCCCTACCCGGCGTGCCACCGCCGCGTGGCCTAGAATCAACGTGACCACTGTCACAGTAATCATCTGGCTAGTGTGTGCAGCGATGGCTTAGCTCAAGGGACACGGGCGCAAGGTTTATACTGGTTCGGGGCGTTAACGAGCTCCCTAGTCCAGTGTGTTCTCACTAAGTCCGAGCTCAAAGGCTCGTAACGGGGGATCAAGTCGGGTCGAGAGAGGGAGAGGATCCCAAGTCTCTTTGATTGAGGCGAATGCCAATATCTGATGTGCGAGTGAAGCTGTGGGCGCGTGAAGATTGCTTGCCCCGCCCCGATGGCGAAGGCCCCCTTTTATAGTCGCAAGGGGGTACATGGGCGCCATCGAGACCGAGGGCTTGATCATAGAAAAGGGATAGGACTGCGAGGGTGAAAATGCAAGATGTATAGGGAATGGTGAGCTCTTGCACGTCGAAGGAGGTCGATACCTGCCCGAGCGTGTGTTTTGCTGAGCTCACACGCCCGGGAGAGCTCGTCGTGAGTGCTTCATCGAGCTCCAGTCTTTGAAGGAGCTCGTCGGGTACCGCCACGTGGGCACGACGTGGAGATCGGCCGTCGCCGTATGCGGGAATCCGGTTGAGAGACGTCGGCCTGCCCATCCTCGGTCGGCGTCGGAATGGGCATCCGTCCCATCGGTGTAGTGCGCCCATCCCCTTGAGGTGATCTGACGTTGGGCGTACTACCCTGTCGGAGTGGTTGGCCGTTGAGGTCGGGAGCATCCGACGTGGGGCGAGGATGAGCTCGTCACCCAGAAAGAGCTCGTTCCGGGCTTCGGAGAAGAACTCGTCGTCACTGTTGATCCTTGCCGTACGCGGAATTCGCGGAATGGACGGTGGTCAATGCACGTTTTCCGTCAGGCGGAGTAGGAACACGTCTCGTCAAGATGCCGCGCCCCACATCCGAGGAGGTGGCATGACATCGCCTCGCACCCGATTCGCATGCGAGGAGGTGATGATTGCGTTGTTGTAGAATATGACTATGGCCTTGTTTAGATGGCTAAATTTTAGCAAAAGTGACTTTTTCGACTCTCGTAGCACATTGTAGCATGTTTCGTTTGTTTGTGGTAAACATTGTCCAATTATGGACTAACTAAGCTCAAAAGATTCGTCTCGTGATCTACAACAAAACTGTGTAATTAGTTATTTTTTTTACCTACATTTTCTTTGCTCAGAACATATATCTTTTGGTGTATTTAATGTGATGTGATGGAGAGAGAGTCTAAAAATTTGCAATTTTTGGCAAATTTTTAGCCAACTAAACATGGCCTATGTTAACTTTCACTGAACTTGCATGTGTGGATTAAATATCACTTTAATATCATTTTTAAATTTTATAATTATGTTATTCTATCATGCGATCCGTATGCGTTTTTATATAAAATTTAGTTATCCCGTAGAGCAACGCATGGGCGCAATACTAGTATTTGATTAAATACACAAAATTATTGCAGGACTATTGTTGCAATTATTGTACGACCATGAGTTAACTAGCCTCAAAAGATTTGTTTTTAAAAGTACATCTAAAACTGTGTAATTAGTAAATTCGTTTACCTACATTTGATGGGCAAAAATTTAATGTGACAGAGAATCTCATAGTTGGATCTAAACACAGCCCGAGGCCACGTTTAGATGGCTAGAAAGTTGCAAAAATAACTGTTCCAACTCCTGTAGCACTCCTATAGCACGTTTCGTTTGTTTGTGGTAAATATTATCCTATCATGGGGGTAACTAGGCTCAAAAGATTCGATCTCGTGATGTACAATAGAACTGTATGATTAGTTTTTTACCTACATTTACTGCTCCAAACATATGCCTTTTCATGTATTTAATGTTATGTGATGAGTGACGAGTGGAAAAACTAGGACATGTTTGGCAAATTTTTGACATCTAAATGAGGCCCGAGTATAAAAGTGACACGCTTCACGAGACGATTAATCAAACGATTACATATGTGATGGCACATGAGGGCACATGCTCTTTTGGTGGGGGGGGGGCGGCTGCAAACTTCAAAAAATGCGGCGACCGGGTAACCGGGGAGGCAGCACCTCCGGATTTAATTCAAACTTCAAAAAAAAACTTGCTCTTGCTCTTGCTCTTCCTTTCCTCTTGTTCTTGCTCATACTCTTGCTCAGAAATCAATTCCTCCTCGTGCACGATCCGTCCGGAGGCGACTCGCTCTCGGCGCCCCCTCTTTCCCAAATACAATAGGAGTATCTGTATGTATCTCTCTCCCTCGGTCACAAATTGGCTCCGCTTTCCCGTTCCTTGCTGATTTAATTCAAGCCTGGCTGTTGCATGCAGGGAGGCGGAGAGTGCAGGAAGAGGAAGGAGAAGAACATCGCTCCTCACTTGCTGCTCTACTACGGTAGCTAGCCGAGACGAGGACCCCCATACCCATGGCGTCCTCCTCGGGGGCGGGGGCCGCAGGTTGGCGACTCCTCCGGATTCCCCACCTTTTATCCCGCCTCCGCCAGAATCCCTTGAGTGGGACTGTTTCTTCGATCCGATCCCCACATCGGTACTGCGTGCTGTGCAATATCGTTATTTATTAGTTACTACTCCTAGCTTATTGCCTCATGTACTGTCACTGCTCTAGACGTCTGGCCATCCATGGATGCTAGAGCTTCGATATTCAACCCGTATCCATATGCATCACATATTATTTTGTCTAGCTAGCTAGGGAAAGTGAACGGAAAAATGAGATAAAATGTTAGTTCTTTTGGAGTATTATAAAATTATATATCAAGTGATAGTTTTAGCACCAACTGTTTTCAGCGTATCAACTTGTTATTTCAGAAACCTTTTCGTTCACTGTCAAAACATCGATATATGAGCGCGAGCTTATTGCTTAAGCTGCTGGTACTTTTTTTTTAACAAATCCTCAACTTACACATGTTGATAGCCGCCTACGGAGTTATCTTCCACAAATAGAAATGCGGTTGTGCAAACATCCCAGGGACTGTACACAGAGACAGAGACAGTTCATGAAGATTCTAGGTATGCATGCGTGACTTCTGATAACTACAAATAAATTATGTGATATTTTAATGATTTGATTTGAGGCAGCCACAGCAGGTATACAATAATTCACAAAAGTTATATGCTTCAGCTTCACACCAACTAGCTTGGGATTAAAAGGCTTTGTTGTTGTTGTTGTTGTTGTTGTTGTTATTGTTGTTGTTGTATATGCTTCACCCTTCAAATTTTCTATGTATGACATCGGTTAGTTCACATTTGAGCTAGCCAACATCATACATAAGAAAGCAACAGCAGTAATTCATTAATTATGTATTTATTTTGTATGTAATCTATAAAGTCTTCTTTTGTTGTGCTCACAAAATTCCTTGTTCACAATGGAAAGCTGATCTAATCCTTGTCTCTGGCTTCCTCCCTCTAGAAGCTAGCACTTCATAGCTTCTGAATTAAGGAATATGATAATTAGTATTCTATTACAATACTCAAAATCTAAACGATATTTTGCTTCAATATTTAATAATGTCATAGCTCGCCTGACCGGTCAACGCGAGAGGATGACGAGGGGCGCGACGTGGCGAAAGGGAGGCGGCGCGACGCACGCGCTGCCCGGGCGGGCGGCGCGTGCAGCGGCACAAGCTGCTGCGATGGCGGTGGCACGCACGCAGCTTACGCGGGAGGCAACAGCGGGCGGCCTTGGCGGCGGCGGTGGCGCGGGCGGGCAGCGGAGGCGGCGGCGGCGCGGCAAAAGTACGCGGCGCGGCGGCGGCTAGGAGGTAGGAGCTGAGAGTGTTAACCCTAAATTGTTCTTTTCTCGATTATTCCCAAAAGCCTGCCCCAATATTTATATGAGGGGTTTACAAGTTCTAGCATGTCATGCCCATTAGTCTTTCCAGCTTACTCTAATTTAATAAATAGTAATACTAAATAAGAGCTAGTTTAATAATTAAATATTCAGCCACTCGCTTATTCACGGGAACACGTTTGTTGAGTGTGACATCTCTCCTCGCTTGGAGATTCAGCTAGTCCTCGAGCTGGAATTCTGGATAGATCCGATGGAATAACCCTACATCCTCCGAGGAAGCTTCTCCTGTTGTCCGGTCTTTCCAATTAATCAACACCTACAGCTATGTGGGGAATTCCCCGGGATACCCACGGCTAGGACTCTTGGGGTCGCGACCAACGCGAGCTCGACCCACGACACGGAGTGTGGAACAAGGGGCCGACCGCGTCGCACGACATCGGAGGATATCCTCGAGATAACGACCGTTAGGATAGACTCCAATCCCGGAAATCATGTAATCAGGATCAGATCCTAACCGACCTCGTAGTTTCTATCTCAGTAACCCTACTCCCCTGGTCTATATTAGGCGGTAGCGACCTCCCCGAACGCATCTCATATCATTCCAATCTAGTAAAACGGAGTGCGGGGCGTAGGGTGTTACGTCTCCTTGACAGCCGAACACGGATGCATTGGGTGTCTTGGCGTCTCTCGAATAACCATATAGATCTCGGTCTTGCGCACCTCATTTGGATCAATCTACCTTTGTGGGTCGCCCCTCGGAGGAGTGTCGAGAACATCTCTTCGACAAACTATCCTTGGCGGACTCAAGAATTTAAGAAGTAATTCTAGTTACGCAACCGGTGTACCTTCATGTATGTGTGGCATTTCCGACGGTTCTGATGGTATATCTCCACGGTGCGGTTTCAATGCACTGATATGAAATGCGTTGTGTATACGAGTGCTAACTGGAAGGTCTAGCTGGTATGTGACTAGGGTAATGATTTTGCTGATTCTGAAGGTTCCAAAACATTTAGGAGACAACTTGCCTTTGTATGTTTATGAAATTGTAGCAGCCGATCTAGATAACAATTTTAGCTAGGCATACTCACCCACATTGAACTGACGTTCAGTGTGTTTAGCATCGAAGTGTTTACGATAGTAATCCCGAGCAGTTGGAGGCGAGCCTTGGTTTGCTTTCGAGAAAGGTGTCATGCTGGGATAACATAGCATCGATAGATGGAAGAGTAGTCACCCGGGCTGTAGCCTTGAATGGAAGGGGGGTCACGTTCATAAACCAATTTAAATGGTATTGCTTTGGTCAATGAATGGTATGAAGAGTTGTAACAAAATTCTACCCAAGGTAACGATCTTACCCAATCTTTTGGTCTGTCACTTGTCAAGCAACGTAAGTACATTGTAATGATTTTATTTACCACTTCTGCCTACCATCTGCCTGAGATTGATTGGCTAATGTATGTTTTAAGGTCATATTTGATAATCTGAAAAGTTCCTACCAGAATTGGCTTGTGAAGACAACATCTCTATCGCTGACAATGGATCTAGGCAGTCTGTGTAACCTTACAATCTCCGAGAAGAAGCTTTGAGCTACTGAAATTGCCGAGTACGGATGTGAGAGAGGAATGAAGTGGGCATATTTGGATAGACGATCGACCACTGTCAGTATGGCTGATTTGGTACCCACCTTTGGTAGTGCTTCAATGAAATCCATATAGATGTCTTCCTAGATCTGCTCTGGTATTGGTAGTGGTTGGAGTAGACCAATTTGGATGAGGTATTCTATTTTGTTGCATTGGCGGACTAAGCATTCATTCATAAATTGTTGGATAACTCTTGTCATTCTTTAAGAAGAAGGCCTGACGGAATTTGTGTGGTGTTTTCTCTGTACCCTCGCAAGTGTTGAATCATGGATGGAGTGGAGAATAGTAGGAAGATGGATTGATGATGGAGGAACCCATACCCGTTTATTAAACAATATCAAGCCATCATGGACTCGCCATGCTAAATCTTTGCCATTGATGATGGAGTCAATAAGTTTGATAGCTTTGTCACTATTGATAATTTCCTCCCCGAGTTGATCAAATAATCCACATTGAATTTTCTGAGATAGCCATCGGTGAAGGTTTTGTATTTTGTTGGCGTGATAGTGCATCGGCGACCACATTGCTCTTGCCCGGTTTATACTCAACTGTGAAGTCATATCCCAACAATTTGCTGACCCATTGGTGTTGAGGAATTGTGGACAACCGTTGATCTTCAATGTATTTCAAGCTATAGTGATCTGAACGGATGAGAAAAGGGCTCCCCCAAAGGTAAGATCTCCAATGTTTTGTTGGCAATTTGCCACCCGCAGCAGGTAATCCTCCTGCTGCCGGCTCCCTCTTTCTCCCTTGGACCAAGAAGAAGATGAGCCGAGCTCACTTCTCTCCCCCTCACTCCCTGCTCTCGGTTTAGCAGTGGCTGCACACTGAAAACTCAGAATGTGTGGGCAAGTGAACTACTATTGGCTGCTGGACCAGCAACCAGGTGAGCAGCCTTGCTCACCGCTGCTCTCTCTCCCCTCTCCCTTGCACCAAGGAAGAAGAAGAGCATGAGCTCTTCCCCTCTCTGCCTCCCACGCCACACACACACACACACACACACACAAAGACACACGGTTCAAGTTTCGGGCGTGGGCTGAAACCGAACCAACCGAGTTGGTCGGAGGATTGAAGCAAATGAGCTGCCTAGGCTGGTGCCTTTGGCTCTCTATTTATAGCTGAAAATGACTACATCCTACAGCCCTAGTGGCCTTCCTGGAAGCTACTTAAAGAAGACCTTGACTTGGGGTCAAGTCTCCAAACATTCCTACTGGCTTCCTAGCAAATTCCAAGAAGTTACCTAATGAAGACCTTGACTTGGTGTCAAGTCTCCTGCGAATTATCTTACATGGGTAGCAGCAAATTATCTTACATGTTTGACGATAGTAACCATTCCTATGAGTTCAAGTTCATAAGCCGCTAGTTTTTTGTATTTTGGAGGCATCACTTTGCTAAAGAAGGCAATTGGTCCATTTTCCTGATGCAGAATAGCTCGCATGCCTGTTCCTGAGGCATCACATTCAACCACAAAAGGTTTATCGAAGTCTGGTAGGTGGATAACTGGTGCTGATGATAGTGCCCTCTTGAGATGTTCAAAGGCATATGTAGCCAGAGGAGTGCAGTGAAAAGAGTCTTTCGTAAGGAGATTTGTAAGTGGCGGGCAATCATACCGTAATTCATGATGAATTTCCTGTCATAGTTTGTGAGCCACAAGAATCCTCTAAGTTCTCTGAAAGTTGTAGATTGTCGCCATGTTGTAACTGATTCAATTTTTTCTGGGTCCACTACAACGCCGGCATCGATATGTTGAGATTGTCCGAATAAACATTTATATCTCTTGATGAAGATGTTGTGTGAGCGCAACACCTCAAGACCTCCTCAATATGATTCGGTGCTCGCTTTAGGTTTTTTCGTAGATCAGAATATCATCAAAGAAAATTAGAATGAATTTCTGGAGGTGCGGTCCCAAAATGTCATTCATTAGTGCTTGGAAAGTGGAAGGGGCATTGCGTAAGCCGAATGGCATGACCAAGAATTCAAAGTGACCGTGGTGCGTCTCGAAAGCTGTTTTTCTCGATGTCTAATGGATGCATGCGTACTCGGTGGTAGCCCGGCGGAGGTCTAATTTCTTGAAGAATTATGCTCCTTGTAGTTCATCCAATAATTCTGCAATGACATGTAGGAAACCTATCCTTAAGAGTGTTATCATTGAGTGCTCTATAGTCCACGCAGAATCACCACATTTTGTCTTGCCTTTTAACCAATATAATAGGAGAAGAGAAAGGTGAGGTGTTGTATCTGATTATACCTTGCCGGTGTTTGGACTCGGCGTCCTGACCACCAACTAGTAACGTGTTGTGCGCTCTCTAATCTTGGGTGATGTAAGAAGAACTCAAAGATTTATACTCGTTCAAGCCAAGGAATGCCCTATGTCCAGTGAGTAGCGTGGATTGTATTATCTTGCACCGGGGTGCTTGTAGGAGGGGGTTACAAGCTGGTGTGAGAGGGAGCGTATCCCAGGTTTCGAGAAGTGAGTGAGGCGATGATTGAGGCAAGTGCCAATAGCGTGTGAAGTCAGAGCCTGCGTTGCCCAGACTTACCGTTCTATTCTGGGTCCTCCCCTTTTATAGGTTTCAAGGGGGAGGGCTCGTTACAATGTTTTCCTACGTGGAGGCCGAACCCTGTGGACTTTTCCTGTGGCGACGTGGTAGATGGTACGGTCGGCGCCCGTACTTGTGAGTAGGAATTCATCCCCTTCGAAGTCGTGCCCGTCATGTCGGAGTTCCCACGTCCCTGTGTCTTCGACTTGGCGTGCAGAGGGAGGAAGTTTCCTATTGTTGGTGGTCGAGGGGTTGGCTGAGGGCCTTAGGGGCGCTCGGTGATGTTGTCGAGGGTGTCACGGACGAAGTCGAGGTTGAGGCAATGTATTTCGTGCCTCTCCGTGCTCATCTCCTGAGGGCTCTTGCGACAGTGCCCCGAGGGTGCCATGGTACAAGACCGAGGTTGTCCTATAACGGCTACTATTAAACCCGAGGGTTATAGTTATGGGCAGGGTGTCCAGCGTCGTGGTGGGGTTGCTGTCGTAGTGGTTGAAACAACAGGCGGTGAGGCGTGGTCGGCCGATCGATCATTCCCAGGCGGACCTGCCGCGTCGTGGTGGATTTAACCCCCTCGCTCGATCAGCCCCCGGTGAATCTTGTGGTCCCGGTGGGAATCGAGGTTGCCGGGCGCATTGAATGTGCACGATGTCTTTGTCGGAGCCGCCGACGAGGCACTTCGGGCCGAGGGTCATAGAGCTAGCCGGGAGAGGCTTTCAGAGCCGGGGGGGGGGCTCTACAGTAGCTGTAGGTCTCCGCCGGATTAGGTCCAAGGGAGGTCTCGGGCTAATCGTATAGAATACACAAAAGGCGAAAACACCCCGGTATGTGGCGTGTTATGGACTTTTATACCCGGTAGGGTTTTGGGAGCGGGTTCCCTCATAGGCGAGTAATTTTGGGTATCCTTAATTGTGATACCGACGTACCTTGTGACGGCATGGTTTGTCACGATATTTCCAACTCATATTTCTGATGCAGGGATATCCGTGAAGGTCGAACAACTATAGTCAAACTTGAGATGCTTTTCTTTGCCCAAGATTCTTGGAATGCCTTATAATTTGAAATGGAGGGAGTAATATATTAGTCAATTGTTGTCCTTGATTGCAATTATGGTCAATTTGATACATGACGTAAATATGGAGCTCAAGATCCTAGAGCGCATAGTCAATGAAAGTGAGGAACCCTGGCCCTCTAGATTTTGCACTTCTACATAGCATAACGTAAAATTTCTCCGAGAAGAAAAAAAATTGGTAGCGGCGGATGTGGAATTGTTTACAAGGTAATTTAGTTTTTTTATGGCACCGGACCTTCAAATTTCCTCACCGCATATAAAAATTTGATATAATGCTTATGTTTGTGCTCACAAGATGATTCAAACAGGGCATCCTTCGAAATGGAGTCATTGCTGTGAAGCGGCTTCACAGTAGCCGAACAATTAAAGACAAGATGTTTCATCGGGAGGTTATAAGTTTGATCTCGGTTAAGCACCCAAATATAGTACGGTTTCTTGGTTACTGTTCTTTTACTAAAGAACATGCGATACAATTGGGAGGAACAACTATAATGGCTGACATACGAGAAAGGTTGCTCTGTTTTGAATACATAAGAAATGGCAGCCTTGATCAACATCTTTCAGGTATATTAATGTAGTGATCACTTAAAAGCCATTTAGTTTGACAAACAATGTGTGGCTCTTTATCTTGTGGCTCATGATTTTTTTATGGAATATAAAAAGTTAATAATCCACCGCCATCCTGTTCCTCACAATCCAAAAATTAATATAAGCATGGAGATGGAGTCATTCCACTATAATTCATGAGGTGAACTTATGTTGGACTATCTCATCTATAATGTAATGGTTTATCAGACCAAACATCCCAACAGGACGAACTTTTTATAGAATAATATATACTTATTTCCTTAATCGCATCATCATCCCTTCTACTACTTTTAAAGACACATTCAATTAATAATCAACAATATGGTCCGTAAAACCAAAGTATCGAATATTTGTCTATAACCAATTTAGTGTTGTCCCAATTTGATATCAATGTAAAGGTTTGCTGGACAATCCAGCCAGGTCGGATTTGGTATATCCACAAGGTCTGGATACCTGGATTTGGCTGTCCAAGTAGAACTTGCAGATTCGTACATAATTTGACATGTAAACTATCTTCAAGTGTTGCAAGACCTCCCAACCTTCTAAATATAATGGGCTATGGCTGATTGAAGATATCCAGTTGATCAAACACATAGCAACCCAATATTTTTGTATTTTCCAAATTCTAGCTTTTCCAACCTCGTTAGTTGATGTTCATCATTTTTCATTTGTCTTGATGGTGGTTGGCATTCTAGGTGGTCTGGCAACCCTAAAACATCCTGAGGAGAGCCTCCCCCGTGGGTTCGCCTAGAGGCATTCATAGGTTTCAATAGGTTCCCTTTGCAAACCATCTAAGCTAGATTTCGCAGGGATGTTCATGGTAGCACATTGATATGTGGTATAGATTTGCACCAACATTTAATAATCATCTATCAAATATTGTTGACTACCACCTCTAAAAATACTATGTTTTCATCTTTTTGTTTCTTCAGATGAATTGAGGGGAAACACGCTACCAAATAATTATCGGAATTTGCAGGGGTCTGCATTATCTCCACAAGGATAAGGAATTCATTCACATGGATCTCAAACCAGGCAATATACTACTAGATGATCTCATGGTGCCCAAAATTACAGATTTTGGTTTATCTAGATCCATCAGTGACTCAAATGCTACAACTACACTTCTCATATCACAGTAATTTTCAAATTCTTTTCATACTTATAAACTCTTTATTATGTCATATGCATCGAAGTGTTGTGTTATTGTGCAGAGGATACGTCGCTCCAGAATACATTTCACGAGGCAAAGCGACTTGCAAGTCAGACATATATAGTTTGGGTGTAATAATTACAGAGCTGGTGACTGGAAGGAGAACGAAGCCCAATATTACTAAAGTAAGACAAACGGTATAACTATTCACCTTTCTACATTTTTCATAACCATTCATGATTAGATCTTTCTATATATATGTGGCTGTGAAGTTCATGAACTATATTGGTAATACTTACATAACTATGGTCCTGCCAGAGCATGTCCCTAAATCACAGCGATATGCTTGTGTCGCAGCTTGAGGCCTAATCTATCACCAATTCGCGATTGGATAACCTCCTAGAGATGAGAATTTTTTTTTTCTTTATTTTTATGGTTGTGGTGGTGGTGGTGATGTGTGTTTTTCTTTAACTAGGGGGATTCCCTTGGCGTTGCTGCGGGAATCGATAATAAAATTTTTGAACAAACGATGTGATCTCATGGGACATGGATATGATGATACTATAAATATATTATTGAATTTATTTAAACCAAAGTGATAGGATCTTTTGAACTGTAGTCTTTGAACTGAGTGGAAAGAAAACGGTGTCTATAGACGTGTACTTGAGGGAATATAATAAAAGATATGTAAATATTTATTTAAGTTCCTTTTGATCTATTCCTTTTGATCTATTCTTCATGATTGGTGTAGAGGGCTTCTTGTAATATTGACCTGTATTCATAGCGATTGTAATATAAATATCAGATATTTTATTTGATTGAGTAAATGAAGGTATATTGTTTGTAGTAATTTTTTCAAGTACCTCTTATTCTGTCGTTTGCTCTTTTCCATGGGTGTCAACTGGAGCCTCCTGGTTAACATCAAGTTTTCTTTTTGCCTGTGGGTTCCTACAGAATAGGTATAATGTGAATATGTTAAAGATATATAGATTAGGTTTATGTATCGATAAATCTAAGCATCAGTAATCAGGAAATAGAAATGAAACTAAGAAAACCATTAAAGTACAGATAACAGGTGAGCGTGAACGCACAAATGAATTCCCGCGGCAACATAATTTTGGGTTGTACCGGGATGAGAAACCATATCTTTTCATCTCTACACTTTTTCTGTTTGCTTCAAAACACATAACAACAATCATATGCCTAGTAATAACAAATATACTCATATATATGATCTGAGTCTGACTACTAATGAAGCAACAAAACAGAGTCTACATCTACATAGATTTCAATTTCCCCACCGGCTGACTTGTTCATCAGCTTCTTCAGCACAGCATCATCGATCCTCTAGCTAGCTAAAGTCCGTCCAGAGATCACAGCGTGGCGTGAGATGGTCACGTTGGTCACCGGGCCGACGGTGCGGCTCCACCGCGTGGGCGGCGACCCTGCCCTTGCGCTTCTCCATGAACCGCTGCAACAACGCCTGGCCCGCGGGCAGGTCGTTGGCGGCGACCGACGGCAGAGCGGCAGCGGCTGCTCCACCGTGCCTCCCAGCGCCGCCTTGTCGCCCGTGACATCGCCGCGTACATGATGGTGAGCTGCGCCGCTGCGTTTCGACTCCCTTCTTGTCGCCGACGTCGGGCGCCCGGCATGAGGGGCGCACCACCATCGGCCGCCCTGCGCGGGCGTCCTCTGGCCTCGGCCGCCTTCACGCATCGGCTCCGCGCCGCCGCGCTCCCTTGAACGGCTGGTCGCCGCCGACGCGGAGCTGTGTTGTTGTTCCCTGTGCCTCCGCCTGAAGGTGTTGCTGCTGCCGAAAGGGTTGAGGTGCTTTTATACACACACGATGGACATTGGCAGTCTCTTGCACTTCCAGAAACCGATCAGCACTAAAAATAGAAGATGGTGGCCGTAGCGCCCAGGATTAATTACGCATGCAGCCAGGTTAACTAAACGTTCGGCAACACCGACTGACTGCTCGCGTTCCTAGCGTTGAAATTTCAGTTACTCTTCACATCATTGTCGGGGAGCCCGAGAATTCCTAAATAGATCCTTAGTGGGAGATAGGCTTATTGGAGTTTTAGATTAGTGCTTTAATTTGTGGACATGGCAGGTAATTAGAAGATGGAATCACCGGTGGATTAAATCAATGAAACAAACACCATTATTGGCTTACCAACAAGTGAAAAAGTGTCTCGAATTGGGCCTAAGATGCATACAAGATGACCCGAATGACAGACCTGATATATCGGATATAACAGACGAGCTGAAGAAAATAGATACTACAGAAGGCCAAACCCAAATCCAGGTAATCCAAGGCTGTATATGCTCCTTAATAAAACCCAAACAACAATAGATTTGCATGCATCGACAAGCCGTGGTAAGCCATGTGTATTATCTCACGCAGATAAACCCTAGTTGCTTGGAGGACATCCTTGGTATCGAGCCGCTGGAAATACACATTCCCTTTAAAGACTTCAAGATATCTCACTCAATAGAATTGACCAACGATACGGATGATTACATTGCCTTCATCACAAAGGCAAAGCTCGAACGCTTCTCCATAGAGCCAAACAAAGGCATTGTCCCACCACGATCCAAGTGCATTGTCACCCTAGCAATGCAAGCACAGGTCAATAACACAGTGCCAAAGAAGTACTACACTGAGGTGATCACCGTGCTGAGCAGCAGAGTTGATGATGGAGCTCCTGCAACTATGAACTTAGTAACTGCTGGAGACATCTTCATTGACAGCGAGGAGGGTAGAGTTGTTGATGAGGTGAACGTGTTGGTTGTTTTCGGCACACCAGAATTGCCAGAGGAATAATAATAATCCTGAAGAATGTCTAAGGTTTCGTCACTATTACTGTCTTGTGTTGTGAGAAAAATTCTGATCAGCTACCAGGAGGCTCCAGAGCCATCTGGAGAGACGTGTATATGAGAATGTTTTAACTGATTCCTATGTGGCATTTGTCACACCGTATATTTACTAGCTAGTACGGTACTATTTTTTTTTTTTGCAATTGTTGTATTTCAAACATTTTACAGAACATACGGCAAGAAAATGTTTGTGGTAATGGAAGTTTCCATCCAGCCTGATGGCCAAGCTGGAACACGAGATTCATGGGAAGCACAAAAGTACAACGGCCGACATGTGTATTTCTATTGATATTGTTGACACCTAAATCAGTACTTTGCTAATTTAGAAAGAGCGATGTATTGGAAAATGAATGGCCGTCGTTTCGTGCATGAACAAAGCCATTTTTATGTGAACGACACATGTCAAAGGTGTCCCAAAATAGAAAAGGAGCGTGCACTTAGAGAAATCCAGCGAAGGGGAGGGCTTCACAATTTTCAGCATGAGCCGACGCGTCGGCGCTAGCATGCGCGAGCGTCCGGCGCCCCCTCGCTAAAAATAGCTCTCTGGACCGCGTCCGGGAGGCGCCAGACGCGTCCGGCGATTGCATCGCGCTGAAGGCGTCGGCGTCCCCTCGCTAAAAAATAGCTCTCTAGACCGCGTCGGGAAGCGCCGAGAGGTGTCCGGCGCTGGCATGTGCGGCGTCCGCGCCCCCTCGCCAAAAATAGCTCTACGGACTGCGTCCCGCGATGCGCCGAGGCAGCGTCCGGGCGCTTACATCTTGCTGGCGTCCGCGAGATGTTCGAGAGACACGAAGTCCGAACCGATCACGTTCGGTCGGGTTTTTGGAAGTTTTTTCGTGATTGGAACGTCCAAGGACAGTTTCCTAAAAGGATAAGACCACCCTCCTCTATATAATAAGAGGTTCATGGCCGATTTGATCCCATCTACATCCAATCGACAACCAATCTACCTCCTGTCTCGTTTGTAGGTCATCTTCTTCCTTCAACCCTCCGTACCCTGCTGTTCGGCAGCGTTCTCCGCGAATTTCGTCGACGTCCTAGGCGGCCACGCTGGTCCTAGGGCACCCCTCGCGTGCATCCTCCCGACAGGTCTTCCCGGAGGTTTGTTCGGAGGTTCTTCCAGCCGTCACCGAGCTCTACATCGCCCCTACCGAACCCTAGATCGGTTAGGGCGGCCACGCTACGGTGCTCGCTGCTCCAAGGTTGATCGCAACCCGTGGGCGCCCAAGGCCCTCCCGTTGTGTTGGTGCGAAGCCCTCCCTTTCGTGTCAACACAATTTTGGCGACTCCGCTGGGGAATTCGAGGCGTTAATTGCGTTTTGAAGACCTCAACATCATGCCTGCCAACGACGGCGCGAACAAGGGTGAGGTGCATGATGACAACGTCATCCACCCCACTACCACTGATGAGCTTCCCGATGAGTTGAAAGCCAAGATGCAAGAACTAATGGAGGCTACACAGCGCGCGTTCCTGGAGAGCTGTTCCAAGGGGCGTGGGAACAAGGTGGAGCTTTACAAGCCTGTCACCGTCACGCTTCCCGGCTCCTCATCCACTCCAGAAGTTGATGAGCGTGGATTTGTGCCTGTGACATTGAAGCCGATGGATAATCGGCTCAATATTATATTGTAAATTGTTTCTCAATGGAAGACAAACTACAATGGTTGAAACATAGACTTGAACATTATCGGACTGAAAAGACCGATTCGATGCGAGGCTATTGATAACTTTGATGAGCTCAATAAGTTGGGCCAAGGTTTCACGTCGGCTAACCCTTTGGAGCAAGTTGACATTGGGGATGGTTCAGTGCCAAGGCCGACATTTGTGAACCAAAACTTAGATGCCGATTATAAAGCTAAATTAATCGTGCTTCTAAAAGAATATGTTGATTGTTTTGCATGGGACTACACGGAGATGCCCGGGTTAAGCCGTAATCTTGTTGAGCATCGGCTTCCTATCAAAAAGGGGTTCAGGCCAGTTAAACAACCGCGAAGAAACTTCAATTCGGCCATCAATGACCGAATCAAAGAGGAGATTGATCGGTTGCCAAAGGCAAACTTTATCCGTCCATGCAGGTATGCGGAGTGGGTCTCTAATATTATGCCGGTTGAGAAGAAAGACACCGGGAAGATTAGAGTGTGCATTGATTTCAGAGATTTAAATAGAGCCACTCCTAAAGATGAATATCCTATGCCTATTGCCGACATGTTGATCAATGATGCTTCGGGACATAAGTTTATTAGCTTTCTTGATGGTAATGCTAGTTATAATCGATATTTATGGCGAAGAGAAGATACCTCCAAGATGCTTTCATTTGTCCCGGATTTGTTGGTTTATTTGAGTGGATTGTCATGACTTTTGGCCTCAAGAATGCACGGCGCCACCTATCAAAGAGCTATGAATCTTATCTTTCATGATCTCATTGGTGTGATTATGGAAGTATATATTGATGATGTGGTGATTAAATCGGCTTCACATGATCCTCATTTAGCCGATTTGCGTCTTGCTTTTGAGAGGATGCGTTACTATGGTTTGAAGATGAACCCACTTAAATGTGCCTTTGGGTGTGTTGGTATTTATTAACGCGAACAGAGAAATCCGCAAGCGCACGGATACCGATGTAGCTTTCACCGGGAGTATTCAGTATCGATTTTTCACGGGAACGTGAAGTGTACTAGAAAGGTTTAGAACGTCCTAAGATAATAATGGTGATGATGTGAGAAGAGAGGGTTAAGTTTTCTAAGTATTCTAATGAGATCTAAATAATCAAAGGCTTACTTTACTTTACTTACGTCGAACAACGGTACCGCCCGATCCTAAAAAAAGGCGGGAAGGGGTGATCGGGAGAAAGGCCGTAAAAAGCTCTCGAATCACCAACCCGAACGTGGTGGAATACAAAAGACGACAGGCTGTCACCCAAGGGCTACACACAACTAACCGTGGGATTGGGCGCAAACTTCGGGTAAACTCTAGTCTAGACACCACGTCTACACTATCGATTACTACTCTAGCCACATATGATAACTAAAGCACTCAATACGGCGGAGATCCAAGTAAATATAGTAAAGTCAGAATTGAAAGTAATTAAATAGAATAAATAGAAATAATGAATAAAGAACACGGAGATTGCTGAAGACGAACTTGTTGCAGCGAAGTACAATGATGATGAAGATCCGACAGGTCGGATCTCGGCTTTCTCCTCGCCTCTCTTCTTGATCTTACAACTAGATGAACTAGAAGAACTAGAACTAGAACTAGAACTAGATGAACTAGACAACTAGAGGGACCTCTCTCTCTTCTAATATGAAATCCTAGTTTTTGCCTGTCGATAGCTAATGAAGAGATGATCCGAGATGATCCGAAAGGGGGGTCTAGGGGTCTGCTTATATAGCCCGGAGGAGGTGCCAGAGTTTGACCTAGATACATCTCGTGATCCCACCGACGCCCTTGGATCAAACCGTCATTAAACAACCGGTTTAGATTGCGTCTTAGAGGCGGTGGAGGAAGGTTAGGAGACCGGGCTTTGCGTGGCCACCAAGCAGGGACGATCGGCCCCATTATTGGGCCGATCGGCCCAGGGGGGTTCCCTCCGGGTCCCGTCGTGCGTCGTGGCTTTCGGAGTCTTCTAGATGATGTTTTCTTCGGTGTCAAGTTCGGTCCACGTCGGGATTAATCCGAGCCTTCTAGAGTCTTTCGGAGTTGGATTGCGTTTACAATTACGCCGCTTTTTCTGTTAAGTCCCCTCGCAAATCACAACTTTACCAAAACTCATGGAAATCATTAGTATAAACCCCTAATAAGATTATCTAATTATATTTTAGTCTTTTTCCATGTTTAGTTGACAAGTAAAAAGTATACGTTAATATGTATCAACAAGCTCCCCCAAGCTTACCCTTTGCTAGTCCCTAGCAAAGCTATATGCTATAGTAGGATCGAGGGAGTTGCTACTACGCTTTCATTCCTCCGGAAATCTTGTGGTTATCAAGTAAATAATTTCTCCTCTCAATAAGATTACTCTCTCATACCTTTTACCATGGGGCGTAGCCTTTTTCACGAATCATAAGCAATTAAGAGACAGAACAATCAAGTTAAGTACCATGTCTCAAGCTCTTGATCAACTATCATCATCCGGAGTTTTTGCGTTATTTTTCAAAAAAAGAAACTTCGAGAGATCCTATGTATGACCCTCTTAAGTAGATGGTATGTAGTGGTGTCACACATGTGGTAGGGCATACATAGTGGGATGATAGTGGTGAAGTGGATGAGGATGAAAGGTAGTAAATAGCCTTTAGCCTTTTCTAGTATTATATTTTTTTTCTCAAGCATCTTGGACTATATCTCTCTTTCTAAAAATTGCTAGGACTGGGCTGTCCATTCTTGGAGAGGTGGGCTTTGCCCCGGACTTGTGTCCCTTTTTCTCTCTCCTTAGAGATGTGGGCCCTACTCACCCTCGGACACGTGTCCATTATTCATCTCTAATTATTTTTTTTTTTTTAGGGAGGTAGGCCCTTCTCGCCTAGTATGACTTTTGTAAGATTACTCTCCCTCTCTCGTCTCACTTTTCTCTCTAAATATTTATTTTTTTTTTTTTTTTTTTTTTTTTCGAATGTAGCCCAGACTCTATTTGGCATAAACATTGAGAGAGATATATCCAAAAATTGCAAGAGTTTATTTTTATAATTATGGCTAGCGGCTTGATGGAGTATGGGGAGGCGTACTTCGGGTTAGAAGCGGCGTATTTTAATGGAGTGGGATGAATGATAAACTCTTTTAAGGGTCATAGCTAAGGAACTCATCATGTAATGTTTTATAATTTTCAAAGATAAAAACCAGGAATCAAGTATCTCTAGGAATATGATAAATGCAGCTCAACTTTTCATGAATCTATCCTTCAACGTTAAGACTCAGATTAAGCATGTGCTTCCCACAGGTGTTGGGTTTAGAGCAAATTAAGCATTTAAAGCTTTGGAAGAATCTAAGTCCGAAGTGTAAGTACTTTTAAGAGGAACTATGGCGGAGCAACTATTCATCATTTCCTTAGCATATGCCAACAAGATCATTAAAGAGAAAAGCCAACTAGCAGACAAAAGCATTTATTGGACTCTAACAAACTAAGACTCTAATTATGACCAATTAAATCTAGCAAAGCAAACATATATAACTAGCTAATATTAAAATGGATAGGATAGTGATACTTATCGTGATAATGGGGGTGCTCTCCCGAATTTTGGATCTTGAAGTAGTCCTTTGATTCCTCCTTGGAGCTTGTTCGTCTTGGTCTTCCTTAAATATTCTCCCCTGCAAATATTAATTCCACATACCCGAAGGAACAATTTCTAGGAACATGTTGTGAGCCTTCATGTGCTCACTTCTTTTTGGGTTTTTCTATAAAAGCATGGACCTTCATGTGCCCACATATTTTTGAAAATTTTTCTATGCAAAAGGATGATGATGCAAAAACATATGAATGCAATATATTTTTTTTTATATTTTTATTTTTGTGCCACCACGGCAAGGAGTGCTTACATGGGGCTTAAAGATAAACAGATGCAAATGCAACAACATATTTATGGTCTTTTCTAATGCAGGTGTAGGAAAGTAAATATGCTAAAGGAAATATGCTAATTTAAATATGCTTTGCAGAAAATAAATATGCGAGATAGTTATCGAAAGTTACCTCTCGATGAGAGTTTTGAGTACTTACTCCCATGGCGTCTTTGTCATCTCGACGCCTCGTCGGAATGTCGTAATGCGGTATGATGTCTTCAATGATCTCGACGGAGTGGCGTAGATGAGGTAGCCGATGGTGTTTGTTCGGTTGGTGACGCTGGTAGCGGTAGGTCTTCGAAGGTGTACTCTTGTTGTCCTCTTTAGTAGGTGATGATTCTTTCTTTCCCCATGCTTACTTCTTGGGTAGCATCTCGCGTCTTGTTCTTCTTGGGCTTGATAAAGGGAGGATGCCCTCCCCAAGCTAGGTATTCACCTAGTCTCTTAGCGATGTTGGAATGAGGTAGACAATTGTGGAGGTGTCAACCCCTCTTGGTCCTTCAAATCTTGCTTGATCACTCCTTGAGTGCTTCATCCGATCTTGACAGTTGCATCTCCTAGTAGGATGGCATCACCCATGTTCCTTGCTCGGTTGTGCATGTCGTAGGTGGGACATTCACTTGTGGAATTTTGGAGAAGTGGCAGACTCCTCCACATTTTGCGCAAAGTGTGTCCTGCTTGCATAGACAAGGTAGAGATCAAGTGCATGGGCTCTATTGGTGGGGAAAACACCAATAGAACCAAAACTTTATTCATCTTACTCTATCCTTGGGCACATGGTAACATCATGTGTTCTATTTATTTATGACAAAGGTGACAAGATCGGACACCAAGCATGAAAGTAGCATTTAAAATTGTAACATGAATGATGAGTGATCAAGTGAGTGGTGTGAAGAACAAATTATAGAGCTAAACATGTTGAGATCATCAGATAGAATCAAGCGAAGTTGTAACTCTAACATGTTTGACTTTATGAGTAAGCCATGATAAAGAGAAGGTTCTATGACTTACCTCAAGATGTTACCTTTAATATTTGGAGCATGATGGCGCTTTGGAACATCTTGTAGAAGTCCTTGTGTCTTGCTTCATCTCAGTGTGAGCTCATCTCGGGACCTCCCCCAAGCTTATTTGAGAGTGTCTTATTTCCTACGAGGGGTTAGTCCAACAAAAGATTCTTTTCGCTCCAATCCTATAATGATTAGTGACGAAACTTTTAGAAGGAATATTTTCACTTGTATATTTATATACTCATATCACAAGGACAAGTAAAGACTCATGCTCTATCTCAAGAATTCTTATTTTAGGACACAAGCTCTTCCTTAGGAAACCTTTTGAAAGCTACTTAAGATAGTGAAGTGGTCTCTCCTTTAACACCACCTATATCAAGATTCATGACCACGAGATCTAGAATATTTATTATAGATGAAGCATCTACAATCACCCTCTCAAAATCTAAAGGAGGCAAGAGCACGAGAGGGTTGTACGTCTTGAGAGTGGTTAGACTAGAGAGACTAGGTAGTTTGGGAAGTTTCTCATGTGAGCATGAACTAGATGAAGTGTCTATGTAGTAGCTTCCATGCTCATTGATGTCATCCTTCTTCTCAAACTCCAAGGTTGATTTGTCATAGATATCTAAAGTTTCTCTTGGAGTGGTGTCTCTCGTGTCGATCTCATCTAAGGTCTCGTCCATCCATTCAACGGGTTTGTAGCATATAACTCTTTATTATCCTCTAGCCATTGTTGTCGCTCTTCTTGGTCTTCCCTGGTGGTCTTGATGGCTCCTATATTTAGGTTGTCTTGATGAATTTTTAGGGCCCTCAAGGGTCTCAAGGGAAAGAGAGTACAAGGATTCATCGGGGTTAAGGATGGATCTAAAAATGGGTTCGAATATGTAATCTTGTCTAGGCATGGAAGGGGAGAAAATAAGATCGTCTTCTAGGTAGCTTGGCTCTCCTTCTATGGCATCACTAGACATGCCATCATAGAATTCCTCCCAATATCCTTTGTAGGAACGAGAACATTTTCTAAGAGACTCCTCCTCAAAAAGAATTTGAAATATATTCACTTGGAGGTCTCTTAGGTGGATGCATTCTAAATGATAAATTCGAGGCATTCCTAGAATTTTCAAAAAGATCAACCTCGATGGAAGGATGGGATTCATCACTCTCTAAAGTGTTTAGAGTGTGATGTATTTCCATAGTAGGAGATTCTATGGCAACCAAATCTTTAGAAGATATTATAGGAATTTTAGTTTTGGTTGCGTGTGTCTCCTCTTGTTGTTCGGGGCTTGGCACGACTTCTTCTTCGGGTAACTCATCAAAACGTTAGTGTAGGGAGTGTTGTCAAGGATTTTCTCAAGAATGGCTTTTCCCTCACTAACTAGTTTATGTGAGAATGATCCTCTGAAGTGATGTCGAGATTTGAGTAGCTTCCTTGTTAAGACCGCGATAAAAGTGATAGAGCGGGACATGGTCAGCAAGGAAAGGTTTGGGCCCTGAATTGGTAAGGCTTGTGAATCTAGCCCAGTTTTGCTCCTAGAGTCTCCTTCTCTTTTGTCTAAATGTAAGAACTTCTATTCTAAGGTCAGCGATTTTATAAAGAGGAAAGAAGGCAAGACAAAATTTGTCTCGAAGTTCATCCCAATCTCCATTTACGTTTCCCTCTGAGTGAGCATACCATTTTTCGCTCTTCCCTCAAGGGAGAACGGAAATAATTTCCATTTAATGGTCTCTTGTGTCATGCCAGAATATTCCTGCAAGAACACAAGCTGCTCAAAATATCTAAGGTGGGTGTATGGATCTTCATGTGCTAACCCAGAGAAGGATTGCTTCGAACCATGGCTATAAGAGCAGGGCGAAGCTCATAGCCATTTGTAAGAATAGGGTGTGAAGATGATGGAGGCTCCAACATGTCGCCCTTTGGAGCAAAAGAATTTAATGATAAGAGTGAAATCCATGTGGTATAGGTAGGGGGTAAAAGGAAAGAAAGGTAGAAGGAAAAAAAAGGTAAAAAGGTAAAAGGACGATCGTGGTTCTAACTAGCACGGCTACGTTCCCAAGAACGGGCGCCGTAAAGCTTGTTGGTATTTATTAACGCTGAACAGAGAAATCCGCAAGCGCCGCGGATACCGATGTAGCTTTCACCGGGAGTATTCAGAGTATCGATTTTCCACGGGAACGGAAGTGTACTAGAAAGGTTTAGAACGTCCTAAGATAATAATGGTGATGATGTGAGAAGAGAGGGTTAAGTTTTCTAAGTATTCTAATGAGATCTAAATAATCAAAGGCTTACTTTACTTTACTTACGTCGAGACAACGGTACCGGCCCCGATCCTCCTAAAAAAGACGGGAAGGGGTGATCGGGAGAAAGGCCGCCAAAAAGCTCTGAATCACCAACCCAACGTGGTGGAATACAAAAAGACTGACGGGGCTGTCACCCCCAGGGCTACCACAACTAACCGTGGGATTGGGCGCAAACTCGGGTAAACTCTAGTCTAGACACCACGTCTACACTATCGATTACTACTCTAGCCACATATGATAACTAAAGCACTCAATACGGCGGAGATCCAAAGTAAATATAGTAAAGTCGAAGCGAAAGTAATTAAATAGAATAAATAGAAATAATGAATAGAGAACCCGGAGATTCTTTGAAGACGAACTTGTTGCGGCAAGTACAATGATGATGAAGATCCGACAGGTCCGGATCTCCAACTTTCTCCTCGCCTCTCTTCTTGATCTTACAACTAGATGAACTAGAAGAACTAGAACTAGAACTAGAACTAGATGAACTAGACAACTAGAGGGACCTCTCTCTCTTCTAATATGAAACCCTAGTTTTTGCTCCGTCGATAGCTAATGAAGAGATGATCTGAGATGATCCGAAAGGGGGTCTAGGGTGCGCTTATATAGCCGGGGAGGAGGTGCGAGTTTGACCTAGATACATCTCGTGATCCCACCGACGCCCTTGGATCAAACCGTCATTAAACAACCGGGTTTAGATTGCGTCTTAGAGGCGGTGGAGGAAGGTTCGGAGACCGGGCTTGCGCGGGCCACCAAGCAGGGCCGATCGGCCCCATTATTGGGCCGATCGGCCCAGTGGGGTTCCCCTCCGGGTCCGTCGTGCGTCGTGGCTTCCGGAGTCTTCTAGATGATGTTTTCTTGATTGTCAAGTTCGGTCCACGTCGGGATTAATCAGGAGCCTTCTAGAGTCTTTCTCGGAGTTGGATTGCGTTACATTGCCGCGTTTTCTGTTAAGTCCACGCAAATCATAACTTTACCAAAACTCATGGAAATCATTAGTATAAACCCCTAATAAGATTATCTAATTATATTTTAGTCTTTTTCCATGTTTAGTTGACAAGTAAAAGTATACGTTAATATGTGTCAACAGAGTGTAATTTGGAAAGTTTCTTGGATTCATTATTCATGACAAGGGCATAGAGATTGATCCCAAGAGGATAGAGAAGATCAAGGCAGTTCAAGCACCTCAATGTAAAAAGGATTTGCAAAAATTCCTAGGTAAAGTGAACTACTTGAGAAGATTTATTGCTAACTTGTCCGGGAAGATTATTCCTTTCACCCCACACTTAAGTTGAAAAATGAAGCTGATTTTGCATGGGGGCAAGCCAACAATATGCATTTGACAAAATAAAGGAATATTTGTCTTCACCACCTATTCTTCGCGCCTAGAAGGGGTGTACCTTTCCGATTGTATATCCGCGAAGAAGAAGGTGATTGGGGCTGTTCTTACTCAAGAAGATGAAGGAAAAGAGTATGTCATTGCTTATATTGGTCGTCGTCTTCTTGATCCCGAGACAAGGTATGCCCATATTGAAAAATTATGTCTATCACTATATTTTGCTTGTTCCAAGATGAGACACTATCTTTTGTCAAGCACATGTGTGGTAGCATGCCAGGCCGATGTAATCAAACATATGTTGTTTCGGTCAATCCTTTCTGGAAGGGTAGGCAAATGGGCATATGCTTTGATTGAATATGACTTGACTTATGAGCCACTGAAGATTTTAAGGGGTCAAGTCCTTGCTGATTTTCTAGTTGAGCATAGCATAAATCTTGATTTTGAGGTGGATTACATTACTTCTACCCCTTGGCGGTTATATTTTGATGGATCGGTTTGCAAAGACGGTCTTTGGAGTTGGAATTGTTCTTGTTAATTCTAGTGGTGCTGAATTTCCTATGTCAAGCCGATTGGAGTTCAAATGTACTAACAATCGGACCGAATATGAAGCTCTCTTACTCGGGTTGATTATGTTGGAAGCTATAGGGGCTGAACATGTTGAGGCATTTGGTGATTCATTACTTGTGGTGCAACAAGTTTCGGTGAGTGTCAATGTTTAGATGGATCACTTCGTGCTCGCCTCGATATTTGCCTTGATTTAATTGGTAAATTTGCGAATTCAAGATTCGACATATTCCAAGAGAAGAAAATCATAAGGCTAATTTGCTTGCTCAACGAGCTTCCGGTTATATCAAGGAAGAGGATCAATTGCATGTGAAATGTGTGCAAAGAGCAAACTTGCTTGCTCAACGTGCATCCGGCTTTGAGGTAAAAGATAAATACTTTCATTTACAACATTTGCCGATGCATGAAAGTTTGTTTGTTTCGATTCTAGTAAGAATTCGGTTCAACCAAAGCTAATTGGACAAACCGATATTACTTGTGATTTGGGGCAGCAAAAGAAAACTTCTTTTAAATCGGTCTATTTCTGTTTTGGACAATGGTAGCACCAATTTAGAGGATTGGAGAACTCCTCTCTTGTCTTTCTTGCAGGATCCTAGTGCTAAAGTTGACAAGAATATTTGGCGGCTTGCTTTCAAGTATACCTTGCATAATGGTGAGCTTTATAGGAGGACCACCAAAGACTTGTTGCTAAAATGTCTAGGAGCTGATCAAGAAAGAGTGGCAATGGGAGAGGTACATGA
Source organism: Hyparrhenia diplandra (assembly GCA_015847255.1). Taxonomy (NCBI): domain Eukaryota; kingdom Viridiplantae; phylum Streptophyta; class Magnoliopsida; order Poales; family Poaceae; genus Hyparrhenia; species Hyparrhenia diplandra. Next base: position 186,920 of record JADLZK010013094.1, read on the forward strand.
AGGCATTTGTGGTACACATCAATCGGCCCCAAAGATGAAGTGGCTATTGAGAAGGGCTGGTTTCTGTAACACCCGGCCCAATAAGGATGTGGCCCAATTGGGGCCTATGAGTGCTGCGCGCACATGTTTAGTACCACCTTGCTAGTTGAGCAAGGGTGGAGCCAACTTATAAGCCTTTGTCTTCCAGCCATATCACCTTCGGGTTGACCCTTTTACACGAAGCGAGGACGAAAGTGTAAGCAAGGTGTTATGTGTACGCGTGCGCGCCCCTCGGAAGGGTTGTGCGATGCGGCTTTGGAAGGCGGGGTGTTACAAGTGGTATCGAGCCGACCTTCGCGACCACGGGCGTGCGTGCGGGGCGAGGCGCGGACATGGGACGCGTTCATTGCGCGTGTAGGCTGCGGAGTGCACGGCATGGCACATGTGCCGGCCCTGGGCGCACGGTCGCGTGTGCCAAGAGGGGAGGTCCTGGTTAAGTTGGCGCTCGACGAGGACGTCGAGTCCTTTGAGGGGGGGTGTATGTAACACCCGGCCCAATAAGGATGTGGCCCAATTGGGGCCTATGAGTCTTCTTGGCGCACATGTTTAGTACCACCTTGCTAGTTGAGCAAGGGTGGAGCCAACTTATAAGCCTTTGTCTTCCGACCATATCACCTTCGGGTTGACCCCTTTACACGAAGCGAGGGACGAAAAGTGTAAGCAAAGGTGTTATGTGTGCGCGCGTGCGCCCTCGGAAGGGTTGTGCGATGTGGCTTTGGAAGGCGGGGGTGTTACAGTTTCTATTGGCCTACTATGATGGCCGATTGCTTTTGTTACTACAAAGGCCGGTGGAAGAGTGTCAACGGTTTGGAAATATTCAGCTGGTGCCGGCTGCCATGCTTCATCCTATCATCAAACCGTGGCCTTTCCGTGGTTGGGGCTTGGATTTCATTGGACAAATTCATCCTCCATCTTCGAAAGGGCATAAGTTCATATTGGTTGCTACCGACTACTTCACTAAATGGTCGGAAGCAGTTCCATTGAAGAACATGACACACAAGGAGGTAATTGAGTTCATCACTGAGCATATCATTCATAGATTCGGCATTCCTCAAACGTTAACTACGGATCAAGGAATGTCATTTATGGCGAAAGAAGTAAAGGATTTTGCCGAATCATACAAGATTAAGATGCTCAATTCATCTCCATATTATGCTCAAGCCAATGGACAAGCGGAGTCTACTAACAAAACTTTGATCAAGCTTATCAAGAAGAAAATAGAAGAACATCCAAGAAGGTGGCATGAGGTCTTGTCAGAAGCTTTGTGGGCTCATCGTATATCGAGGCATGGTGCAACTAAAGTTACTCCTTATGAGCTGGTGTATGGTCAAGAGTCGGTGTTACCCGTCGAGGTAAATTTGGATGCATATAGATTTGCTAAGCAAAATGATCTATCTCCTACTATGTATCATGATTTGATGATGGACAACATCGATGAGGTAACCGACAAGAGGATACAAGCTCTAAAGGAAATAGAAAAGGATAAAGCTCGTGTTGCTAGAGCCTACAACAAAAAGTCAAGACCAAATCGTTCCAAATCGGTGACTTAGTTTGGCAAACTATATTACCGATAGGGTCGAAAAGAGCAATCAATTTGGCAAATGGTCACCTAACGGAAAGGTCCTTTCAAGGTGGTCAAAGTGATATTTGGGAATTCCTATGTGCTTGAGTCAACAAGTGATGGAAAACGCCAAGATAAGGCGATTAACGGGAGGTATTTGAAAAAATATTTCCCTATTGTTTGGCAAGAGGCCTAGTGCTCTCTGCACAATGGCCGATGCATGCTTCGACCTTAGAACAAAATGGCCGATACATAGTATCGCCCTTAGTTGCCGGACAACCGATATGATGGGTATTCGCGTTGTTTGGATTTTCTTTGTCTTGTTTTCAGGTCCGTGCACCTCTCGCGCCTGAAAAAGGGGGGGCATATGTTGACTCCTAAATTAGTACTTTTCTAATTTAGAAAGAGCGCGATGTATTGGAAAATGAATGGCCGTCGTTTCGTGCATGAACAACTTCATTTTTATGTGAACGACACATGTCAAAGGTGTCCCAAAATAGAAAAGGAGCATGCACTTAGAGAAATCCAGCGAAGGGGACGCCTTCACAATTTTTCGGCATGAGGGGACGCGTCCGGCGCCCCCTCGCTAAAAAATAGCTCTACGGACCGTGTCGGGAGGCGCCAGAGGCAGCGTCCGGCGATTGCATGCGCGGCGCCCGGCGTCCCCTCGCTAAAAAATCTCTCTAGATCGCGTCGGGGAAGCGCCGGGCGTGTCCGGGCTGGCATGTGCGGCGTCCGCGCGCCCTCGTCAAAAATAGCTCTCGGACTGCGTCCGGCGATGCGCCCGACAGCGCCCGGCTGGCATGCGCGGCGTCCGGCGCATGTTCGCGAGAGACACGAAGTCCGAACCGATCACGTTTCGGGTCGGGTTTTGGAAGTTTTTCGTGATTGGAACGCCCAAGGACAGTTTCCTAAAAGGATAAGACCACCCTCCTCAATATAATAAGAGGTTCATGGCCGATTTGATCCCATCTACATCCAATCGACAACCAATCTACCTCCCGGCCCCGTTTGTAGGTCATCTTCTTCCTTCAACCCTCCGTACCCTCGCTGTTCGGGCGGCGTTCTCCGCGAATTTCGTCGACGTCCCTAGGGCGGCCACACTGGTCCTAGGGCACCCCTCGCGTGCATCCTCCCGACGGGTCTTCACGGAGGTTTGTTCGGAGGTTCTTCCAGCCGTCACCGAGCTCTAACGTCGCCCCTACCGAACCCTAGATCGGTTAGGGCGGCCACGCTGCGGTGCTCGCTGCTCCAAGGTTGATCGCAACCTTCGTGGGTGTCCAAGGCCCTCCCGTTGTGTTGGTGCGAAGCCCTCCCTTTCGTGTCAACAGATATATCAATAGAAGAGACAATGGCCATGATTGAAACTGTTTATCTAAAATCAATTTTTATTTGATCGGGATTTTTTTTTGTAAGCTACAGTCTAAATAATCCAGTCTATATAATGTGGGTGTTTGGGAATCCTTATTATTGCCTATAGATTCTCTGTTCTGAGTGTAAATTAACTTGTATGCTCTGATGCTGATGGTAGCTCATTTGTTGACTGAATATAAGATTGAGCATCACAAAATAAGGAAATACTACGATGCAATTAGAAAACAACAGGACTCGATGAATTGTTTGTTCCAGTAGAAATATCTACCTACATGATTTGGGGCTGACTGTAATAGGAAGTACAAATACTTTTTTTGGAGTCGTCACTGGAGGGGTGAGAGCCCCACCTCAATAAGTTTCCATTGATTCCGGCAAGCCGGTGCATGGAGGGTACTTGACTGTAAATAGTCTTACAATACATAGATGAACATAGAGGAACAAGAGATTACAACACCAATAACAACAGCACCAACAACAACTGCAACACTTACAACACTTAAGACCCAAGCCGCAAGACGCCAACCAACAAACAATTTGTCCCCCGCCAAACAACATACTCGTCCAAGTATCACCGTGACCATTGCGCCTCAACCATTCCTCGTAGAGATGGTGACATCCTACAACACATCCGAAGTCCATGTACCACCATCCAACGCCGTCCACGGGGAGGAATGCTTGGAGGGGAATAGCGGCAGCAATGGAAACCACCTCACATTAGATATTCGGCACAATCAAGGATTTGTGATGAACATACAAGTCCCTGATCAACGGACACGATGATCTCCCTTGGCAAATGATGGTGACATCCTCCAAAGCACATCTGGGTCCACGTGCCACCATCCAATGCCATCTACGGGGATGAAGAGCCTGGGAGGGGAATGACAGCGATGGTGGAAACACCGTCCGACATTTGATATTTAGGCACCATCAAGGACAGCGCCGACGGATACATAGGGCCATTTGATTTTGCACTCAAGACACCATAGAGGGTGTGAGTGGTTAGGATCGATAAGTCGTACTATTAAGAGGGGACAATTGTCGAACATATCGATCTTCATGTGCCTCTAGGTTCAAAATTTATATGCATGCATTCTAACCTAGAGAGCTAACTTCGCGCTTGATGAAAATGGTTTTCAAAATGCTAACACTTGAGCTCGAGGTGTTCTTCGACGTGTTGGCTACAAGGTTCAAGCGGCGGAAGTGTTTGTAGGGTTGAGTTGGGGTTTGGGAAAATGAAGTGCACATTTTCCATTGCGCCGGATGCAAACTTGTGGAGAAAACTTGCTATCCCTTATGCTCAAGTTGGTATACTTGTTGGGAAGCTTGTTGAAGCAACGGTGGATCAACGGAGAAGAAACAAACATGGAAGCGAGCGAACTCAACATTTGTTGTTGTTGGCCGGACGGGCAGCGGCAAATCGGCGGCAGCGTCGGTGGTGCTCCGTCCGGTCAATCACAGAGAGGTCCAGAACTGGACCGGGGGCCGTCGCGTCCGGTCAGTTGGCCGGAACCGCTCGCGTGTCGGTCGGTGCCCGATTTGAACAATCGACCGTTGGTCGTCTTAGCGCTCCGGCCGGACGATGGACCGTAACCCGTGCCCGAACGCCACCGGCGTCGTCGGCCTTGAGAAAGTTGTGGGGGGTTTTCCCCAACGGCCGCATTTCGTGGTGTGGGGTATTTATACCCCATTGGCCAGCCATGGCTCTCTCTCTTGGTCATTTTGATTCACTCATATTTCCCTTGCTGAGTCAAAGCCTTCCCCTCTCTCATTCTTGCTTGTGAGCTTCAATCTTGAGAGAAAAGAGTGATTCAAGTACATTGCATTGAGCTCTTGCATCTAGAAGCACTTGGAGAGCTTGGTGAGCCGGTGATTGTCTTGTTACTCTTGGAGACACCGCTCCTAGCCAGACTTGGTGATTTGGTGGAGGCGTTGGCAAGAAAAGGTGCATGTTCTTGGCCACCTCGGTGATTTGTGAGAGGATCACGCACTCCTTGTTGGGAAGACAAAGTGCAAGGAATACATTGCTCGTGTCATGGGTACCTCACTTGTGTGTGGTGGCTTGGAGCGCCAGTGGCCAACTAGCGAGTGTAAGTCTAGTCCAAGCATCACCCTTGTGTTGGTCGGCTTGTCAATCGAGAATAGCTTGTCGGTGTACAAGTGAACTCGGGTCAACACATCGACGTGTCCATTGTCTTGGTGATTGGTCTTCATCTTATTGTGTTGATTGTGCTCTCCATCGGTGATTGGTTCATTGCCTCTACATTATGATATAACAAGTTTCTCACTCTTGCAATTACTTTCCTAGTTATACTTAGAGAGCTAGCTTTGCTTGTGTAGGTATTCTTGCTAGCATAAGGATCATAGTTAGGATTGCTCACTAGATAGAGTAGTGACATAGCAATTGAGTGACATAGAGATCATAGATATATTTAGAATTGTCACTAGTTGGCTTGCAAGACACTAGAGCTAGCGCAAACCGCAATTTCGCCATTTGTTATACTAACTTAGGTTTGATTAGTTGAAGTTTGTAGAAATTTTTATAGGCTATTCACCCCTCCTCTAGCCATCTAGGACCTTACAACGTATACAATCAAAACCTAGGGTTTTGCATCTTCTCGCTGCGGCGTTGCCATTGCCAAGTCTCCAGTTCGATCTCTCGCGTGCACTAGCGACCGGGCGAGCAAGTCTCGAAGTGTCATCTTTGCGATTTTGCAGGGAGAAGACGGATAAGGTTCTTGTGAAGCACTCTTTCTTGCGACTGCTCCCAAGCTTCACCACGGCTCGTCTTCGGAAGGACACACGCGCAACCGTCTCGGCATCGTCTTCATTGTCAAGTTCTTCGACCTCTTCGCCGCCCACCGATCGACGACAACGGCGCGACGGAGGACCTCAACTTCGCCTTCGGGGACCTCTCCATCACATTGTCATCTACGCCCAGGTATTATTCTCAAGATCTAATCTTAGTGTTAGTCATGTTCAATGCTGTTCAATATATCGGTATGCTAGTTGTGCTTTACACCTATTGTTGTGATCATGCTATGCTATATATTGTTGAATCATGCTATGATCTCTGATATGATATTGTGTTATGCTAGTATGCTTTACATGCTTAATCTAGTTGCTCAGTTCGTCATGATCTATAATATGGTTTTAATCTGGATATTGCCTAATATCTCAAAAAGAGCAACATGCATGTCAGCAGTGACAGTGCTGGCATAAAAAAGTAGGAATCAACTTCTATCTGAATGATATATTACAAACAAATCTCCAGTTGTACATACACACTTCTGCTGAAAAAGTGAATTATTACAAACAACTTCTATTTGATCACTCGTCTTATTCTATTTTTTTATAAATATTATTTATTATGTCATGACTTATTTTTTCATTAGAGATACTTTAATAATTATTTATTTAATTTATTATTTGCATAAATCTTTTGAATAAAATGAATGGTCAAACGCGATAGCCAAAAGTCAAAAACGACACTTTTAAATGGACGAAAAGGAGCATGTTACACGTCGGCGAGGTGGTGCTCGCCAGGCTAGGATTGGAGTCGGGGTACCTGTGCTTGCTGGGAGAAGGGTGAAGAAATGTTGCTGGGAAATGGGATAGGAATGTGAACGGCGCAGATGGCTACTTGAATGGCGTCTGCTGGATGCACGGTGGATGGAGCGTGCAGTCCGTAGGACAAACGGCTGCACAGCCAGGCCTAGATATACAACAGATTAGTTTCTTCCAAACTCCAAAACACGCAACATACATAGGGCGAGCCGCGGCCGTCACCATCGACCGACCGGCGATCTTAAAAACAAAGAGGCATCGACAGGGGAAAACACATCCAAACAACAAGCAAATCAGGTATGCCACAATGACAAATATAGTATCATTCTATTTATGAACATTTCATCTAGATCTGGTCCTAGACAAGCAACTCCAAGGTTTTTGATCACCTACTAGGGAGGTCTGTTACTAGAAAAAGTAGATATCACATAACCAAGAAGCAATGCAACTTAGCATGGTCTGCATGACACAGACTCATACATATTCTTCCCTTCTTGGTTCCCTCTTCATGATTATGACTTGATACCTGCAATGAAATAGGAAAAAGCATCATCACTAACAAAAAGGAAATCAATTTTGAACTGCACAAAAACGAATTCAATCCTTTTACCTAAGCAGATCAAGTGTTTTGCATAAACAATTTTCAGTCATGTGTATATGCAGCAACGAAAAAAAAATCCCAGATGGTAGATCTGAATTCAATCCTTTGGTAAGCCTGTTCTATCTAGATTAAAGAGTTTTACCGCTACATGCATGATATATAAACACCCTTCCAACACTATCTAAATGATCTTAGCCTCCTCCTATCCATTAGATATTATCAGCAGCAAAATGATAGCCATTTGAGAACCACAAACATGTAGGGATAACAATAGCAAAGCCATTTGAAACCACAAACATGTAGGGATACACATTATAGCAGCGAAAAAGGGAAAAACAAATGATAGCAGACCGCTAGTACAGTACAACACATTATTTTGATTTGCACCCACCAGAGGCAGGCTTCTCCTTGTTCCCCATGGAAATTGCAGGATTAGCATTTGCACTGTTATAGAGCATGAGCAAACTTAATACCACCAATTAAGCAATTTAATACCCTTAGTCAGGTAGGCTATTATAATCTGGTAGCAATTATGTGTGTCCATCTAACTCTAAAAATACCTGATTGATCCAGCCATGAACAGAAGCTCGCTGCTTTGAGCAAATGCCATTTTGGGGACCTGACCAATGTAGTGTGTGCGGTGCCACAAATGCACCGCTGGCTGTTGTAATTTTGTATGTGTTGTGTTAAACAAAACTTGTATCAATGGAAGTGACAGAGGGGAGAAAAGGAAGAATACAAAACCAAAAAATTGAAATAGCAGGAATTATGGCAGAGATAACACTTCAGAATCCAAATGACTTATATTGCCCTATAGTTGTAGTAGTGGGACAAGCAAGAACTATGTAGTAACTCGTTAACTTGGAACTTGAGTTTGCAGATATAACACTTCACACATGCAGATGGATCGAACTATTGCTACTGTTATGGATAGTTCAAAGAGTAGCTCGTTACCTAAGATTTTATTTCATGACTTGGTTAGCTAACTTTATTTCATGACTTGGTTAGCTAATGCTGCGGATATACATGCATTTTTTTTTAGTCTCAGGATATGCATGCATTGAGCAGACTGCAAGCAGATGGAGCAGCTTGTTGTGAAGAAGTTCATAAATTGATAGACAAGAAAGTTTTCAAGAACTTTAGAAAACGCAATTCAGTAATTTCAGAAAGGCAAATGATTAGATTCATCAAAGCAGTTCAGTAATTTAGGAAAAGCAATTCAGAATGGATTATCTGGTGTCCAGGATGCACACATATCTTCTGGAGAACGTACTACCTTGGTCTCTGCTTCAGGATTTGTTGAGAGCTGTAAGCAGCATGTCAGGCAGCTTTGGACTTCAGTAAAAGCAGCCTAACATTTTGTTGCCAACAATGTTCTTTGGCAAGCAACACCATAGTCAGATTCTGCTATGTTCCTCTTCATGTATGTCTGAAAAATATTGACAGTATTGATATGTGAAACAATGTAAGATTAAAATAATATTAAGACAATAGGGCGTACGTATCATAGGCTTTTGTAATATAGCCTTGGGAAGTACATTAGCAAGGCATACGGGTTAATATGAGAAGAGAGGAATATAGAGATGGCTGTAAATTTGGTACTGAATCCGTGTGTGTGTGTGGGTGGGGGGGGGGGGGGGGTTTGCCATGGGGGCATTTCAGCAAGCATCCAAAGGACACAGAACAGGGGAGAGATGAAGGAGAAGACATTGGAGGCATATCATCTAGCCAACGTTGCTAGGAGGTCAGAGTGCAAGAGAGATGAAACGGGAATACCTCACTGCGTGCGTACGTGCAAGACAACGAGGATGCGAGCCAATCTTCCTGGAGAGCTTCCGGTAAGGCGATAGTTGCCCTCTTTTTTCCTCTACACCAGGCCCTGGGATCTTCATTGCTCCATGTCCCCTTCCTTCTGCATTCAGTCGCTCAACACCTCATCGATCTAAATCCTTATCAAATACACAAAGATCAGCGACCAACCAATTCAAAAGCAAAACTAACGCATCACATTTCCAACGCCAAATTACCCGATCATGCATCACGTTTTATAGTTTCTGGTCAGTACTAATGCATCACATGGCAGACCAATTTCGCAACTCCAATATGCCAGGATTACTCATTAGCTTAATAAAACGATGCAGACCAATTTCGCAACTCCACAGATCACGGCTTACTAAAACGCACTACTAATGCTACACCGAGCACTTAATAAAAAAGTGCAAACCTCTCCAACTGCGTGGAGCGCGGTGCCGTGACCGCCGACGCCATTGGCGATGGTAGCGAGATCTTAGTCGGAGCCGCCGCCCACGCCACCAGCGCCATTGGTCGCCGCCACCGCCGCGGCCCTCACGACCGCCAACGCTGGCGGCGGCGAGATCCGCAGCAAGCGAGCACGAGAGGGGCTTCGCCGCGGAGTCGCGAGACCGATTCCACCTGGCGCCGCGCGCTCGGATAGCGCGCCGTCGCGGGATGCGGTCGCCAAGGCGGAGATAGAGACGACCGCGATAGACTGTATAGTAGCGACAAAATGCGACAGTGGGGCTGCGGGCTGGGGCGCGGAGCGTCGCGGCTAGGGTTAATGGCGCGGCCGGCGCGAACGAGATCCGGCTGCGTGGGGGAAGGGAGGATAGGGGAGGGAGAAGCACGCATGGGAGGGCGATGCCGGGCGGGAGGGGCACCGGGCGGCGCGAGGTGGTGCTCGCACAGCTAGGATTGAGTCGGGGTACAGTGCTTTGCTGGGAGCACGGTTTTTTTTACCGTTCGGTTTACGCGGTAAACCGCGGTTACCGGAAAAACCGGTCCGGTCCGAGAACCGGACCCGCCGGTATAAAAGAAGGCAAATTCAAAATGCAAAATTTGAAAAAAAATCGTTGAAAAAAATTACGTAAAATAGTTCGTGATTTATAGAAGCCAATGGTGTAAAACTTTTTCAAATTTGAGTTCGCGTTTGGTATAAAAAATTTGAATTGAAGTTTGAAAAAAATCGCTGCGCGGGCCGGCCCGTCAAGGCCCATGAGGCCCATTGGCCTCCCGGGCGCGGATAAGCCTTGCCCACGCGGGGGGCACGAAAGCGCTCTCCACAACCTTATCCGCTCGGCCATTTCGCCGTCCCCCCCGCCGTCGCCGTCCGCCCGGCATACAAGACGAAGAAACCGCGCCCGAGCAGCCCGGTTTCGGGGCGGGAGCAGCGGTTTATCGCCGCCGCGCTGTCGCGCTGACCGGGCGGGAAGCTCGTTTTACCGAGCGATTAGGTCGTAAACCGCCCAGGGCGCTTGGGTAGCCGGACCGAGGTGAGTTTTTTTTTTTTTTTGATTTATGTGGTAGGATTGGTATTTAGGTTAGTTTTTTGAGTTAGGATTCATAGATTTAGGCAGGATTTGTGGTAGGATTTAGGAAATATTTAGGTTAGGTTAGTTTTGAGTTAGGGTTCATAGATTTAGGAAATATTTAGGTTAGTTTAGGCAACTTTTTCCATTAGGATTTATGATTTGATGTAGGATTTGTGTTAGGATGTATATTGTAGGAATACATTGTTGGTTTCTATTGTATATATATATATTGTAGGTATCTATTGTTGGTGACTTTGTGTTGTCCGTATGGTTTATGCGGGTAGACAATGTCCGGGAGACCGAGAGACCCGGTCCGGGAGCACGGTGAAAATCTTGCTCCAGGTTGGAAGTGCAAATCTTGTCACACCACAAAATCCGGCGGTGGTTGCACAAGGTTCAAGCACTTGGGCGGCCGCTGGTCCGAGGTGTTGCATTGCAATCATGTGCCTCCGGAGGTGTGCGTGACTACTTCCGCGCGAGACCTTGACAAAACGAAGAAGAAGGGTCATGACAGGGGGCTCGTGGACAGGCCGGGCACGTGAAAGTCTTTGCACGGGGAGGGTAACTATGCCATGGGCGATGAGGAATATGAGGCTCAGTGTAAGCAAGCGGTTGAGCGGTCGAGAGCTGAATATGAGTACCAACAGAGGGTGCGGCCAGACGGGGAGGACATTATGGCGTGGAGGGGGTAGTGGTGGTGCGGTGGCGGTGGTGGTGGATGTGGCAATCCACTTCAAAGGATGTTCACGGCAGGGGAGATCGGTTTCACGCAGGAGACTCCTGTAGTGGTGGAGGACTACCCGGGCGACCAGCGGTGCTAGCGGAGGAATGACCCAACCAAGGATTGATACGAGGGCCCACGGGACGCGAGGAAGGGAAAAATGCCAAGCACGCTATTGGAAAAGCTTGGTCAAAGTGGTTCCATTATATAGGACAATGCGGGACGAAGTGCCGACAATCCGTACTTAATTCGGTGCCATCCGAGAGACACGAAGTGGGGTAAGTACCTATACTTGGAGATTGATGGTTTCAGGTGTTCTCATTATTCTTCCGTGTTCTTATTATTCCCTTATTGTTTTTGGTGAAGGCATCACGTCACCCTTTGGAAGGAGATTGATGGCAAGTACCTAGATGAGAATGAGAAAGACTTGAAGGATAAATACGTAAAAGTTTTGAGGAAAATTTGGCCCACCTATGGCGTCACTTTGATGTGTGATTCTTGGACTGGCCCAACTAGAATGAGTGTGATCAACTTCTTGATTTATTGCAATGGGATCACATGGTTTCACAAGTCTATTGATGCATCCGGAAAAAGTCAAGATCATAAGTACTTGTACGATGTATGTGCACCTCCTAAACATAGTTGTCATGTTGTTCTTTTTAGTTTATATATATGTATATAAATAATAAATGTTGTGCCTTTTTCGGGAGATTGGCGGTGGTGGTGATGGAGATTGGCCCCTGACATATTGTCCATGTGGTGACCAGACAAACGGCTCCAACTACAAGAAAGCTTGCAACCAAGCGAAGCATGAGTGGGCTCACATTGTTTGGACACCTTGTCTTGCACACACCATCAACTTGATGTTGAAGGATATTGGTGAAAGACCGAACATAAAAAGGTATGATAGACGTGTGCAAGAGAATTTCAAATTGGTTGCACAACTATTACAGGTTGAATAATATGATGAGGAAAGCAATTGGTGGTGAGTTGGTCAAGTGGAATGCCACTAGATTTGGGACCAACTACGTCTTTATGGAGAGTTTTCTTCGGAAACGTGAGAAGTTCATGCAATGGATGGGATCTCTCGAGTTTTTGCAAAGCAAGTGGGCAAAGTCGAAGAAGGTGCATTTGCTCATGCAAGATTGTCAAGTATCCGGTGGTGGGATGGATTGGCCTACATCATCGACGCGGTGCAACCAATTTACAAATTCCTTCGTTTCGCCGATCAAGACAAGCGCCCGAACATGGCTGATGTGGTGTACGAATACCAGGTTTGTAAACAGGAGGTGGAGTCATACTTTGGAAGAAACAAGCAGACATGGAACGAATATAAAGCGATTATGGACAGCAGGATGCCTGACGTCTACCTCGGGGCGTATGTGGCAGGAGGTATGATAATGGGTTGTGTTTATTTACCAAGCTATATATATTTAATATTTACCGTTTGCTTATACGAATTTATGTTGTACTGGTGTATTAAATCCAAGTCTCTCATATACTATGGATCCAACTCCACAAATGTTCGGTGGCCTAAAGGAAACATTTCAGAGAATGACGGATCGGAGAGCGCCGTGCGAGGCATTAGAGGGGGAGGCTGAGATTTTCCCCGAGAAGATTGGTGAGTTTGGCACGAGAATTGGCTCGAGAAAATGGCAATGGATCCAAGGACATCCCCATGTAAGTATTTTCTACCTCATATCTTGTGGCCGAATAGGTTTCTTATCTTGAAACATATAGCTAATATAATGTGGTACCTTTGCGACCGGTTGGTGGATGATATTTGGTAGTAGTACTCCAATGTTGCGGCGCCTTGCTTTGCGGCTGGTTTCACAATGTGTCTCCTCCGGTGGATGCGAGAGGCTGGAGTACATTTGCCTTGCTTTGCATACCAAGGTTCGGAATAGGTTGTCGCACAAAAATTGAACAAGCTTGTTTATGTCAACTACAACCTTCGGCTGCGACTTGCGGATGTTACCCCACCAAGGAATTATGATGATGATGACTTCATTGACCGGTTCACCGAAGTCTCATTCTATGATCGGAGCAATCCGATTAGGGAATGGATGGAGTACGGCCGATCTAACCAGCCACCGGTTCTTGATGAGGATTCTGACGAAGTGGCGTCCCTCTGCCATCAAATATTGTCAGGTACAATATATATTTGTATATATATATATAAATGTATGTCCACCTCACCTTCTATTATTTGCTTGTGTTGGCAGTGACCATATAGCAACCAAGGATCTACGTCAGGCGACGGGGGATGATAACATCAGTGATTGGGCCCGTAGAAATGTGGGTGAAACTCACATGGGGAAGAGGAAGCAGCAAATGCCGCCTAGGCGGGGTGGGTCCAAGCGGCGAGGAAAAGCAACGAAGTTTGGCGGCTCTGACACACTCGTGAGGAGGAATACCGGTCCCCGAGCATAACACGACCGACGATGGCTCCTCGGATGACACGACCGACGATGGTGGGAGCGATAAAAGGCGGTCTGCCGACAGTTTGGCGGTGGCGGTGGTGGAGGGTATGGCGGTGGCGGTCTTTGGTGGGAGTGGTGCCGGTGGGAGCGGTCTTTGGTGGGAGTGGTTATGCGGTCTTCATTTTCACGGTATCAATTGCACTTCAACCTACATACGCACAATTGTTTTACGTCTATGACCACTAATTATGGTTGATTGCGGGGGCGAGACCCGGTTCACACATGCGACTCAAGACCGTGACCATGGCCAACCGGACTCGCGAGAGGATGTACGATTCGGCGGCGGACTACGGCACTCCACGGTACTCCTCATCCTCCCTACAGCGAGACCTCGCAGCCTTCTTATACCTATCTCATTCCCGGCGTGTCCGCGAGCCTATGACTCGATGGGTGTACGAATGGGAAGACCCGATTTTTACAATCGGTTGGTTGAAGAATGGGAGACAACAGCAGCATGGTCGGGCTAACTTGGCAAGATTACAAGGCTGTCCGCTTCTTCGGCGTGAGGTATCTCTATTATGTCTACCGCCGAGTATGAGGAGTCGTGCCGATATGGGGGTGTTCCCGTATATCCCTACGCCCGATGATTATTTGTATGCCATCACATTACATTGCCACTTTTTTACCGTATGATTTGTATGTTGCCATATTGACTTATGCTATTTATTTTTTGCATTGTGTGCCACTTTTTACATCAAAATGTCCAAAGCAACTACCAAAAATTCCTTCAAAAAAATTAAAAAAACAAAACTTCGAGGCGGTTTGGAATTTATACCGCTCAAACCGGGCGGTATAAATTCCAAACCGCCCGGTTTTGCGAATTTATACGACGCCGGCGGTTTGAATTCAATTGAATTCAAACTTCAAACCGTCCGGTAACCGGCGGTTTACGGTAACGGACCGGTAAAGCGAAACCGGAGGCCGGCGGTTTCGAATGTCCGTCGGTAAAAAAAACCTTGGCTGGGAGAAGGGTGAAGAAATGTTGCTGGGAAATGGGATAGGAATGTGAACGGCGCAGATGGCTACTTGAATGGCGTCTGCTGGATGCACGGTGGATGGAGCGTGCAGTCCGTAGGACAAACGGCTGCACAGCCAGAAATAAGACGATACCTATTGCTATGCATTCTTCGTTCCATATTTTTTTCGAACCGAGGGAACCCCATTTCCATTGCTGATAACGGAAATACAAACATCCCACTTACAGAAAGACAGTATCCAGAAACAGTTAAGACGTAACAGACAGGAACCAAGAGCTAGATCTCCAAGGTTAACACCATCTACGGTAACAAGAGTACTAGATATCATATAAGGCAACAGACAACCAGATGAACAGCAAACATTAATTAAAACGATAGAAATGGGACCGGCTCCTGCAAAGGACCGCTATCCACGTCAGCCTAAAATATTTTTACCGTTCGATTTTCACATCAATGGTGAAAATTCGTTGAGCCGGATTCAGATTTTATGTGAAGCTGGCTTCTCCGCAGCTTCTCGGCCGCATCTGAATTGAGAGAACTAAATATACTAGTATAATGCCCGTGCTTAACGCTACGGTTTAATTTGATTTTACACGAATGTAATTGAGCATGTTACAATCCGGGAAGCACTTTTTGCATAGGAAGGTTTAGTAAAATCATTAACCATCTAAGTTACGTTCAACCTAAATCCTTAACGTTGTCTTCCAGATCTTTACAGATCTCAGGGGAAGACATTCGTTTGCATGACTCGTCATGTTCAACTTGACGAGGATGTGAAGTTAATATTGGGAGCTTCAAATTGGCAAACTCAATTAAAGTGAAAAATTTTAGACAAGAATAAATGCATGTACCATCAAAATTTAAAACTCTCTTATGACTAAGCTCAGACATTAACCTCCACAATCATCAGTGCCATACTCCCTCTACCACTGAAGCATATCAATCCCCGTTTGCTTTGCTTGGTCCATATCAAATTTCCTTACTTTCAACATAACTTGAGCACTCATCAAAACCTGAAGGTGCTCCTTGTCTGCCCAAATAATTCCTTGTGCACCATCAGGGTCACATGCGTCGTCATATCGATCTATGATCTCGACAACCTGGAGCATAGAAAACAATCAAACATAAACAAAATGAAGGAGCTTATATTTCAAACCAAGCAAAAAAGGATATTGGGCATACTTGTGCCGCTCGTATTGAATGAAACTCAGATCACATATGGATGCATGTTAAATGAATAAGCAGGAAATATCAGATGATTTCAAGTGGTTACTAATATTCAGTGGTTACTAATATTCAGAGATACAAAGCACGATGAGGAATATCTTGACACAGAAAAAACTGAAGCACAAACAGAGATATGCAACATGATACCCAGGACTTGAAGAGACACTCTAGGACAAGGAGGAAAGATATCGAATAAAAATATTTTTATGCACGCAAAACTTATCTTCTGAACATTCAAATAACAGAGGGAGACTGAACAAGTGCCAGTTCTCATTCAGATAAATAGATCAGGAGACTGAACACACGCGTTCAGATTATCAAGTCGACACCATGGCGCCGCTGCTACTGTCGTCTCGCACGCCATGCACGATGACGCTGCTGCTGCTCGCTCTGCTTCTCGCCGTGACCTGGGCGCACGTTGCGGCGCTACTACCACCTTATTTCGACACCTGCGAAATAATCGGGCCCCAGCTCAGCCCGTGGAGGTCGTCAGCGCCGTGGCGCTCGCTAGGACGAAGGAGGCCGCGGAGGCGTACCTCGGCGAGAACGTCGCGGACGCCGTGGTCACCGTCCCAGCCTACTTCAACGTCGCGCAGCGCGAGGCCATCATGCGCGGCGGCGACGTCACGGCACTCGGTCCGCGAGATCGCGACCGCGTCATCGGCGCCCGCGAGGAGTGCCGCGTCCGTGAGCAGGATTTTCGGAAACTTCCAGGTTGAGGAGCGCATGCGTGCCGTCAAGGAGACGCGACAGCGGTTCGGACGAGGGCGAGTCCGCCGCCGACGTCTTCGACCGCGTGGCCAGTACATTGATCCGATCCAGAGCAGAACTCTCCTCTCATCCGATCCGATCTAGGGAATTGATGCAGAAGTTAGGGCTCCGGTTAGAAATCGATCCGTCCTCCAGCAGGACCGTCTCCTGTGCCAAGACCAGACGTACCTCGTCCCTTCTGATCATGCCCAAAGCTTGGCCTCCGGTGCCATGAGCAGCAGGAACCTCCGCCCCTGATCTCGCCAATAGCTCCGCCTCCGGTACGATCACGACCGGGATCGTGACGTAGCCGCCCACATCGTGAGGACGGTTCCGTCTGCAGCCGGTTCTCTATCGATACACAAAAAATGCAAAAAGACGGAGAGGGTGTTTAGTTGGTGAAATATTTTGGGTTGGGCGTAGAAGACTTTTCGTTTGTATTTGGTAATTATTGTCCCACTATAGACTAACCCAGAGCCAGCCAAAAGATTCGATACCGCACTTTTCAGTCTAGCTGTCTGATTAGTTTTTTGTTCATTTCACGTTTAATCTTTCCATAAATGCGTTCTGAATTTGATGTGACGAAGCGTAGCTCTTTTTGGGTTCTGCATGGGAACTGAACATGGCCGGAGATGGCAGGATTCGAACCATGGTCTCTTTGTGCGAGCGTTACCATGGGCGCGTGGATCCGTGCGTGGAGAGTGCGGGAGAGTTATGGTGTAACATGTTTTGGTCGCATTTTCAATCTGAACCGTCAATTCGGATGTAAGGGTTTTGTGAGCCATTGATTTTAATGGAGGGAGATTCTTGTGTGCGCTTTGCTGTGTGCATTTAGTTGTAGCCCCTCAGCGGGGGACGTTTGGCTGTGTGGCTTTAGTGTCATCCGAACTGGTGCCTTATACCAGCTTCCACCACCTAAAAAAAAACACACACACACAGCAACGATGCTTTCCCTCGTCCTCTCTCCCGACCTCGCGTCCAGCCCGCCGCCGCCGCCGCTCCCGTGCCCCCGCCCCCGCCCCCGTCCTGTCTTCCTCTCCCTCTCGCTTTCCCTCTCCCTCTCTCCGATGCCAACATGAGGAGCGACGGAGCTCGACGCCGCTGCACGCGTGGCGTCCTGGTGGCGTGACTGCACCCTCGAGCCGCGGCGCAGCACAGCGCGTCGATCCCGGCGGTCCTGGTGGCGGCCAACCGGCGCGGCCCTCACCGACGCACATGAGCAGCAGCACATGGCCGTCCAACCTTCTTGTTAGGGTTAGGTATGGACTGAAATTTTGGGATTTTGATTTCTAGGGTTCGTGTTTGTGGAAGAACATGCCTCTCCCTATGGTTGGGTTGGATATTTATAGATCTTCTGCTTTTAGTTTGGGATTTATTGATTTCGAGTCTGTTACGCCCTTTAGGTTAATTTCGCTAGATAGCAGGTTAATTTGTATTTTCTAATTCCAGATAAAAATGATTGCAGGTTGGATTTGAAGTGATAATTTGCGTGGCCAAATCAAGGTAATTGTTTCCTACCTGCATTGTGATTCATACAGGAATATGATTGGAATAATGAGGACAATATTCTCTTATGTTAGTGAAATATTTTCTTTTATGTATAACCATGCTATTTTTTATGTGAGTCGGCCGTACGTTCATCTTCCAGAGGTTGAATTGGGCTCTGTAATGCAAAATCAGTCAGTGATCCAAATAATGATCTTATTCAACTAACTTTATTTTATTTGTTGCCTTGTGCTTCTTTCAACTGACATATCATATATCATGTATGCAAATTCCATAAAACTAAATTACCAAATGCTCCATTTTTTCTGATCTTAGCACCTGCAATGGCCTATGGGGTTTATGTAAGTTGGCAACTTAATACCGACTAGGCTTCTCCAGCTGCGTTTTCATCCATGAAAAAAGAAACTCAAACCTATTGCTCTTTGGTGGAGTATGTTAGAATGGCCGTCGTGCCAACCTGATGCTGCTTTGATGCTTTCTATTGATTTTGATTTCCATACCTTGACGGGCTTAATTCTGCATGTCATTAGCTGATAAAGACAAATGTTGTTTCTGTCATCTAAAATTTGTCATTTTTGCAATTCATAGTTACCACAAGCCTTGGTCCTTCTTGCTTTGCTTATTTACTCTTGTTTCTATCTTTGCTGACTATTTGATTATGGGGTGCTCCTGATGCTAGATCATTTATGTATTGTAATGGTCTGTGAAGGCTGAAGCATACAGTCCTCTGAGATGGTCTATGAAGGCTTAAACATGCTTGCCGTGAGCACCTAAACTATGTATTTCATTTGGATCCAATATCTTGATTTGTTTACTGCAGGAAGGAACTTCGTTTGGTGAGCCGCAAGAAATTTATTTGGTCAGTTCTAGACAACTCAAAGCTTTGAAGCATACTCCCTAGAATTGTTTACAGTGAATGATTTAAAGTTTCAGGTTACCAAGTATTCCTTAGTACATGTCTTTTTATTATTCATGTTTTAGCTTGCTACAAGCAAATCTCTATGGTGTATAACTACTAACTAATTAGATGTTAGCTTTTAAAGTTATTCTGTTGGGAGTATCTAATGGTTTGGTCCTATGAATGTTGCTATTATCCACAATATGAGTTCTGGATGTTCACCAACGAGCTGAAATCCTATTTCTCAGATCTATAGAATACAATGAAAGCAAATTCATTTGAACAGATTGTTTTTATAACGTTCCTATGAGGGAGGCCACAAGGGTCCTTTTGACCAACAGGAACTCCTCATTGGCATTCTGTTAGGTCCAGGAGGAGGCCACAAGGGTCTTCATCTCATTAGCGAGGGGAGAAGCAGGTCATGTGTAATCTCATGTTTGGTTTTGACAATTGATGACACCATATGTTGCTAATCCTTTGCTTCTAAGTGTGATTATAAGAAAGGATGGCATTGGTGATGTGGAGCTACATGATCATGGACATGGACATGATGGATCATCAAGCTCATGGTGTGGAGAAGGAAAGGAACTTCGGAGCTCAAGGCAAAGGTTTGCTTAATAGGGTTTCCTTTTTAGTGGTCAAGACACTTAGCGAGTGTGACCACACTTAGGATAGATAGCCGACTATCAAGAGGGGAAATCATCGGCTAACTTCGAATTGGAAGTGCCTCTAGGTTCAACTAACTTGCATCGTGCATTTGAATTGAGAGCACTAACTTCGCTTTGTGCAAGGCGGAGTGTTTGTAGGGTTGAGTTGGGTTTTGGGAACCGATCACCCTCCCGCCGAGCTTGCTAGGCGGGATTCGGCGCTTTTGAGAAAATTGGATGCATATTTTCTATGGGCCGGATGCAAGGTTGGGGAAATGCTAACATTGGTGTCCAAGGCGATCTTCGACATGTTGGCAATCTTCGACAAGTGACGGAAGACGGAACGGAGAAGAAACGGCGATGAAACGGCGAACCCGGCGTTCCCCTATGTCGGCCGGACGGCATAGGGCCGGGCCGGCGCGTCCGGTCACCGTGCGTCGGTCAAATCCAAAGAGGTCGGGGATTTGGCCCGGCGCCCGACTGGTGCGTCCGGTCATTGTGACCGGTCGCTCGCACAGTGCGTCCGGTCACGGCGTTTTTGAACGCCGGCGACCGTTGAGCGGTTTTGTCCGTGCGTCGGTGCGGGCCGCCAAAGAACGCATTTTCCCCGCCAACGGCTATGGCCGAGGGTGGGGGTATAAATGAGTTGTGGCCGCCACAAGTGAGCTCTCTTGCCCATTTGGATCATTCCTACTCCATTGCAAGTTGTGAGACTCCCTCCCACTCATATCCTCTCCACTAACTTCGATTCTTGGTGAGATTGAGTGTGATTCAAGTGCATTGGTCTTGGTGGTTGCATCTAGAGGCACTTGTTCTTCGGAGGAGCCGCGGGTTTCTTGTTACTCTTGGGAATTTGCCCGGTTCCCTAGCGGCTTGGAGTTCGGTTGGGTGTTGAGCTCGATCGGTGTTTGTTCGAGGCCACTCCGGTGGTTCTTGTGAGGGGTCGTTCCCTACCCCGCGGGAGATTCGCGAAAGGAGCACTAGTTGAGCGTGGCTTGTGTTACCCCATCTTGTGATTGGATCGCTTGAGCGCCCACCGTGGGATTGGCACCGGCCATTTAGCTTAGCATCCATCAAGTTGGTGTGTCGCCACAACGGGGACGTAGCGTGCCGGCAAGCACGTGAACCTCGGAGGAAAAATCATCGTGTCTATTGTGTTGAGCTCGTTGGAGATTTCTCATTGTACACGGTGATTGGCATCAACCTCGACACTACAACGGTGGTATTGTATCCTTGACTCTTTGCATTACTTTCACTAGTTTGCTTGTGTAGTCTTGTGTAGCTTGTTTAGCTTGCTAGCCTAGTTAGCTCCTAGTGGTAGAATTAGTTAGCTTAACTTGTTCACCTAGGAGTAACTTAGCAACCTAGCTCTTGTGTGATATTAGGGACAATAGAAATACTAGAATTGCTAGGTGGCTTGCATAGCTAGCTTGTTGCATTACAATTTGAGCTTCGCCATCTTATTTACTAACAAGTGGCTTAAGTGTTGTTGAAGGATTTTTTAATAGGCTATTCACCCCCCCTCTAGCCATTAGGACCTTTCATCATGGCCAGCCTGCATCGCCTTATGCTCTTTTCTTTATTGATAGACCAGCACTCGAGCTGCTCCCGCTTGGATAGGAACTTGATATATGAAATGAGGCTAAAGCTGGATTCAAACCTGGTGGAGCAATATGAGAGGCATTGTCCTACATATGACTCATGTGTTATATGGAAAACTGGACATTATTTTCTCCCACACCATTTTCATTGGCGCTTTCTACAATTCCCTTTAGTTATAGATAAAAACATCCAACAGATATTGACTACTCAACTGCTAGCCTGTTATCCAAAGGCTAATATTCTTTAGTGTCCTCTATCTACTTCAATACATGTGCCTTTGGTTATCCAAATTGAATGTCTTTTATTTGCTTGAATACCACATGATTTCCGCTTCATATGCTAAAATGATGTAGAGTTTTTTCCCCTCTCACTCCATTCAGATTCTACAGCTCCCTTTAGGCCTTCAGTTATTTTAGCGGTGTGTTGCATCTGATGAGTTCAGACAGGTACATTACATGTCTTGGATGTGGAGGCTCTTATCTCTGGTTTCTTTCAGGTTCACCAATATTTATGTTCCAATATATATTTCTATCTTCTAGAGTGCTTGAAGCTTGCCAATATTTGTGTTTCTTTCTACACAACTATGTTTCAGGAGTGGAATTGTTGGATTAGTTTTCAGATACAGACGGTAAAAATGGCAAACTGAAAAATTTTACCCCGAGTGCATGCCTTGATGTTTCAATTGATAGGGTTAAGTAATACATCTTACTATATGATCAGTTACTGATGCATAGATGCTATTTCAGAAACTAAGGTCCATAATTTAATTAGCTACAACAATGAAATTCAGATGGTTTAATCTGCCGGATAGCTTAACAAATCCATGAGACACCTCGAGTTGCTTAATCCCTCATTTTGGTTGGGCAGTATAGTAAGAAGTAGACCCTTTCTTTGCCGCCTTAGATAAATGAAATGATAGTCATATATCTGAATTTTTTCTCCGCATTAGGTTAGTTTCTCTTTGTCTACTCTATGTGCCTCATGTATCCCTATTGTCCGATGCTCTCTTTGGTTTCAGTTCATATATGTGATTCACATTTCTTCTCTTGATATGCAATATGCAGAGTGCAAAAATCAGCAAGGTTTCCCTTTCATGAACCTATTGAAATCCCGGCCCTAGAGATGGAGCAACATTGCTGTCCAAGTACAAGCTGAGTGGCTGGCAGCAGGCAGGTGCCTTGTCAATGTTACCGCTTCATGATTCTTCAATTTAGTTTTCAAGAATTTAATAATATTTGTGCCTCGTTATAGCAATTCAGTGGTGCATCCATTGATCAATAGTTTAGCCTATCTACTGATCACATCTTGCTAACAGCACCTCCTAATTGCCTTTCTTTGTCCCTCAATTTAATAATAGTTATGCCTCCTTTTAGCAATTTTTCAGGGACGACACAAGGGTCTCCTCCATCTTGGTAGCCAGGGAGAGGCAGTCCATGGCTTCAATCCCCACACTTTTTTATTGATACCTGTATCACTGCGTTTTCCAAAATTAGGCCTCAAGTAAAATCGGGTTCCGTCTTCTGCAAATAGGGTGTTTCCTTTTCTTTGGAGCCAAACCATTAGTGCTTAAATTTCTCACTTTGTTTGGAAGTGTACAATGAGACATTAGGCTTACTTGGCTATATGCAAAATTATTATTCAGATGCATTAGCTGATACGTCATTATTTGCTCGGATGTTGGCCTGCTTTGTACAAAGACCTATAGTTCCACTTAATTGCTTTGCTGTACATTGTTCCTTCAGCAAATTATCGTTATTCACCTCTCAAAAAATATGTAAGATTGTTAATGTGGAATAATTTTGTTTCTGATCCATGCCTGTGAATCTGTGATGCATCGCTGGTTTTTATTTTTGCTATCTCATCTATAATTTTCATCTATATATACCTCAGAATTTGTGCCTACACGGGTGTGCGATATTATTGTCTCTTGAAATTTACACCTGAAAGGGCGCGCGGAAGCGCACGCCTCTCTACTAGTAAGAGTAAACTGCAACAGAGGACAAAGCCTCAACGCACTGTATCCTGCAAGGCTGCAACCACCAGACAGCCATCCAACAGTAGGAACAAAATCAGCAAAAGTTGGGCTTCGCGATTTTCACAAGAACAGGGCCATCGTCTTGATTCCTTCTGGGAGTCCTCATCGCCTTGTTCCAGCAGCATCTTGTCGTCGGTCTTTGACTTCTTGCACAGTAGATTGGTAGCGAACTGTAACACTGTATCGATCCCTGAAAAAGCAGCGTCGAGCTTCGGCGTGGTCTCAAAAAAACACTGTATCGATCCCAGCAATGATGCTCTTCACATCTTCCTCCGAGTAGAAACTTGCCCAGTACTTCATTAAGGCACATGCATGTCATATAATCGAAATCGGGGTTTTTCATATTTTTCCCTCAAAAAACACACAGAATTCCTGGCTTTTCATATTGCCCAATTGATTGCAACAATCCCTAAAGTATGAACTTCTTGCTTATTTGGGAACCACCTATCACACAAATTCCAACATTGTTCAATGTTACTAGGAATGTTAGAGGCACAAATGCAGGATGCAAAGGTGGCCCAAACCAGCAATGTTACATTGAAAGAACAGATGTTCAATCGTTTCTTGTGCTTGACAGAAATAACAATCAGGATTCCCTTGCCATTTTCTTTCAAGAGATTGTCTTTGATTAGTATTGCATTATTTATCATTATCCATAGAAAAATCTTGATTTTGGGGGTATTTTACTTTTCCAAATATGTTTATGATAATAACCACTATCATTAGCAGCTAACATATCATAAGCAGTTTTGACAGAGAAAACCTTTTTGACCCCAAATCTCCAGATTACAGTATCTTCACCATCTGAGATATTAACAGAGCTAACATCATTCCTCTCATTGCAGCTGCCAACTATCAGCCAAACATCTAGAAAAGGTGATACAGGATATGTCATTTATGACTTTATCAAGAGTGATATTTTTCTGTTGTGCCATACTAAAGAGATCAGGGTATAAATCAGATAGAGGATTATCATACAACCATCTGTTGAGGTAGCCCCGAAGCTAGCTACCCCGAACGAGTAAAACTGGAACACAAATGGCCGAAACTGGCTATTGTTGTATTCCAATATCATCTGTCCTTTACAATGTCCTTTGGGGGTCTTTTTATAGCGGACCGTAGACATCAACATGACCAAACTACCTAACTATTGAAGGCGGTTGGCGCGCCACACCGCCGCTTTGTGGTCCTTGAGGGGCATCTTGGTCTTTTTACATCTCGGTCCGCCACCAACTCCCCTTGGGACCACACGGACCCTTTCGGCAGCTCTTGCGGCGAAAAGCAAACAAAGATGGAATGCAACAAGGCGAATCGTCGATCGGCGTGGCGGCAGGGGCGAATCGTTGCCCATCCAGGTTCATCTAACCGAATGGGAAGCCATTCGGCTCTCCCGTTCTCTTAGTCGCTAGAGAAGTGGAACCAGGTCGGGGCGAATCGTTTCTTCCTTCGTCCTCGGGCTCCAAATGAGACACGCCTCGGCATTTCATCTGGCGACCCCAACACGACACCCTTCGGATTGGGAAAAGGCGGCCGAAAGGGGTGCCATTGGTCGGACATGCGAATGGGGGCCATTCGGCGCCTAGAAAAACCACCCGGAGTTTACGCCGCCGCCTATCCGGGCCGTGCGTCTTTGAATGGTGGACTTTTCGGCTCCCTTAGCCGAATGGCCGCCGCATCGCCCGGGCCACGTTCGAGGGACCGAATTAGGTGTGGGGGCCCTACGGTAGGGGCCTCCCCAACAGTAGCCTCGAGGCCGAGAGCGAAAAACCCTGCGTGACTCGCTTTTCGGCATCGATGACCATTCGGTCCCAAGAAACCCCCTCCGAATTGTGGAGAGCCTTGTGTGACGAGCGAAAGGTGTTGCGGGATTTTATTTTGTCTCTTTTTTATTATTATTTGTCCGACAGACGCGGCGTTTCCTTGGTCCGCGCGCCCGAGTTAATGGTGAAGGGGCGTCTTTTTGATTCCCGCCTCTTCGACGCCAGCGGGCTGTTCGGCTGTATAAAAACCCCCCCCCCGCGCTAGAGGCGAGCTGCGCCCTCGTCTCTTGCACGACTCTCTTCTCTCCTCGCTGCAGTCGCTCCCTTTCATTTCGGGCTTCCGGCTTTCTGGTTTTCGGCGTTTCTCCACGCCGGTAAGGTTAGTTTTGTTTTCCTTCTTTCTCCTTTCTCGCTGCTCTTTTGGCTAGCAGCCCCCTGTTTTTATTTTTCTTCTACTTTTTGTTCGCTTTAGGTTCTTTGCAAACCGAGCTCTATGGCTTTTTTGTTCGGAAGCTTCCGATTCATCTAAGTCGCGCTCGCGCTCCGGGCCCGAAACGGGCGCGAGCTCGATTCGAAACGGATCCTCATCCGATAGCAAAGCGGCGAAGAAGGCAAAGACAAGTTTATTCAGCGGGGTTTCGGTCGGTCGAGACCCTGCGGCTAAGGTTGATCGAGCCTGTTCTCGGATAGCGGTGAGACCACCGTTTCCGATCATCCCGAGAACCCCTAGATGGAGCCGAATATGGAAGAGGATGTGGACATTGTGGGCTCGCCACTAGGGCGCCTTGCGGGCCGCCGGCCGAAAGTCGTGAGATTGCGAAGCTTCTTTCGGTTCTACGGCTGGTTCTACCGATGAAAGTTGTGGCGGGGCCGGAGGGTTTAGGTGAAACTGCGGGACCCTCGGACCGAAATATTACCTATTGGGCTGGTCGGTCCCATGTTACGGATGGCGACCTAGATAAGTATCGCCCGAAATGGCTTTATGGACCGAAGGACACGGTCTTATTGCCGAGCCCCCCAAAGACGAGATAATCCCAAACCCGGGACCGAATGAGGCGCTAGTGTTTCGGGATTATTTTAGGGCCGGCTTTCGGCTCCCGTGCGAGGATGGCTTCATTGCCGGGTTTGGACCGATTCAATCTGCCGGTTGCATCACGACGCCCAACTCCTTTACTCGGTGAGCATATTTGTTTGGGTGATGAAGATGGCCGGAGCCCCCCTGAGCGTCGACGTATTTTGCAAGTATTATTCGTGTCACTACAAGCCACGCAAGGTTCAGCGCGATGGTACTGACGAACCCTATTTCGTGCAATTCGGCGCCTATACCTTTATACCTCGGGGAGGTGCGGATCACCCCAGCCTTCAACAACAAATGGACCAACTGGTTTGACTTCTAGTTTTACGCCGAAGTCTGCTCTGGTGGGCAGGCGGCCGCCAAGCCGAATGGCCTTCCAAGCGAAAAGCTTCTGGTGAGCCGAATGAACCCTCTAGTTGGGAGATTCGAGCTCCATATTCGGAAGGCACCGGGGTTCGCCGAGGCGACTTGGCTTTTTTGGCTACGGTTGAGCGCCAGACTTCCAGGGACTTGGTGGAGGAATGGGTTGCTTTGGAGAAGAGCCCTTTGAGTGCTAGTTGCCTGTTTCGGCCTGTGCCGTCAGGGCCAGGGTACGAGGCGCCTGAGATCTCAGCTTCTCGACCCTTGAGATTCCACGGACATGCTTACTTCATCGAGTGGGTTGAGGATGAAGCCGATAAGCTTTGGGATTATATTCGGATAAGGAATATGAGCGAAACTCCTTATTCTTGGAGATAAAGCTTGAGTGAATCGGGCTTTTAACGCTATCGGCACCCGTATTCGATCGGTTGACTCTGAAGAGGTTAAACGAGCCAATGCCAACCGAAAGCATAAAGCCTCCGGCAAATCACCGTTGAGGGATTCGGCTCCCTATGAGCGAAGGAAGAGGAAGCGAGGAAGTGCTCCGGGAGCTGAAAAAGAAGTTGGGGATGTCACGGAGGGCGAAAGGTGGCCAAAGTCACTGGCCGCCTAAGCAAAAAACACACATTCAGTTCTTATCTTCGTTTCGGCTCGGATACCGTCGAAACTCCTGTTTCTCTTCCCGATAATGCTTGCGGCTGGTTACTTATTTCGACTCCGTTTTCTTTGAGGTCTTTATGCGTACCGGTTTTGATTCGGTTCTAACCCCCCAATCTCATGTTGCTTTGATCCATACGAGGAACCTTCTGGTGATTCAGACGAGATGGCCCCAAAGCCAGCGATTAGGGATCCCCGCGATTGCCTGGAGGAAGAGGATACCGTGTCCATGGGGCCAAGATTTTCCAAGCCGAAGCGCTCGCAGGAGGCTCTGGCACCCAGCACGGCCGCCGCTGCTATCGCCCCCGAGACTTCCTCCGGCAAGTCCGCCCTTGGTAAGTCGAGATTCTACCGGGAGTTCATGATGACTATAGAGGTGGCTCAAAGCACCCTATTCGGTCATGGGGTCCTTTCGTTAGAGACGGACTCCAGTGACTTTGGGGAGACCATCGTGTATCCGTGTGACAGCTCTCCTGAAGAGATGAGTCCCCGAAAGGAGAAGACTTATAAACTTGCTCATTGTTTAGGGGTTCATTCGGATGCCCGGGCGATCGTGTACGTCGACACCCAAGCTCTTCCTTTCGTCCCCTTGAGAGAGGCTTAGAGTTGAGGGGAGAGCTACCTATCGTCATTTGATGCACCCCAAACCGAGAAAGAGATTCTCAAGCTCCCCGCCTCGAAGCTATTCAAGCGTAACTTCCATCGTCATTTCGTCTGCGGTCGCTCTCGGCGGCCGTTCGCCATGGCGGTTCAGAGCCTGGACAGCTCGGGGGGCCGTCAGCTTGAGGCCGAGAGGACCAGGGTCAAGACCCTCACGAATGATGTAAGGAGGGAGACAAAGGCTAAGGTGCTTGCCGAAGCCAAAATGACCGCCGGGCGAGTAAAGTGAAGGATTTGG
Source organism: Hyparrhenia diplandra (assembly GCA_015847255.1). NCBI lineage: Eukaryota > Viridiplantae > Streptophyta > Magnoliopsida > Poales > Poaceae > Hyparrhenia > Hyparrhenia diplandra. The sequence goes on from JADLZK010013094.1 coordinate 214,984, forward strand.
AGGACGGGGGGCAGGACAAGAGGGCTCGTCATTCGGCCGTCGTGACCGAAATCGAAAGGGAGCTGAAGACTGCTGTGAAGATCTACCAGGGTCTTCTTGCTTCCTTTGGTGACGAGGTCGAAGCCCCCCATCCCCTGGATATGACGTGGCGCTCCCTTGGCTGGTCAGGGAACTACGCGGCCTTGGCAGCCGCGTGGACCTCGGCCGAGGTTATGCCGCCCTCGAGGCCCTCCGAGCTTTCGGTTGGGCCCTTGCGAGGCCGGATGTGAGCATCTTGACAAGGTTGTGCCGAAGGAGGACCCGTCCGACTACTGGAAGACCCCGAAGCCGGTTCTTGCCGAAGCCCTGAAATTTTATGACAGCTTCTGGCAGATGGGTGGCAAGGACCTGGCTATGTACCGGGCGGTGATGTCTCGCGCTAATGTATGTTATGCGAGATTGGTTTCTTTTTCGGTGAATCTTCTTCCGGCTTGAATGCCTGACTGATTGTTGTTTCCACAGAGCAAGGTGGAGAAGGACGAGATTCGGGCCCGAGTTGACGCATTCGTCGAGGAGCGCAACCGAAGCCAAGGCGGCGGCTCAACGCCGATAGTCCTTTGCACGCTTTCGGGGTTCTCTGCGCCGCGGGACACGCAGCATTTTGAAAAATGTTGGTGGCGGCGGGGCCGGGTCTTAAAACTTTAGTTGTTGTTTGGTTTGGGCGCTTCGGCGTCATATTGTAAGATACCGTGTTTGAAGTATTGTGTTAAATACTTTGCTTGGAGTTCCTCGGAGGGACCTCCGCTGTGATGAAAATTATCCTTTGCATGTCGAAGTCGGTGGTTTCGGCATTAGTGGAGCTTCGTGGCGGCGTTTCCACGAGCTTCATTCGGATCGAATGGACGAGTTCTTTTACTCCGTCGTAGAAAAATAATTCGTAGTGGTAGGATTATGAGCGAATTTTGGAGCACTTTCGTTCCCACGTTTAGGCAGCGGCACACGACTTGGGGGCGTATTGCTTGAACCTAAAAGAGGAACTGTTGACCTGCCCGAAGTCGTCTATCGGACCCGGCACCGATCTTTGCGGGGTCCGGGACATATTTGCCGAATGAATGAATTCGAACACAAGGCGGCCGAAAGGGTTTAGTTTCGCTTGAGGGCCGAATCTTTGAATGATTCGGCTCTACGCCCTCCTTGGGGCCTGGGAACTTCTCTATTGATTGTCGCGGCTTGCGACAACACTATCATTTTGTGGCTTGTGATCCACGCCGGTAGATACGGATTTGTAAATAAATGACAAGAAACCCCCTCCCCTTTCGAATTTTTTCAAACGGGGGGTTGAGGTGTATGCCGAATGTCTTAGAGGCCCCGATGTACTTATAATTCAATTCGGTTTACATGCGTGTCCACAATTGCTTTTGGTAACATTGGTGCCTTGCATTCGTTGCCTTTTGGTGTATGTATTGGCAACCTCGTGCCATTCCTTGGCGAGACTTCGTGAGTCGGGCGATTATCACCAGCGAGCTCGATATGTGCCTTACGCGGGGATTCAGCTTTTTGTTGAAGCCGACGGGTTGGGTGGGTCGCGTTGGCCTTTCGGCAATCTAGCAATCGCAGGCGCCGGCGTCGCGCCGATCTGTCATCCTCTTACGAAGTTGACTAGGAGCCGGATGTTGCCTTCGGTAGCAAAACACTTGGGCTTTGCGGGGCGATTAACAACCGTAGGCGCTAGCCCCTTCGACACGCGCATTTGCCCCGAGGGACATCGAGCATTTTCGGTAGCAAAGACTTGATAGGACTGTCCCTCTGTTACTACTTGCCTAGTGGCTAGGGTAGCGGGTCAATGTTGGGCCGTTTTTGCTAGCTCATCGCCTTTGGCGTGTTCCTAATGCCTCCTAGTCCTAAGAGGGTCGGCATTTGATGCCGAATGCCCTATCTTTTAGAATATCGGCGTGGCTAGGTATGTTTCCCCTCGCCGCGAGGGAGGTGGCTAGGAACCGATGGGACTTCTTTTCTATCCCCCGAGGTGTGGGTGTCTTGGTGTTTTTATAGCAACCAAACTGTTCTTGTGGCCGGTTCGTGGCCATGCACGCCTTTAGGGCTATTGTCCTTTGGGCAACAATGGTTCTTCTTGGTTATTATGGTCATTAAATGTTGTGACCGCAGCGGTTTTACGAAGGTCTGTCCTTGCGAATAGTAATGCTCTTGTACGAACGGCATGTGCACGGGTACATCGAGGACTTGCTCTTGATTTGTTTTGCCCTTAAGGCATTTGCCGCGGCACGGTTTTCATTACTAGCCGAAAAGCGTTGGTCTTTCGGTTAGCCCCGGGTCGATTTAGGGAGATGAGGAAATGTGGTATTTTGACCAAGAAACCCCTCCCCTTTCGTCATTTCTCGGGCGAAAACGGGGTGGGGCGTTTTAATGAACACGAAGTTTACATTCATTTCTCGTTATGTACATGTTACAACCGAATGACCCGGTATTTGCTTTTCGCTTATGGTAATGCTTTCGGTCTGCAGCTCTTCTGGGTTACCTTCGAAAGAAGGCCTCCAAGCGCCATCTCAAGGCGTCTGTAGCCCAATGCGGGGGTCTCTTTATGAGCGAAGTTGTGGCCTTTCGTGACCGTATGCTTGGAATTTGTGGCATGTCAGCGTCCTCATGCGGTGGTTTGTCGTGCCAAAGTTGATTCGGCTTCTGGCCTGGGAGATTCGGTCTTTGGTGCCGAACATGGTAGGCCTGTTAGTCTACCAGTTTGTTGTTTGGGGACGGCGGAGGAAATTGATGGTAAATCGACGCAATGTCGAATGCCGTGGGTATCTTCCCGAATCCTCTCATGCCTATCTTATGTTAGAACCCGAATCTCCCTAAGGCCCTTCATTTGAAGCAAGCCTGTTACTGGCTATTTTTCCCTCTGTGGGAGTCCTAGCGGAATTTTGTTTGGGCGAGAGGCCCGGGCGCTCTTTATAGGGAGGGTGTCCTTTTTCGTGCTTGTCCTTAATGGCGTCGCATTGAAGGTTGCCTGATTATTTGACGCGAACACTAAATGTTATAGATTGTTCACATTTACTGCTTCCCTTGACGCGTACAAACCATCTAAGGTCGACGCTCTGGGATCTCTCTTCTGTGCCGCTTTCGGTTCTATCTCCGAAACCGTTCGGCTTTCAAGGCGTTACCTGAAGACGGAAGGGCGGCTTTATTCGCCTTCCGACCCTGAGGATTTGTTTCCTAGGGGTTTCATCCAGGGTTGGCACTATTAGCCTGTCCCTGTCATAAGCCGTTCTTGGCTCTTTGGGCCCTGTTTTTGGTTCGGGACCGAAGTTTGCTGATCTTTTTAGCATTCTCTTATTGGATATGTTTTTTCGAATGAGCACGGACTGATTTGATCGGTCTTTGCTTTCGGTTGTGGTATTGGTGATCCCTGCCTTTTTTGGGGAAAGACCATTTATAGACCGAATATGGTAAGTTTTACACAGGCAGTCTCGTTAAAAAACCTCACACCCTTGGAGGGGCTTCCCCTGTGAGGAAAAAGAGCGCTGGCCTTGTGGATCGGAGACTTTAAGATTACAGACCAAAAGTTTAAATAAAATTACAACTCCATGTTCTTGGAGCGAATCTCTTCGGTGTAGAATCTGGCATAAAGTTATGCAGCGTTCAAGTGTGGGTCATTTCTTCCCCATCCTCCTTTCGGGCGGGAAGACACGACTGTTGTTTGCCGGAGGACGATGAAGGGTCCGTACCCAGCGAGGGTGGAGCTTGCCACTCGCTTGTCGGCGTGCGATAAGGTCGAAGTCTCCTAGCGTGAGATGTTCTTGCGGAGCATCTTCTTGTCTCTCTCGGTCTTTCGTTTTCGATGGTATTTCTCTAGGTTTTTTTTGCCCGGCATCTTTCGAATTGAAGTGTCATCATCGACTAGCCTTTGAATTTCACTTACCTTGGCCATTTCGGTGCGGAAGGAGCCCGATTTCGGCTCTTCTAGAGTTACGCTTTTTCTCCATATAGTAGCGAGAAGGGGTGAATCCCGTTGCTCGGGAGCGTGATATGTTGTGCCCCCAAACGGCTGTGGTCATTTCTGTGGGCCACTTGCCTTTCTTTGAGTCCCATAGGGCTTTCGAGGCGGTAGGAAGATCGGTCCGTTAAGCCTTCTCGACCGCCCCCATTGTTCTGCGGGTGATAGACTGAAGCGAAAGACAACTTGATGCCCAACTCTTCACGTGTAAGCTTCGAATTTGGTCGAAGTCGAACGCTTCCCGTTGTCCACTGTTATGTAAGGCGGAGACGCCAACACGCACACTATTTCTTTGCCGGACAAGCTGACTAATGTGCTGGAGGTGATTCGTGCGAGAGGTCTTGCTTCAATCCATTTGGTGAAGTATTCGAGCCACCCATTTGCAAACCTGACATTGCCTGGTGCTGTAGGTAAAGGTCCGACTATGTCGACACCCCATCGCTGTAATTGCCAGGATGGGACTATCGGCTTTGTCGGATTGGCTGGAGCGTTCTGCTTCTTTGCGAACATCTGGCACCCTTCACAAGTCCTTACCAACTGCTTGGCATCTTCGGCTACTGATGGCCAGAAGAAACCCTGTCTCATTGCCCTGTGGGCGATTTCGTGAGGCCCTCTATGCGCCCCACAAGATCCGGCATGGATTTCGGTCAGGAGCTTCCTTCCTTCCTCAGTGCTGATACACCTGAGCTTGGGCGCCACTAAGCCATCTTTGTATAGCTCTCCCTGAATGATGGAGTAGTGCTTCGTTCTTGAGCGCATTCTCTGCTCTTCGTGCTTGCTCTCTGGTTCGTATGTTCCTGCCAGGTAGCCGAATATCTGACTCCTCCAGTCATGGCTTGCTATTGCACAGATCAAAGCTGGGGCTGTCTCTTCCTCTTTGATTGCCCTGAGTGTGAATAGCTGGTAAAAGACATCCGGAGGTGTAGGTATACCCTGGGCGGCGGCTTTTGCTAGCTCATCAGCCTCTCTGTTTTCGTTCCTGGGGATGAATTTGATGGAGAATCCCGAGAAGTGTTTTTCCATTGCTCTGACAGCCGAAAGGTACTTTATCAGCACCGGTTCTCTGGCCGTGTATTCTTTCTCGCAGTGCCCACTGACTACTTTCGAATCGGTGTAGATTGTGCAGCGTCTGACACCTAAAGCTCTTAGCTTTCGGAGCGCCATGAGGACGGCCAGATTCGGTTGTGTTATTGGTCGATCCGAATCGTAGTCTTGCCGCATATCGGATTGACGGTCCAACGGGAGGTTGTAGTATGGCCGAGATTCCAGTTCCCGTGTCACACCAAGCTCGGTCGCGATTGGGCGGTCCGGAGGGCCTCCGAGAACACTTTTTCGCTCGGTTGTCTTTTTGACGGAGTCCGGCCAACTATGAAATCCGTGATTGCACGGGACTTGATGGTCGACGTGCTTTCGAAATCAATGAAAAATTCAATCAATTCGGCTGCCCACTTGCCTATTCGCCAAAAGCTGCTTATTTGTTTCTAAACGAGCTTCCAATGGTTGAGAGGACACAACCCGAATCTTATGTGCTCGAAAGTAGTGCTTGAGCTTTTCGGCTTGCCATTACCACCGTATAGGCAATTTTTTCCAGCTCAGAATAGTTCAGTTTTGCTCCTGTGAGAGCTTCGGACACATAGTAGATGGGGAACTGTCTTGTTTTAAGCTCATGTTCTTTTTCCTCCACTAGGATTGCGCTGACTGCCGAATGGGAGGCTGCCAGTATAGCAATAATGTTGCATTCGGTGATGGTCTGGTCATAGTTGTCAGGTTGGCGAGGTATCGTTTCAGACTTTCGAAGGCTTCCTGTTGTTCAAGTCCCCATTCGAATTTCCCTCCGCCTTTGAGAAGTCTGAAGAAGGGCAAGCCCTTTTCCGCTGACCTGGAGATGAACCTGCTCAGGGCCATGATTCGGCCTGTTAGCTCCTGCACCCTTTTCCCGTATGCTGTCTGGAGGTTGCATTCGGTTGAGGGCTTCGATCTTGTCGGGTTGGCTTCGATTCCCCTAGCGGAGACCAGGCATCTGAGCATTTTGCCCTTGGTTATCCCGAAGATGCATTTTTCAGGGTTAAGCCTGAGGCCACTTGCTCTGAGGTTGCCGAATGTCTCCTTTAGGTCTTCAATGCGTGAGGCCCTCTTTTCGCTGATGACAACAATGTCGTCTACGTATGTGACAAGATTCTTCCTCTTCTTTTTTGCTCCACGAACACTCGGCCGGACATCACGGAGAAAGTAGACCCTGCATTTCTCAGCCCTTAGGCATTCTCGGAGCGGTATATCCCCCGGTGTGATGAAGCTTGTTTCCTCCTCATCATTTGGATCCATATGTATCTGATGATACCCCGAAAAGCAATCCAAGAGGCTCAACCTTTCGGAGCCGGAAGCTATGTCGATTAGGGCGTCGATCCTGGGCAACGGGTATGGGTCATTCGGGCAGGACTTGTTCAGCATTGTAAAGTCCACGCACATCCGCCATCTTTTGACATCCGGTTCCGAGACTTTTACGTACCATGACCACATTCGCTAGCCACTCCGGGTATTGGGCCGGTCGATAACTCCGGCATCTAGGGCCTTTGACTTCGCAAGCTGCGGCCGCGCTTCTTTCTTCGGCGATTTGCGGCTTACGTCTCCTTGGCCTGGCCGCCTTGTCGACGTTCAGGCTATGTTGCGCCAGATCCCGACTTACGCCTCCCAAGTCTTGGGCAGAACAGGCGAAAACTTCCCCTGTTGAGATTTGGCCCCAATGATTACCTTTTCGGTCGGGGTAGGTCGCTATGGTGGTACTTCCTTAGTCTTTTGGCCGTCTCGACTTTGGACTCCCGAATCCTTGCCTCAGCCGAATCTTGATCTGGTTCCTCATGGTTGTTGAGATTTTTGGCTATGGCCACCTCGTTCACCATGCTGTAGCCTGGGATTGGTCTTGCGTCTATTTTGTGAGCTGCTTGGCGATCCCCTAGGCAGTGATTATACCCGAAGGGAGGGCATCTTCATGCACAAGTAACTTTGCTTGGTGATAGCATCGAACTTGCCGATGACTCTCCGCCAAAGATTGCTGTGTAGGGGTAGTCTATGTTGACTATGTCGAAAGTGATGGTCTCTGTACGGCTCAGACTGACTTCGCCGAATGTCACCTCTATGTCTTTCTTCCCGATGGCATCTATCCTCCCCGCCGCCGAAATCGAATAGGGCATTCTCGGGTGGCGGCGAGGGACCGTCTATCGAACCCCATAGTATCGAAGGATTTGACGAATAGGATGTCGAGCCGAGCTTCGTTGTCTGTTATGCAGCGTATAGCCTGCTACATGTGCTGTTGCCACAAAGGCATCTGTATGGGGGTAATCTCTTACCCTGAAGTCTTCTTCACCGAATGTGATTGGTACTGTAGACCAGGCTGGCTTGTTAAGTGGCCATCTTGGGGAGACTACATGAACCCTTCGGATGAAATCTCTTCTGGCCCTTTGATTCGGCATCTTTGCCGGATTCGGTCTGCGGGGCGGATTCTTCGAGGACGTTGTTGACCGGCTTGAAGTTTTTCCCCCCTTTCGGGTTCTTTGGCTAGAGCGGGATTCAGCGAGAACCGCTTTTCTCCTCTTCGGCAGCCTTTCTTCTCTTGATCCTTCCTCGGACTTGGCGAACCTCTTGATTCGGTCGTAAAGCTCGGCAATGTCCTTGGCTCTTTCTGTTCAGATTTTGCACACTGGCCGATGTTCATGCCCTCAACGGCCGCCAGGATAACCATCTCATCCGATACATTCGGAGTATGGGCCCGAAGCTTGACGATCTTCTCGAGGTATTGAGTAAGTGACTCATCCTCTTCTTTTTTTGAGTTTGAAGAATTCTTTCGGCACTCTTTCGGCTTGTCTTGAAACCCTCAAAGGCTAAGATCAACCGCTCTTTGAGCCGCCTCCGATTTTCAATGGATAGTGGCTCAAGGCCTATATACCAATCATGTGCAACGTCTTCGACAGCCATGATGAGAGATTTGGCCAAGGTGGTTGAATCTCCTCCTGCCGAATGCACTGCTGCCTCAAAGCTGGCGATGAAGTTCATCTGGGATCTGCCAGGCCGTCGAACGATGGCAGCCTTGGCCAGTATCATATCGGCCATGGCTCGAGCCGCAAGTCGATCGATAGCGGTGAGTTGTGATCGATTCCTTCCGTTTATGAGTCGTAGTCTTCATCTTATTCATCCTCCGGCTCGGGAGGTGGTTAGACCTTCGTCCCCCGCCTCTTTTCGACGCGCTCCTTGCGCTTTCTTCCATCCGGGCGATTTCTCGCAGTAGCTTGTCTTTTCGATGTCGGCCAGCCTGATCCTTTTCGCGATCCGAGTTCTAGCGTTGCGAACGGCTTGCTACCGGGCTAAGACTTCCCTTCGGATCTCAGCTCATTCAACTCGGCCTCTTGCGCGCTGAGCTGTCGAGCTATCCTCTCACGTTCCGCCAGGATCGCCCTCCGGCAGAATCCCTTCGCCTTGGACGCCGTCTCCCTCGGGCTGGCTTCCGCCTCGCCGGGCTCGGACGGTTGGTCCTCCCCGGACCTGTAGCGCCTCCTTAGGTCGCCGCCTGCAACTGGGCTGGAGGCGTAGTGTCCTTAGCAGGCGGAGCCGTAGGCTCTGGAGCCGAAGTTGTTGCCGCCGGTGGTCGCCCCTTCGGTGGCCTTCCCATGGTAATGCACGCAGCACAACCACGGTGGGCGCTAATGTTGAGGTAGCCCGAAGCCTGGCTACCCCGAACGAGAGTAGAACTGGAACACAAATGACGAAACTGGCTATTGTTGTATTCCAATATCACCTGTCCTTTATAATGCCCTTTGGGGTCTTTTTATAGCGGACCGTAGACATCAACATGACCAAACTACCCCTAACTATTGAAGGCGGTTCGCGCCACCACACCGCTGCTTTTGTGGTCCTTGAGGGGCATCTTGGTCTTTTTTTTACGTCTCGGTCCGCCACCAACTCCCCTTGGGACCACCTCGACCCTTTCGGCAGCTCCCGCAGCGAAAGCAAACAAAGATGGAATGCAACAAGGCCGAATCGCCGATCGCGTGGCGGCAGGGAGCCGAATCGTTGCCCATCCGGTTCATCTAACCGAATGGGAAGCCATTCGGCTCTCCCGTTCTCTTAGTCGCCAGAGAAGCGGAACCAGGTCGGGACGAATCGTTCCTTCCTTCGTCCTCGGGCTCCAAATGAGACACGCCTCGGCATTTCATCCCGGCGACCCCAACACGACACCCTTCGGATTGGGAAAAGGCGACCGAAAGGGGTGCCATTCGGTCGGACATGCCGAATGCCGGGCCATTCGGCGCGCCTAGAAAAACCACCCAGGTTCCGGCCGCCGCCTATCCGGCCGTGCGTGCGAATTTCGGACTTTCGGCTCCCTTAGCCGAATGACGCCGCATCGCCCGGGCTACGTTCCCAGGACCCGAATCAGGTGTGGGGCCCTACAGCCGGGGCCTCCCCAACACCATCTATCTTTTCGTAAGAGGATCTTTCCTCCATCCCTACAACCATTTTTCTCCCATGGAGATAAATGTCTCCTATTTTCAGAAGATTCTTCGTTCCATTGATGACAACACTTGCTGCTCGCCGGTCACCGCCGGCGGCGGCCCTCCCTCTCGTGCTGCAGCCATGCGGGGTGCTCCGCGGCACTGACGATCGACTCATGCCGCGTACGCTTTGCGCGGTCTCCGCGTGCAGAACGCGCAGCAGATGCACGCGTGGCGGTGTCCCGCTCCCACAGCTGGCGCGCGTGTCGGGCCTCCGTGATCGCCCCCCTCCGACAGCCCGAACACGGGACGGCATCCACGTCGCCGAAGTCCACGGGCGGTGACCATCGCGAGCTGCCGCATCGGCACCGGGCGACGACGCGTCTCCATCGTCAACGGCAGCTTCGGGATCAAGATGCGCGACATCGACCGCGCCCCGGACACGGGATCAGCATCGGAGTCTCGCAAGGGCGGGCGCGTTAAGGGCGGTGGCCGACGTGGCGCTGGACGGCGCGCGCATCGCCCCGGCGCGCAGAACGGGTAAGGATCAAGACGTGGCAGGGGGCGCGCTGGGTACGTCCGCGGCGTCAGGTTCGCCGACGTTGAGATGGACGGCGTCGACCAGTTCTACTGCGACGTGCCGCCTGGTGCTGACAGGCGCAGCGACTGCGCGAACCGGAGCTCCGCTGTGGCGGTGTCCGACGTGTCGTACCGCAACATCAGTGGCACGTCGCGGCGTGCTGAGGCCATCAGGTTCGCCTGCAGCGACGCTGTGCCGTGCACCGGCATCGTGCTCAGAGATATTGATCTCAGACGTGAGGATGATGATGGTGAGGTGCAGACCGTGTGCAACTGCGCCGTTGGGTTTGACAATGGACGCGTCCAGCCCGCTGCTGACTGCCTCCGTAGCAGCACCTGCGGCGGCGCGCCTGATAAGCACCACCACGACGAGGGAGGAGGACGACGAGCAGGGGAAGGACGAGGCTGTTCTGCACGACGAGCTCTGATGAGAAACCAGCTGCAAATGCAAGCAATGGCCGTCGTGCTCATCCATCCGAACTTCAGTGCTAGTAGTGTACTCAGTACTCCTGCTAATGCTTTGCCGATATCAAATTGTACTTAGCAAGACCTTTTGACAGTAAAAGTCTGTTAATTAACCGGCAGTAACCCCTACCGTAATTTCCTTCTTTGTTTCACCGCGTGCTGTACAAAAGTTTCGGTTTTTTGTTTTGTTTTTTGTTTTGAGCAAAAGTACAAAAATTTCGGTGCTATTGAGGGGGAGCATTGGCGCTGGCAGCCCAAGCAGAGAACCATTATTTGGCCCAGCCCACTCAATACCCCCTTTGGCCCATTGCATCATTCCGGCCTGCTGTCCTCATAACGTGCCCCCTGACAATTGTTTCTCCATGATTATGCCCCTTATAAAAAGAGAAATTTAATCTATCGTGTAATTTAAGAGCAAACATCACTTGTATTGATAGTTTCACCTAATTCTTAGGGCAGCTCCGGTGTAAAAAAAAAAAACTAGGGAAGCAGGTCGTCGGGGCGGCATCGAGGGCGGAGCACCGCTCGCCATCTCCGACGCATCCCAGCAAATGACGTCGAGGGTGGAGCTCAGGGCAGGAAGGGAGAGCGCCATCCTAGTGTCACGGCGCGTGCAAGGCGGAGAGGGAGGACGGGCGGGCTGGCGTCGAGGGCGAACCTCGGGGCAGGGAGGGACGGCGGACAACTAGCGTAAATGGCGAAGCTCGGGGCGGGGAGTGAGGGTGGCGGGCCAGACGGGGATGTCGGACAGAGAAGTAAGAAGGAGATTTTTACATATAGAAAATGTGGGATTCTTGAGCACCGGAGCTGACGCCTCGGTGCGCTCTATCAGCGTTATATTCTTTTGAGCACTCCTCACGCTCTGGGCAGTCTAGGAGTCCAATCTCCAAGACTGCAAGAGAGAGAATAGTACTGCACTAAAAGAGGTTAGAGCGCTGAATATATTTTACTCCCTCGTGCGGAACCATGTTGGGAGGTCGAATTCAGCTTCTGACAACGAGCATTCAACCATTGCAGTGTTGAAAGTGATGGTTCGAACTTTAGCCAACAGTGCTCTTAGTCATGACTTCGGCCTCCCAACATCAGGCATGATGAGAGGAGTGAGGAGCTGGAATGGGAGATGGAAAAGTAGTTTCACCCTCGCGAGAGCGGCATAGATGTGCGGCTCAGGCAGGGCGACGGCGGTCAAGCTATTGGACATGACTTATTGTGGTTGTGGCTGATGTTGTTTTTGTTGTGTAAAAAACACTATACCATGATTGATAAACACTGATTAATTAGTTCAAGTGAATAGCCTAGGAGATAGCAAGGTTGGTGCGAGAGGGGCCTAAGGTGGTCGGGGAAGGGAGCTAGTAGCTCAAGGCACGAGGCATGGACAGCGAGTGAAGATCTCTTGTTTGGTTTTGATAATTAGTGACATCTTTAGGACTAATCTCTCTATGCTAAGTGGTTGATTTAGATTGGAGATTGGTCAAGCCAAGGTTGAAGCATGGTGGCCATGGAGGATGGATCGAGGTGTTCCAAAAGATGATCAAGTGTCCAACTTGGAGAAGTTATGGATCAAATGGGCTCAAGAAAAAGGTATAACCATAGGGTCACTTGATTTTGCACTCAAGACACTATAGAGGGTGTGAGTGGTTATAGGATCGATAAGCCGTACTATTAAGAGGGGACAATTATCGGACATATCGATCTTCATGTGCCTCTAGGTTCAAAATTCATATGTATGCATTCTAACCTAGAGAGCTAACTCCACGCTTGATGAAAATGGTTTTTCAAAATGCTAACACAAGTGCTCGAGGTGTTCTTCGATGTGTTGGCAATGGCGGAAGTCGGTTTGGAGCAATGGCGAAGGAACGACAACGAAACGACGATCGACCCCCTTTTTATGGGTGACCGGACGCTGGAGCTTGGGCACCGGCGCGTACGGTCAGGCCGAGTCCGGTTGATTCCAGAGAGGTTTGGAATCGGGGGACTGGCTGACAGGCGCGTCCGGTCATGACACGGGTCGCGTCCGGTGTTGCCTGGATTTCAAGTGAAAGAGCCGTTGGGCTCGGTTGGCGCTAGATGGGACGCCAGGCCGGGCCGGGGGCCCCAAAGATCGGGCGTGTCCGGTGGTAGCGCAGAAAAAAGGGGATTTTACCCCCAACGGTTGAATCCTTGGGTGGGGCTTTTAAATACCCCTTTGGCCAGCCTTTGCTCTCTCTCTCTTGGCACTTTGAATCATTCCTAACACCTTATGAGCTGAGCAAAAGCCCTCTCCTCTTTCATTCTTGCTTGTGAGCTTCAATCTTGAGAGTTGTGGAGATCCAAGTGCATTTGCATTGAGTTCTTGCATCTAGAGGCACTTAGAGATCGTTGTGAGCCGGTGATTGTCTTGTTACTCTTGGAGACACCGCTCCTAGCCGGCTTGGTGATTGGTGAAGGCGTTGGCAAGAGAAGGTGATTGTTCTTAGCCACCTCTGGTGATTGTAAGAGGACCACGCATTCCTCGTCGGGAAGACAAAGTTGCAAGTAATACATTGCTCGTGTCTTGGGTACCTCACTTGTGAGTGGTGGCTTGGAGCTAGCAAGTGCACCGCCTAGCTCAAGCACCATCCTTGTATTGGCTGGCACAACTAGAGACTAGCTTATCGGTGTACAAGTGAACTCCGGGTGAACAAATCACTGTGCTCATTCTCTCTTGGTGATTGGTTCTTCATCGTATTGTTATTGTTCATATTCTCCATCGGTGATTGGATCATTACCTCTACACTATGGTATATCAAATTCTATCTCCAGTATTTACCTCTCTTGTTTATCTTGTGTAGAGAGCTAGCACTTGCTTGTGTAGTTGTTCTTGCTAGCCTAAGGATCATACCTAGGATTGTTCACTAGATAGAGTAGTGACATAGCCATTGCGTGACTTAGAGATCATAGTTATATTTAGACTTGTCACTAGAAGGCTTGCAAGACCACTAGAGCTAGTGTAAACCGCATATTCGCCATTTGTTATACTAACCGGTTTGTTTAGTTGAGTTTGTAGAAATTTTTTATAGGCTATTCACCCCCCTTTAGCCATTTAGGACCTTACAATGGCCCCCCACACAAAGGCAATGAGACAAAGCCGTGACTATGCCCTCGTGAGACTCAGTGTTGTCGCCACCCCTCCGCTCCACCACCATTGGTCTCCCTCCCTTCTTCCTTCGTTTTACCGCCGGAGGTCGGGAGAGTGGGGATCCATCATTTTTCAATAATTTTTCTAATAAATTAATCGACTCCTTAGGGTTAGGGTCATTCTGGTAGGTTTTTGGGATTTATCTAATTCTCCTCTCCGGCAACGACGAGAGGGTAGGGTGGAATCATTTTCTCCATGATGACTCCATTGAAGATGAGGGCGACAACTGCGCACAGCATCAATATCCTTGTCAGAATCTATATGCTTTTTATTCTATTGTGCCTCCTGATCAATTAACATAACTCCATGCAGAGTCAAAACTGGGATATAACGAAGACCCCAATCTGACGGTCCATCTTGCTTGTTTGCCGGATCGAACTGGGTTAGCGAGTGACGTGGCACTATGAAGTGCCCGCTTTTTGATGCACGAATCATATAAAGAGAAGAGATTGTCTCCAACAACAAGGCCATGCTTGACAATAGAGGGATGCAAGCGACACATCCAGAGTTCCATTCTGAAATATCCCTCACCGACGAAATCAAGGTTCAAATAATTTTTTTTAATAAAGGATAGAAACTATCCAACAACTCATCTACCCGCGGGTAGAATCAGATCAAATTATTACAACAGGAATATTAAAAAGAGAGAAACAGGCGGAAAAATTACATCCTCAACATGGGGCTCGAGTAGTCCTACGCGACAAACACGCTTGCTCCGTGATGTCAACTCCTTTCGAATAAGATCACCAACGTCAAGACAAAGCGGCCAAAACACGTTTGTCGACCTTAAAAAGGTACTAAAAACGTTGGACACCGACCACCATTGAAGACCGGATGCTTTTTTCCAAAGCAACAACACAAAGCACTTGAAGCAGATGCAAGCCTGCCCCCCCAACAGCCGAGCTGTTACGTAATCGAGCACCACCTCCGACTTGAGCAGCATAGTAAACACACGGCAGGAGGTCCCGGCCCTAACGACCAACAACTTCGACGACGAGCCAACTGCCATCGCCGCCGGCCTGGAAAAACCAGGCTAGGTTTTCACCCAGTTATTGAACGCCCACGGGCGCAACAGCTTCAGCGGCGCGCCTTGAACTGGGTGAGTGGCACCGTCAGTACCACCGCCGCCAGCCCGGCGTATGCGTGGCAGGATTTTCACCCAAACTGCCGCCTCATGAACCGGCCGCCGGACGTTGGAACCAATCGCCATCCAGATCAGACCGTAGAGGTGGCCGGTGCTAACACAAGAAAATTTGGGAGCGAGGCATGTACAAGCACCTGGTGCCTACAAAACAAAAATAGGAAAGGAGTGGAGAGAAATGGACACATACGATCTGTTTGGACAAGCTTTTGTACAGGTTCACATGTTCTTCTTCTTCTTCTTCTTCTTCTTTTTTATCTCAGACGACTTCACTAGATAAGCTTTTGCACAAGTTCTGCATGTCCTCTCTTTCTTTATTTCAGATGGCTTCACTCTAAACTTTTTTTCACATTACAGCTTTGTGGACATTGGTGCTAGTTTCTGTAGATAGGGTCTATTTATTTTGTGGCGTCACTTTCACACTTTGGAAGGCTTAAGAGCAACTCCAACAGTTTAGCAAATGAGTTTGACATTCTTATTTTTTTTAATAAAAGCTCTAAAATGATGTTCCAACAGTTTGACAATTGAATTTGACATTTTAGTGAATTTGACAAAATCAGGGCCGTCCTTTGGCATTTTTGCGCGTCCCCGCACGCTTGGCATTCGCGGGGAGTTGGCCCGCGAGTCTGTTGTTCTCCCGCACGTGGACTTTTGCTCGACCCCGGTGCCACGATCGCAGCGAGACCACGGAGCCGTGAGATCATCTTCCAGCTCCGACAATCGCGACAGAGTCTCGCACGAGTAGCGCCCCGAGGTCGGACGTTATTGACGGGCTCGCCGCTGGTGCGGGCGGCGCGGGCGGAGACAGCGCGCTTGCCCGACAGTCCTAAAAGAACATCTCCTCGCATGTTCGACATGGAGAGGTCAGGTATTGCAGCCTGTACGGGTCCAAGCACGTTGGCTACTCCCTCCGTCCCACCGAGTTTGTCACCCCGGATTCCGTGCCATCTTTTTCAATAGTTTGTTTTATTCAAATTTTTTACACAAATATAATTTATTTCGTTATGACTTATTTTATTAATAAAGATACTTGAATATTGATTAATTTATTTTATGATTTACATAAATATTTTGAATAAGACGGATGATCAAACATGAAATTCAAAAATCAAAAACAACAAACCCCATGGAAGGAGTAGGTCCGTAGAGGACCAGGCTGCCCAGCGACGCCGATCTCCAGATGGCCTTGCACTAGCCTGATCGGAAATTCGGAATTGCAGCGGCGGCACGGCCCTAGTAGAGATGGAAGGACCTATATATAAATAGAAATTTTTTATGTGTTCACTTTACGTAATTGTCAGATACATAGATTTATATATATAGGTTTGGTTAATTTATTATTTTTTCACTAAGTAAAAAGTAAGTCGCGAGAACGGCCGCGCGCGGAGAAGCGCGGTGCCGAAAAAAAAATAACGACTGTTGATTTTCCAAACTATTAGAGACGAGCTTCAATTTAACTTGACAAATATCTTTAACACTTGGTAAATTATATATTTTGTTAAGTCTAATTTTTGAGAATTACACAGTACAACGCAGACGCTCACAACACGCACATTATACTCACCCTATGAACACACACGCGGAAACCCTACCCCTATGAGCACCTCCAAAGGACTGGGCAGCCCGGACAGATCTGGAGATTCTCGAAGTCACCATAGGCGCCTCGCCGTCGACGGGAACGCCGCTACCACTTAATGCATAACGCCCGGTAATTCCTGGGAAAATCCCAAGAAAAGGTGCGAGCATCGGGATTTGAACCCGGTGGGTAGCATCCCACCGGACCGTCCTACCATTAGACTACAAGCCAATTCGCTAAGTCTAAATTGCCTAAGAGTAACTCCAAGAGAATTGGTAAAATTGGATGGCTAAACCTGTGTTTTAGCCAACATCGAAAAATAGAAAACTTTGTAAAAAAATAGAAAAACCCAACAGCCTTTCTATTATGGCAAGGCTAGATAGCTAGCGCCACATGCAAGTTATATTTAGCATGCGAAATTTCAGGAATAGCCAACTTGCTATTTTTACAAAACAAGATAGCAAACCTGTTGGAGCCTTTTTTTTTTTAGAATGACACAAGTACAACGCAGACGCTCACAATACGCACGCACACTCACCCCTATGAACACACGCACGCAAACCCCTACCCCTATGAGCACCTCCGAAGGACTAGGCAACCGGCAGATCTGAAGATTCTCAAGTCACTGTGAGACGCCTCGTTGTCGACAGGAATGTCGCTTACCACTTAATGCATAACGCCGAGAAAAATCCTGGGAAAATCCCAAGAAAAGGTGCGAGCACCGGGATTTGAACCCCGGTGGGTAGCGCCCCACTGGACCGCCCTACCATTGGACTACAAGCCAATTCGCCTGTTGGAGCCTAGTTTCTGTAAGAGAAATTGTAAAAATAGCATTAGAAGTATGAAGGCGCGCCCGTCTAGGCCGCATCTGAAGGTGTCCACGTATCCTTCGTCCTTTTCGTGTGTTAGATATAAATTCCACGATCCAGATGAGTTTGTTCCCTTCCTGCATACATGTAAGCACATGTTCAATGAAGTGAGTGGACATGTATATGGAAGCAAGTGGATGTACACATGCAACTTGGCCTTCACATGTCATCGTGCATGCACAACAAGACATGCAAAGGACAAAGCACAGACATGCATGCATGCAAGAAATTTCATGGCCCAGACATGCAAAGGAGGACAGCGCTTCTTTTCATGTATGCATTGGTAGGCTCAAGTTATTGGCTGTGCATGAATCCAATCAAGCCAAAGCATCCTTGCATGGCATCGGTAGCCTAAAGCAAGAGGATGCATTCAATGAAACAAATAGAACAGGCATGCACGAAGTTACGAAACGGATTTACATACTACTATGTCTTCTACTTTTACATAGCTGAACTTTATGCCATCCAGTTTTTACATGAAAAGCAGCCCATGGAAAACCGTAGGAAGGACCTCTTTACCTAGAGCAAGTGGACAACTAAATGAACAGGGTGTCTACATGTGAATTTGGAGCTTGCATAGGTTGGCTTGCAAGCATGTGGGACCCTAGGCTTGCAATACCATGCATGTACCTTCACTCCAAACAAGAAAAGATAAAAAAAAGAACTACCATCTATAGTGATAAATTTCCTTGCATGCATGGGTGTTTCCTGGGCTATATAAGTTTTTGTTGTCCTTACCATTTACTATGGCCATATGCACTGTATATAATTTGGAGCATGCATAGGGAGACTCGAGAGCAGGTAGGACCCCGGGCTTGCAGCACCAGTAAAAAAAAAAACTACCCCCTATAGTGGTAAATTTTCTTGCATGCACCGTAGATGAAGTACCTTTGCATGTACAAAGTTACCACGGGATTTACATTTCACAGGCGCCCATGCCGTGCCTCATCTAGGTCTCCCATTCTTGCCTATATAAGCATGTGGTGTGCCCGTCGTTGCTTCATCGCTCTCCTCCCATTGCTTGCCCTCCTCCCATTGCTTACAGGTGCCTTGTTGTTCATTGTTGCTCCCCATTTGTTGCGCTTAGGCCACCACCACCAGAATTGTTGGGTGATTTCCTAGGCATGGCTAATGGCCTAATAAGAACAGGTTACCTAGGGAAGGCGGCGAGGTAATTCTGTGCTCTCATCCTGTTATTATAATGAAAGGTTGTATAGAATGAACCACTAACTATGCATGTGTTGAGCGTCTATAAAAATATTTAGTTATAATTTACCTCACACTAACTATGCGTGTACCGAGAGGGTACATAAAGGTCTACTTATATTTGACCTCACTATTTTAGCGTGTGCATATAACCCTTACAGCGATTGTCTACAGAAAGAATTATTTATATTTGACCTCGCTTGGTTAGCATGTGAGTTGCTATGACTGTACCGAGGACAGATAACACTATGCGTGACTGTAACATCGACTAACTATGCCCATATTGATAGCATCTAACTATGCGTGCACTAACATGGCCAGAGAAAGGTTTATATATATTTAACCTCACTTGGTTAGCGTGTGCGTGCGACCGTAACAACGACCGACTATGCCTGTACCAGGCCTGTACCAGTGCCTGTACTGAGGACAGCTAACTATGTGTGGCTGTAACAGCAACTAGCTATGCCCATACCGATAACAGCTAACTATGCGTGCACTGACATGGCTAGAGAAAGGTATATTTAACCTACTTGGTTAGCGTGTGCGCGTGACCGTAACGACGACTAACTATGCCTGTACCAAGTGCCTACAAGAGAGGTTTATTTATATTTGCACTTACTTTTTGTCCTAATCTATTGTTTGATTCCATCAGTTGGTGACAAAGTATTTCCGTCTTGCAGCAACGAGCAGACCTGCAAACCTGCCTATGCGGACTCCACCATCAACAATCTATCGTTACCCAGCTTTATCCAATAAATCTGATGATGTTCTATGTCACACTTGGTGGTGCCATAATCAGCCGTCCGGTTTTAATTTGTTAATTAGTGAATAGTGTAGCATTGTGTTGTATCCCTGGCCTGTGAATCCTTCTTTGTTTTGGGCTTTATAGGTACCTGGGTCCACGTATCAATATGTTCCACCGTGCCACCTTAGTGGCCACGGATCCTTATGCCTTGGTCTTAAGTGTAGTTCTTTGATAGCGTGTAGGCAATAGCCATTCGAGCCACTGGTCTCGAAGAATATTTTGTAGCCCTTCGTGTATGTTTTTCCTACCCGCGTGCTATTGCCTCGTTTCAAATAAAGTGATGCGTGTACTTTCCTTCCATGTCACCGTATCCGGGGTCCTCGACACTATGTGGCTATCTATGTGATGTAAGCGCTCTCAACTTCTCCTCTCCCATGTGCTAATAAAATTGAGTGATTTGGTTCGCGTGAGCATTGTACCTCTTGACTGTGTAAGACATGGTTGGACAATGAAAATAGATGCAGCATACTTCTCTCATGGATGGAGCACTCACTTGATTGCTTTACTTGCTCCATTGGTTCATCAGCCTGCATGAATCAATACCCCAGCTTTGGACGCTATTCCGATTCTCAGTATAAATACGTTGCTTCCGGTGGCAAGTTCTGTGTGAGAGTAACACCAGAAATTAGCTAACATGATAGTAGAGCATCTAACAGGTATGGTGATTGTGCTTAACCAGCCTCACTACTATTCAAATAAGGTTTTCAAAGTGGATGCCCACCAGCTCATTCTGTGACAGTGTCAGATTGCAATTGAAAAAATTAACAATAGAGTGTTTTGTTCTTTCAATTTAGGCTCTCGAAATCACCAAGTAACATAAAAAAAACAACAAAGGGAAAATATTTTTGTGTCCAAACAAGAGAATATACCAATTTCAGTTTCAGCTCTGAACATCGCAATGATCTCCAAATTTGTTTACCAATTTAAATGGTAGATGTGCCGATTAGCTGGTCATCTAATGGACCTCCAAATTTGTTTACCAATTAAATTTTTTTAAGCCATATATATAGGAATGGGTTGGAAAAAAAAAATCAAATGAAGAGAATAGATGACCTATCTTTGAGTTGCCAGGTAAACATTACAAAATGAGAGCAGAGTCATGATTGTAAGGTAAACACAAACAGCAACTAAAAGGCAACCTGAAATTTGATCCATATGCCCCCCAAAAAAAAAAAAAAAAAAAAACTGTATAAATTGGAATCCAATTCCAGCTTAGTTGACTGTGCACAAATATATACAGTTGGCTGTGCACAAATAAGACAAGGTATATCTTCATAGCTGTAGTTATATATATACAGGTTGACTGTGCACAAATAAGACAAGGTATCTTCATAGCTGTAGTTATATATATACAGGTTGACTGTGCACAAAAATTGGTGTCTACATTAAATTTTGTATCCTATGGCAGGGAACAATCTATTAGTGCTCCCCAATTCAGCAAATGAATAGTTGATGGCAAAAACCAGATAATCTGATTTCGCCACCAACTCTGATTAGGAGATGGATAAGAGTGAATCTGAAGGGTTTACCTTTTCTCATTGTCCCTCTCCCGAAGAACCTCGAATCTTCAAAACCAAGGAAAAATAACATAGTTGGCATACTCCAGACATGGGCTTCCTTGATCTACTTTTGGAGGGCAGAAAAAGCACTCACCATTATCTTGTAATCTATAGATTGTTGCAGTACCAAAATGCAAATTAAGTGAAATCATTTGATAACATCTAGATAAGATACAGAGAACATAAATGAATCAAAGATCATGTTTTCCCTTAATGAAAAGGGAAGGATAGCAGACAACTACTATAATATTTCCAGGACTGCGGAATGACATTAGTGGCCAGTTTTGCAGCCCCTGCACGAAAACTGGCTAGAATTTTTTACAGACAAGACAATCAGCAATGCAATGGAATAAGTTCAAATCACACGATAATTAACTGACTGTAACTATCTGACCCGAAAATGCAGTGATAGGGAATAAAGAGCACCGAACACATTAATTAATCGAAGGAAAAAAGGAACAGGAGCATTCAACGGGGCATTACCTCAAACACCTGTTGTGCATCCAGAACAGCAGCTCCACTCCCAGAGGAGAGATCCCACAGGCAAATCTTCTTATCATACGAGCTGCTCAGCAGCCACCCTTCCTTCATCGGGCTCCATGACAAGCCATAGCCCTCCGCCTCATGCCCCCTGAGCACAATATCGGAGCCGCTCTTCCCACTGCCGTCGCCATCGCAGAGATGTGTCACGCTACAGAACAGTAACCGGGATAGTTTGCCGGCGTACACGCGCGGCGGTGGAACTCGGCGGTGCGCCGGCTCCGAGCAAGATGAGTTCGTGACTCGAGGAGGAAGGCAAAACTGAGTTTGTTTGTAATTTGGCTGACCTCCCATCCACCCTCACAGCCTGTCTTATATTCAATTACAAGATAAAATGGAAAAATCAAAATGGCCTCTGGCCCAACTATTACATTACGCAGCCCAGCTGCTTGCCGGCCTTCTAGTAGAGCTAGTGTGGAGCTTCTTCTTGAGACGGCCCAGGCCCAGTTCGTGACATCTCCCCTCCTTAAGGCGCAGCGCGCCCTCGAGCTGCCATCCTTTGCTGAGCTTCATGCTTCAATGGTACTGGCAGGGACTCCAGTGGCCACCACGATGCCCACTCTGGTGGACAGTGCTCCTGTTGAACCAAAGCAAGAGACATGTGATGGTTACCAATTACCTGTTGGCGAGTTGCCAGTACTTTGGAAGGAGGAAGAGTTTCCAGCATTGTCAACAATTGGAGTTGATCATCTTTTGCCGTGACTGCACCAGGTGGTAATGCTTTCTTCAGCTGTGAAACATGGAGAGCAGGGTGAATGCGGCTTGACTCAGGCAACTGCAGTTTATAAGCTACTGGTCCAATGCACTGAGTGATCAGATATGGTCCAAAGTACTTAAAACTGAGTTTATGATTAGTACGTCGAACCACTGACTGCTGGATGTGTGGTTGCAGTTTGACATAAACCCAATCACCCACAGCAAAAGTTCTGTCCTGCCTGTTCTTGTCAGCTTGGTGTTTCATCCTTTGTTGTGCTCTGGACAGATTGTGTTGGATGTGCTGAAGTATTTTGTTTCTAGACTTCATCCATTTATCCAGATCCTGTGTAGCACAAGTGTCGGTGACAGTAATTCCAAAATGTTTAGGTGGATGAGCATATAGGGCCTCAAAGGGTGTCATGCCATGTGCAGAATGATAAGTGGTATTGTACCAATACTCTGCAAGAGAAATCCAATGAGCCCACTTGTTGGGACATGAATGTACCATGCACCTAAGATAAGTTTCTAAACATTGGTTCAATCTTTCTGTCTGCCCATCTGATTCAGGATGATAAGCAGAACTCAGATTCAAGCCAGTATCAGCCAGTTCAAACAATTCCTTCCAAACAGCACTGGTGAACACTTTGTCTCTATCAGAGACCAGAAATGTTGGCATACCATGTAACTTGTAAACAGTGTCAAGAAATGCCACGAGCTACGATTAATCTTTGTGTATGGATGAGACAAGCAAATGAAGTGGGCATACTTTGTAATTTGTCAATGACCACTAGGATTGTATCAAAGGATTTAGACTTGGGAAGACCTTCAATGAAATCCATAGTAACAGTGTGCCAAGCATATGGAGGGACTGGAAGTGGTTGTAGTAAACCAGGATACTTACAGTGCTCAGGTTTGGCTTTTGCACAAATTTCACAGGCAGAGACATAGTCCGTGATATACTACTTCATATTGGGCCAGGCAAAGAGATTCTTAACCTTTTGATAAGTGGCGGTGATGCCACTTTGTGGCCTCCTAATCCTTTGGAGTGTAATGCCAGTAACAACGCTTTATGTGCTTCTTCATGATTGCCCAACCAAATCCTGTTTTTGTATTTGATAATGCCATCACAGAGTGTAAAACCCTTGGCATTTGACCCGGCAAGACCGAGCTCGGTGAGTAACTGCTTTGTTTCAGCATCTTGATTGTAGCCTTCAATAATGATTTCCAGCCATTTGGGTTGAATGGGCGAGATGGCATTGAGGTGCACTTCATCTGTTTTTCTGGAGAGAGCATCTGCAGCCTTATTGTCCAGTCCTTTCTTGTATACAATTTTGTATTGCAAGCCTAAAAGCTTAATGAATGCTTTCTGTTGAAGGCCTTCATGCAATTTCTGCTCAGTCAAGTGGATGAGACTCCTGTGATCAGTAGCTATGGTGAATTCCCTGTGTTGGAGGTAGGATCTCCATTTGGTCCTTTGCCATGATAAGAGCCAGGCATTCCTTCTCATATGTTGACATTGCACGAGCTTTGATTCCCAATGCTTTACTAATGTATGCTATGGGATGGCCTTTTTGAGACAATACAGCCCCAATTCCCACTCCAGATGCATCAATTTCCACTGTAAAAGGTTGTGAGAAATCAGGTAACATGAGAACTGGAGCAGAGACAAGAGTTTGCTTCAGATTCTCAAAACTCTATTGATGTAATGGTGTCCAATGATATAGGACATCCTTCTTCAGTAAATCTGTCAATGGTCTGCGATGATACCATAGTTCCTGATGAACTTCCTATAATATCCAGAAAGACCTAGGAATCCCCTCAGTTCCTTTGTGTTGACAGATGGGGGCCAATTTGCCACAGCCTCAACTTTTTGTGGATCTGTAGCCACTCCTTGATTGCTGATAATGTGTCCTAAGTATTCCAACTTTTGTTGAGCAAAAGAACACTTGGACTGTTTTTAAGAGCGGTGATTTTCCTGAAGAATGGCAAACACTTGTTTCAGATGTTGTTGATGCTCCTCTAAGGTTTCAGCGTAAATAAGGATGTCATCCACAAAAAACCGAACACATTTTTCGAGTAGTGGTTTCAAGATATCATTCATTAAGGCTTGAAATGTGGCTCGAGCATTGGTTAGGCCAAATGGCATAACCCCCGAATTCCCAATGTCCACTATGTGTCTTAAATGTTGTTTTGGCCTCATCCTCCAGCTTGACTCTGATTTGATGATACCCAGATCTCATGTCAAGTTTAGAGAACCAAGCAGCTCCATGCAATTCATCCAACAGTTCATCAACTATAGGCAGTGGATACTTGTTCTTCACAGTGATATTGTTGAGTTGTCTGTAATCTACACGTAACCTCCGGTGCCATCCTTCTTCTTTACTAAGATCTTTGGTGAAGCAAAAGGGCTTTGACTAGGTTTGATGATTCCATTATCCAACATCTCTCTCGATTTGTCTCTCTATCTCATCCTTTTGGAAAGGTGAGTATCTGTAAGGCTTGACATTGACAAGGCTTGACTCAGAGAGTAGAGGAATACTATGGTCACAGCTTCTCTGAGGTGGTAGTGATTCAGGCTTCTTAAATAACTGAGCATTCTCATTCAACAGTTCTTGTACATCAGGAGGTATGGTTTCTTGTTGGTGATTGGGTTCAGACTGACATAAGTGAACCATTTGTGCCCTTTGCTCCTTTCCCCGATTAGCCCTTTTACCTTGGATGCTTTGATTTTTGTGCAACTGCTTAATTCATCTTTGACACCTTTTAATGTAATTCTCTGACCCATGTATGAAAACCTTAACACTTTCCTCTTCCAGTGGATCCACATGGGGACTGTGTTGTTCTAACCAGTCCATGCCCAACACCAGGTCATAATATGGCAACTCCAGAATTCTGGCATCAGCAGTGAAAGTATGCCCTTGTGTCATCCATGTGAACTGAGGTACTTGTTGATTACTCTGCATTTTGTTACCATTTGCTACAGTAATCTGCACAGGGTCCACTGTTTGCACTTTGCATTGGAGATTAGCTGCAGTAGTAGCATTGATAAAGGTGCCAGTACTGCCAGAGTCAATCAGAATCAGAATTTGTTGGTCATTGATCTTGCCAGT
Organism: Hyparrhenia diplandra; assembly: GCA_015847255.1. NCBI lineage: Eukaryota > Viridiplantae > Streptophyta > Magnoliopsida > Poales > Poaceae > Hyparrhenia > Hyparrhenia diplandra. The sequence goes on from JADLZK010013094.1 coordinate 240,155, forward strand.
AAGCCTAATAGTTTTCTTCCCCTGAGTACCCACTGAAGCACAATGAGATAATGTGAAGATTTCACTCGTCGGAAGAAGTATCTTTGGAATTATCATCAGAACGGAGACTCTTGTTGTTGTTCCACCGGCATAATATCTAGGAATTCCTGCAAGACATGAAGAGATATTTTCTCTGGGCATTTATGATTTCTGCCCCATTTCTCTCCACACCTCATGCACAATCCCTGAGCTCTTCGCTGAGATCTCAGCTTTGCCAATTTGTCTTCAATTCTGTCATTGGACTCTTCAGGTAATGAACCCAATACACCAGGTTGCTCATCTCTGGGCTTGTTCTGAAATTTGTTGTAGTCCTTGAATGGACGACGATTGAAGGACTTGGGTTGAGCTTCCAAAGTACACTTTCCTGTGTCAATGCCAAAGAGAGAGCCAGATCATCTGTTCTCGGTTTATGCAAAACTATAGCAATTCTAATGTCATGTTTCAGTCCTTGCATGAATTTACTGACAAAAAAGACATCATCATAGCTACTTGTTGTGCACTAAGACCTTATGCATGACTAGAATGAATCTATCATAGTATTCCTGAACAGTGGAAGTCTGTCTAATGTTGAGCAAGTCCTGCATTGAGTTCTGATACAGGTCTTTAGCAAATTTAATCTCAACAGCAAGGCACAAATCAACCCAAGTATCTATGCGGTGTTGGGCCTCATAAGTTTGCGACCACAACCGAGCAATGCCCTTGAAATGCAAGTGTAGCAAATGGTGCCCAATGATGAACCGGCACATTGAACATGTCAAAATACTTCTCGGCGGTTTCCTTCCAAACTCGTGGGTTCGAACCATCGAATTTGGGGAATTCCGCTTTGGGTAGGCTTAAACTTCGCGGCTGGTAGGGAGCGAGACCATGGAGGAATGACATCATGAGAAGCGAGGATTTGGAGAAGTGGAACCAACAAACCGACCATTGGCCAAAGGGAATCGGTGGGGCCGTAGGCCGAACCGCTGAACCCTGTGGAGATGTTGCGTAGCCGTGGCCAACAACGGCCCGTCCCTCTGCCTCGCGCGGCGGGACTGGAGGCAGATCGGACTTGGGGATCGATTCCAACGCCTCAACGCGCGACGTGAGCGATCCTAGATCCTTGCTGATGGTGGTAGAGAGGGTCTCAGCCTCAGCTTGCGATGCCGTCATCTTCTCGAGCAGCGTGGTGACGTTGGAGAGTTGCGTAGACAGAGAGGCCAACGTAGCCTCCGCCCGTCGTCATGCGGGCACCTAGGGTTGGTCCCAGCGCCCGTGAACTTGAAGTGGTGGTGGTGTGTTGATGGATCGATGGAGATCCGAGGGATTTGGTAGAATTGGAGGTGGAATTTGGGTGGTGCTGCGGTGGTGGTGGTAGGTGGTTGATGATGGCAATGGTGAGATTGATGGAGAGACCGCAGGAGTATTAGACAAGGCGTCGATACCGGTTGTCACGCTTACAGAACGGTAACCGGGATAGTTTGCCGGCGTACACGTCGGCGGGGCGGTGGAACTTCGGCGGTGCGCCGGCTCGAGCAAGACGAGTTCGTGACTCGAGGAGGAAGGCAAAACTGAGTTTGTTTGTTATTTGGCTGACCTCCCATCCACCCTCACAGCCTGTCTTATATTCAATTACAAGATAAAATGGAAAAATGAAAATGGCCTCTGACCCAACTATTACATTACACAGCCCAGCTGCCTGCTGGCCTTCTAGTAGAGCTAGTGTGGAGCTTCTTCTTGAGACGGCCCAGGCCCAGTTCGTGACAAGATGGTACACTTCCACCTCGTCGACGCACGTTTTGGTGGCCACCGTATAGGGACGCTTCGGTATGCAGTGCGCACGGTTGACCTCGCCACAGTGTGGCGCCACGCAGGAGGCGGACACGGACGGGGACGGGACGGCGGCGCCCGAGGCAGCGGCGGCTGCAGCGAGACGAGGTGGGAGCGGTAGCACTGCGTCCAGGACCATGAGGATGTTGGGGTCCTGGTCGGAGGTGTGAGTGCCCACGACGAGCTGGTGTCTGCGGGCCAAGGACTCCGATGGCAGCCACTGCACGGTGAACGACGGCCACTCTAGCCGGCGGGAGATGGCGAGGTCGTAAAGCAACGCCGCGTTTTTCTTCCAGTTCCGGTACTCCTCCATCTCCGCCGCGGATGCGGCAGCCGGCTTTGGGGGCTCGCCAGTGTGGAGGATCCGCCATCCATGGGTACCTCGATTTGCTGCTTTGCGTTGCGCAGGAAGCAGGGAAGAAGGTGGAGGTCAAATTCCTCGTGGCCTCATGGGGAGATGTCGCTCCGTGTGGCCACTGCGGCCGCGCCGCCGGTCCTCAGCTCCACCCTCCATGCCGTCGCGGCCTTCCCCGAGCAGCGGCGGGCTAGGGTTAGGCCACTAGGGCAGCGAGGTCGTAGCCCTGTAGTTCGGCCCCATGGGGAAGCCGTGCGGCAGCTGAGGAGCAGAGGTCTCGGCGTCGATGGCGCCGGCGAAGGTGAGGAGTGCCGTCGCCGATCCAAGAGCGTTGGGCGGGCTCACGGCACATTGGTGCGGCACCAGTCCGGTGGTGGGGAAGGGAACTTCATGGGGTTTTTTTTTTTTTTTTTTTTTTTGGTGAATTGGGCTGGGCTGTGTACTATGCTATAGTATTTTTTTAAGGGAGTATCCGTGACGATCTCTAAGTGATAGGCTTTACATCATTTGTGTTCATAAACATTTGCCTCTCAAACAATTATGTAGATCTTCCTTTCAAAAAAAAAAAAAAAAAATATACAACTCTGTACCGCTATTTATTTGGTGATGACTTGAACTCTAACAATCGATTTTATTATAAGCTGCATGTATTATATTCCTAGTTATACATAAAAAGAAACAGTATATATTCCATATATTGGGAACCAAGAAAAATATTAGTGCACTGTCGTAATATTTAAGCAAGGAAAAAGATACATGTTAAAATAAATAAGAGCCTTGGAAGCTTTTTATTCGAAGCCAAACCCGACAAGAATCGGGAAAACTGGTTTTACAAGGGGGGTTTAAGTGACATCAAAGAGAACCAAGAGCCTATTACACTAATTTCTCTTTCCTCTTGGCCGGAGTTCACCGTGTGGATAGAAGGAAAGGGCACCCGACGCACCGAAGGGAACCGCGCCACCTAGCCACCTAGACCTGCATGTCATTAGCGTAACACCAGAGGTGTTAAAACCAACCCCCTTAGATTCGGAGGAAGACCTACGAGTGAAGAAATGCGATTACATTGCACAGATATGAAAGTACAGCCGAGAAGGTTACACAAGTTTGTAAACTGAACAACTTGGATTTAGAACAACACAACTAAGAGCAAGGAGAAACACCCAAACGCATAAGCAAACAGGCTTGTTTAAGCGAGGGCAATGAAGCAACAACAGGATAATGATTATCCAGAACATGGCGTAAGACCAACGGATCCGAGAAAATAGAAGGTGTCAACTCGATCATTGCGAGCCCTAAGATAAAAAGCAACCCAAGAAGAATTACTTCAACAAATGCCGATTGGGTAGCTCTATTTCCAACCCGCTCCTCCTTCCGATTTGATTGCTTTCCGAGCTTCTACACCAACAAAGACGGCGAAGAGAAAAGACTCACCGAGATCTACTCCAATCTTGGTATGGAAATGGGAAGAGGCGCGGATGAGATTTTATAGTTGGGTGATTGAGGGTGGGGGGTTACAAAGACGCTGCGAAGTGGGGCGGGGTGGGGAGCATCGCCGGCGGGTACGAGACAGATTGGCCATGGCACGCTCTCATTGCGCAAACCAAGGTGGGGAGATGGAGATGGAGAGAGGGATGGGTTCGCTGGCAAGGAGGCATGCGAGAGGCCGAGCAAAAAAGGTGAGAAGAAGGGGGTCCGTGCGGGGACGAGGGCGAGTGTCGAGAGCGACTGACAAAAAAGGCAAGGAGGGGGGCGATCGGCTGGAACGACGAGTGCGGCACAACGCTGCAGCCACACGCGAGGCGGGCACAACAATTTGGCCCATCGACATCGCTTACATCCCCGAAACGAGGGACAAGTGAGCCGATTTACATAGCAACAAAGCCCAAAACTATCGCTTCAACCACTTTGTCCATTAAGGGCTATCCTTTTGTGACCATCCATCTCTCATTTTTAAAAACCCTATTAACTTGGTCACTTGAAAGAGCACTACTCCATGGACCAAATCTGGATTTCCCGTTGAAACCCTAGAGTATTTTTTTTTAACCAAGGAGAATATTTTATTATGATACTGGGGTGTAACCTAATAAAAACAACTGAGCAAGCTCGATACCAACGCGTGCCAAGTGGCCTCATCTTGTGGCGGGTATACCACAGACACTTTGTTATTGCATATTTCTAAATACTTCTATCTCGAGCCCATCACCTTTGTGAAGCGAAAGCGGCAATGGCTACTACATAACAAAGATAGCATATCTTTTGGAGTTGCTCTGAGCTGTTGGAGATGCTCTACAATATTTGGCTCAAGACACGCCCTAAAAAAACCAAAAACTACTAGCTCGATTTTTGGGCCACGCCTAGGGCCGTGGCCTAGCCCAAAAATCCACCCCAGGCGCAGCAGTGCAGCCTAGAGAGTACAGCCGCAGCCGCTCTCACTCTCTCACTCGGTTGGCGACATGGACAAGGAGAAGAGGAGCTGGTTCGAGCGAATCCGGCGGCTCTTCACCTCCTCCTCATCCGACGACCCCAAGCCCACGCCCAAATGGGCGAGACAAAGGTTCGATCACGCCTAGTTTTGCCATCTCGTCGATCTTTTTTCATTTATTCGTTTCCTCGATCGGCGGGTGCAGCAATCGTTCCCGTTCCGCTCGGCGCCGCCGCCCGGATCGCTGGCGCGGGACCAGATCAGGCAGGCGGAGGACGAAAGCAGAGCAAGCACGACGTGGCCTCTGGCGCTTCGCCACCGCGGCGGTCGCCGAGATCGGCCCGCCGCCGTGCAGCCGCACCCCAAGTGGTCCGCTGACCAGGCAGCCGCCGCCGCCGGCGCCCTTGCCCGTGCAGCTGCGCCGGGGGAGGGAAGGAGCAGGAGCACGCCGATAGGGTGGGATACGTACCCCTTGAGACACAGAGGATCGCGTTCGCCTCCAACAAAGCACCGCCGTGGGCGGAGACGACGTGTCACGCGCGCCGCCAAAACAAACCGTAAAGCCTAATCTACTACTGTACAGGTCCTGCCGTCGGGTGCCGGGCTCCCCCCTCGTCTCCGTCGCGAGGTGGCTGGAGGAGAGGTCGCCCGGACCGAGTCGCCTCTATATCGCCCTACTGCACTGTAGCGTTGGGAGTCGAGAGAGAGCCCGTCCCCGTTCATGAAGATTTTTTTTCTTTTGAACATCCCGTTCATGAAGATTCTAGGTATGCATGTGTGACTTCTGATAATTACAAATGAATTATGTGATATTTTAATGATTTGATTTGAGGCAGCCACGGTAGGTCTACAATAATTTATAAAAGTTACATGCTTCACCCCAAATTTTCTATGTATGACATTGGTTAGTTCAAATGTGAGCTCGCCAACGTCATACATATAAAAGCAACAGGAGTAATTCATTAATTATGTATTTATTTTACCTGTAATATCTAAAGTTTTCTTTTTGTTGTGCTCACAGAAATCTCAAATAAACTACAAAAATTCCTTGTTCACAATGGAAAGCTGATCTAATCCTTTTCTATGGCTTATTCCTTTAGAAGCTAGCACTTCATAGCTTCTAAATTCAGGAATATCATAATTAGTATTCTACTATAATGCTCAAAATCTAAACAATTTATTTTTCTTCAGTATTCAATAATAAAAAAGAATTTACTGCCTCAACTGTCAAGAATTTACTGGCTCAATTGTCACAAGAAAATGTCTTATAAAAATAGTAAAATTTCAGTATCAGTGTAGTAATATAATAGTCAACTACTAATATTGAGTTTCCATCAATTGTTTTAATGCTAGGATCACCATTAGAGAATGACACATCATCCCCATGCATCACAACTGGTTAGATATGAAAATGCGGTGTTGCACTGATCCACCATGTCACTACCAGTCAAAAATATTTTCGAACATGTAGGAGAGCTACGTATCATTGTATTAATCGAAGAAAGAGAGTCGTACATAGACCCACACCACACACACACACCCAACACTATGAAGCCACATAGATAACTGGTTAAGAAATAGCAAGGCGAATTACCAGTCAAAATCAACCATCAATTGCTTTTAAATTGAACAAATGTTGTCCTTGATTGCAATTATGGTCAATTCGATAATCAAAGCTATTTTTTCCTTAGTCAATAATTCATAACAAATTATTTATTTTTAATACGTGATAGAAATATGGAGCTCAACATCCTAGAGCGCATAGTTAATGAAAGTGAGGAGCCAAGTCCTCTAAATTTTGCACTTCTACATAGCATCACGTAAAAAAAATTTGAGAAGAAGGAAATTGGTAGAGGCGGATGTGGAACCGTTTTTACAAGGTAATTTAGTTTTTTATGCCACTAGACATTCAAATTTCCTCACTGCTGCATATAAAAATTGATATAATGCTTATGTTTGTGCTCACAAGATGATTTAAACAGGGCATCCTTCGAAATGGGGCGTTGCTGTGAAGAGGCTTCATAATACTCGGACAATTAAAGACAAGATGTTTCATCGGGAGGTTAAAAGCTTATTCTCGGTTAAGCACCCAAATATAGTACGACTTCTTGGTTACTCTTCTTTTACAGAAGAACATGCGATACCATTTGAAGGAACAATTATAATGGCGATATACGGGGAAAGGTTGCTCTGTTTTGAATACATAAGAAATGGCAGCCTTGACCAATATCTTTCAGGTATATTTATGTAGTGATCACTTAAGCCATTTAGTTTGAGAATAATGTGTGTGGTTCCTTTTTTTCCCGCTTATCATTTTTATGGAATATAAAAAGTTAATCTACCGTCATGGAGATAGAATCATTCCACTACAATTCATGAGATTTATTTATGTTGGACTATGTAATGGTTTATCATACCAAACATCCCAACATGACCACATTGTTTAGAGAATATATACTTATTTCCTTAATTGCATCATCATCCTATTTCTTCTACTTTTTAAAGACACATTCAGTTAATAATCAAAAATATGGACCATAAAACGAAAGCATCCAATATTTATCTATAAACATTCTTGTGGTGTCCCAATTTGATAAATGTAAAGGTTTGCTGATGGGCAATCCGTAAGGATGGGTACTTGGATTTGATTGGTGCATGTAGAACTTGGAGATTTGTACATAATTTGATATTTAAACTATCTCCAAGCGTTGCAAGACCTCCCAACCTTATACATATAATTGGCTATGGCCAATTGAGGATATGTAATTAATTGACCAAATACACACCAATCCAATAATTTTATATTTTCCAAATTCTAGCTTTTGCAACCTCGTTAGTTGATGTTCATCATTTGTCTTGATGGCGGTTGGCATTCTAGATGATCTGCCGACCCTAAACATCCCAAAAGGAGAGCCTCCCCTATGGGTTTCTCCTCTAGAGGCATTCATAGGTTTCAATAGGTTCCGTTTGCAAACCATCTAAGCTAGATTTTGCGGGTATGTTTTGATAGCAAATTGGTGTATGGTATAGATTTTGATAGGTTCTAACCCGATGTTAGAACGAGGATGGCCCGATCTTAACGGCGGTAGGTCTTGAACTTGAAGAGCGGCGATGAGGTAACGGAAGTAGGGCGATAACTTCTTTGGAAACACAAGATAACTTGCTTTGAAGGATCAGCGGATAAATAGCTTTATACCTGGCCAAGGTTGGATGCAACCCAAGCAACAGGGAGAGAGACACCGAAACCGCGAGGACTTCGACTCGATCTCCAAACGACCGCAGAACCACAACCGGAGCTAATCCACACAAGGCGAGGCATCGATACTGAAACTCGCAAAGCACGAACTAGTGGACCTCAGAGAGATCTCTTCACAAGTCCAAGTAGAACAAGGAAGAACAAGGGTTAAGTAAGGCACTCGAGCAGCTCGGCTACAAACAATCACTTGGATTATCTCAATTCATCAAAAGTTGTTCATAGCTTACATATGGGGGGTATTTATACTAGGAACAACCCTCCTAGGTGGGTGGAAACACGAAAAGAAAGTGGATTCGCTAGTGTGAAAGGATCTCCTGAGATGGCCTTCTGAGTTGTTTCCACGTGACTGTTTGACTTATGAGCAATCTTCAATGTTTCGATCATAACTTCTTCTAGGAATCTTCAAATGATTCGTGGTTGGATGCGTTGGAAAGCTAACTCGATAAGCTTTCCAACGGTGTATAGCATGCTATGTGAAACTTCTAGATTGGCACAGTATAATGCCCGAATTTCAGCTTCAAGGCCTTCCCGAATGACACATTGTCGAATGTCCTTCCCGAATGACGAGGTTTTTGCTGATTCCAGCTTCTCTGTCTTCATCTTTTTTATTCTCTTCGATGTACCTGAGTAATATCAACATACAAGACTTAGATAGCATAAAGTTCCCATTAGTTTCTAATTGAAATTCACAAAGTAGCGCGTGCACCTCTTGTTGGATCTTTTTAGCTCGGCTACATTCGGGAATGTGGTTGGAGATGTCGGTGTGTATTTGGCATGGTCATATCAAGATTTGCACCAACATTTAGATTATAAATCAATTGATGACTACCACCTTGTAAAATACTTAGTTTTCATCTTTTATTTCTTCAGATGAATTGGGGATTCGAATGGCAAACACGCTACCAAATAATTATCGGAATTTGCGAGGGGTGCGCATTATCTCCACAAGGATAAGGAAATCATTCACATGGATCTCAAACCGGGCAATATACTACTAGATGATTCCATGGTGCCAAAAATTACAGATTTTGGTCTATCTAGACCGAAAGTGACTCGCTAGCTACAACTACACGTCTCATATCACGGTAAGTTCCAAATTCTTTCATACGTGTAAACTTTTTATTATGTCATGTGCATCAAACTGTTGTACTATTGTGCAGAGGCTATACCGCTCCGAATACATTTCGGGAGGCAAGGCGACTTGCAAGTCAGACATATATAGTTTGGGTGTAATAATTATAGAGCTGGTATTTGGAAGTAGAATGAAGCCCAATATTACTAAAGTAAGATATAGTCTAATCATTTTGTACATTTTTTCATAATCATGCATGATTAGATCTTCCTATATATGTGGCTGCAACTTTATTGATTTATTGGTAGTTTGTACATAACTACGCATGTCCTTCAAAACATAGAGATATGCTTGTGTCATAGTTTGAGGCCAAGTAATGAAGTATCACCAATGCGGGATTGGGTAACCTCTTAGAGATGCGAATTGTTCTTGTTTTTTTATTACGGTGGTGGTGGTGGTGGTGGTGGTGGTGTGTGTATTTAATTAGTACACTTTAATTGTGAACATGGCAGGTAATCAGAAGGTGGAATCATCGGTGGATTAAATCAACGAAACAGCCATCGTTGGCTTACCACCAACAAGTGAACAAATGTCTCCAGTTGGCCCTAAGATGCACGGAAGATGTGCCAACACGCAGACCTGATATATCAGATATAATAAAGGAGCTGGAGGAAATAGACACTACAGATAGTCAAACCCAAATCCAGGTAAAGGCATATATATGCTCCCACCCAAGCAACACTAGATTTGCATGCATCGATAAGCGGTGGTAAGCCATTCGTGTATATCTGATATCTGTCGCGCAGATAAGCTCTTGTTGCTTGGAAGACATCCTTGGGATTGAGCCACTGGGAATACGCGTGCCCTTTGAAGACTTCAAGATATCACACTCAATAGAGCTGACCAACGATACAGATGATTACGTTGCCTTCCTGACAAAGGCAAAGCTAGAACGCTTCTACACAGAGCCAAACAGAGGCATCATCCCATCACGATCCAAGCGCAGTGTCACCGTAGCAATGCAAGCACCGGTCAATGCGCAACCAAAAGTGCACTACACCGAGGTGATCACAGTGCAGAGCACCAGAGTTGATGGAGCTCTTTCTATTGATGCCATGGATTTAACCTCTGGAGAAATCTTCGTTGACAAGGAGGGTAAAGTGGTTGATGAGGTGAACGTGATGGTTGTTTTTGGCACGCCACAATTGCGAGAGGAGTAATTATTCTGAAGAATGTGCAAGGTTTTGCCACGATTACTGTCTTGTGTTGTGAGAACTGAGACTAGCAGAGTCATGTGTATAGTAGGATATTTGACTGATACCACTATGGCATTTGTCACCGTATATAATTATAATTACTAGTGAATAGGATCTGTTTAGTTTGTGACCAAATTATTATGCTAGAGATTTGTCAAGCAAAATTTAATTAAGGTACCAAATAACAGTTAAAATTATGGCTTGCCAAATGTTGGACTTGACAACAATTTTTTTTTCCGCATGCAATTGTGCCATTTCGAACTTTTGTAACATATACAGCTAGACTTGTATTTTGCGCTAATGGAAGTCTCCGTCAGTTTCTGTCGAGCCTTATGGACATGCTGGAACAGTAGATTGATGGGAGACACAAAGGTAATAAACCGTAAAAAGCACTTTAACCCTTGCATATAGAATGTTGTAGTGATTCAGCACGAATGATGGGTAGAAAACGGTTCGCATATTGTAAATGTTGTCACTGTAAATAGTTTTCCCAATCTCAGTCTTGTTCCCAGTTCTCTTTTCTTCTCACTTGTAAGTATAAAAAATGTCACACAACGCATATTTGGGTCAGCTCTGATGAGAAAACAGCTGCAAGTGCTATCAACGGTCGTCGTTCTCATCCATCCGAACTTCACTAGCAGTACTCCTGCAGTCCTGCTAATGATTGTTTCTTGCAGAGATCAACATGTACTTAGCAAGCTTTCTTTTTTGGCAGTTAAGTCTGTTACTAGTTGAACGCACGTGCGTTGCTGCGGGATAACTAAATTTTATATAAAAAACATGGATCACATGATAAGATAACAATACTACGAAATTAAACAATGACATTAAAAATAATATTTAATCCAAACAAATTTTGTGAAAATAACACAATCAATCACGGATTTTCGTAGCAATGATACATTAGGAGATTTCATGTTAGTAATGAAACACAAGCTTATAAAGAGATTGTCAGCCACATATATATAACATTAGCTGGTTTATTTGGGAAATGATGCTGCACATTTGAGTCACGACTCATGACCGAGGCCGACTCATGACCGAGGCCACTCTAGCAATGGAACAACCAATGAAGATACGATCAATATATTCGGCAATGGAGCAAAGAGTGTAACTTAACTATATGTTTGATGAAGACTGGGAAGTTGACTGAAGCTAAATACAAGATCCGAACTATACCTAACAACTGTAATCCTGAAAGTCATACGAAGTATCTTTCCTGGGCTACTGAAATGCTTAGTGAACTTGAGTTGCAATCATTCCCTTTTCTCATAACTCAATATTTTGCAAACAGACAAAATTCATGAGTGCTCAATGATGGAAAACAGTAAATAATGTTGTGATTTAAAGATTCTATAATCTCTTAAAGTCGTCCAGGCACTTAAGTTTAGGCTACTCCCTTAGGTAAGTATAACAACAGGAAAGATAATAAACAAATGATAGAATGGACGGTCATGAATATTTAACAAAAATATCATTGCTTCATAAAGTGTGCATTCAAAAAAATCATTTTGCCACAACTGCTTGCTGCACCTACTGATCCTTTCCGCCTAGCAACATGACCCATAAGCTTGGTGTCCTTAAACCAGTAAGTCACTATGAGCTCCATAAGGCACTTCCCTGATGGTACCTGCGGTGTCAAATGATAAAATAGCACACACTTGATTGCCTGCTAGGCTTTTTTTTTTTTTGAAAGAAGAAGAAGAAGAGAAACCAAATTGTTACTTGAACACATGGACCTTTCATGTGGAAAGTTTAGGTACTAGCCAACAGTTATGACTTTTCTCGTTTGTAAAACAACTTTCCAGATGCCCATATCATTCGATCTATGATGTACAGAAGAATGGGAACTGCATGCGAGAACCATCAATTATAAGCAACCCGTCATGGATGTGAAAATAAGCAAGCATAGTAAAAAAAAAACAAAATCCTATTTCTGACCCTGCATATTCACACAACACATACGAAACATTTTTTTATTTTTAGTACGTAGTTCTTGCATCTGACTGGATAAAAAACAAAATGAGCTAATATTTTCATATTCTGCTGTCATTTTTGGTCTCCAACTTCGATGATAATGTTAACTTAAACAATAAGCTAAATCAGGCTGAAAATGCTGGTGGAAGGAGGGATCTGACTATTACGCAAGTCATTCATAAGTTAATCCACGCTTCTGAACCATAAGACTATCCAAATATAGATCTTAGTACTCTTCTAGTTACTCAAGATTTTTTTATTTAGAATTATGAAACATATTATCTACATATTATCTTAGTACTCTTCCGGTTACTCATTGGCAGGTAGGCTAAGTCACATTGACCCTACTCTTTATCATGTAATTATTATCCGTTAGTTCGAAACACACGATCAAGTCATTGCAATGCTAATCACTTAAAAGGGAGTAACCATGACAAATAGATGTGAATCAGAAACATAATTTCCATACAAATATTGAAGACCGAGATGTATGTGCTCATAAAGTAGAATAGTTTGACAAAGATGTATGTGCTCACTTGTGACAGTCAAAGGTGTGCAGAGAAAGAACAATCTTCCTAAGATCAAATAATTTGACATTCTTGTCAGTAGAACAAGTTGCACAAACCCATTTCGTTGAATGGGTTGAAAGCTAGGCAGTTCACCTGTAAACAAAGTAGCAAGCATCAATAAAACAATAATCTTGTCATTAATTAATCTTTGAGGAATAACAAGATTAGAGCAAGGTTCAGTTAAGTCCAACCCCACTGGCTTTTCAGATGCACTGATGGGTTCTGATCTTACTACCTTAAAATTTAGAAGATCTTCAAGACCAAATTGTTTTCATTTACCTCTACTTTGTACACCCAAAGAAATTAGGACAAAGGTTTCCTACACCTGACTTATACAGCCATAGTAGAAGCATCCAGCTTCCAAACAATGGTGCTTATATAAAGACAAATATAAACCTCAACGCTTTTATTGTTCAATACAATCCACGAGTATGACATCAGATCCAGAGAACCAAAGTAAAGATGTGGAAGCATGTGTTCTATCAAACAAAAACAATAAAAAAAAGAAAAAGAAGGGGTGTATCCATGTATGGAACAAAATGATAGAATGTATGTTCTCATTGCATATAGTACTTTTCCTTCTAGGACAATCAGATCCTCACTTCATGTGTAAGAATCAACGAAAAGAAATCTTAAAAAATTATAGCAAGTTACTTTACCTTGCCCTGGTGTACCATCACTGACCGAACAGGCTTAGTAGATGTGGGAGATCGCAGGTCCCAAATCAAGAGATGATGATCGTCACCAGCTGACCCAAATAAGTACTCGTGCCTTAAGTGCCAACTGCCAAGCAACATCCAACAACACCATCATGATGCTTTCCAAGAATAAAATCAAAGTATTATTAAATAGCATTATATTAGCATTTCTATGAAGCTTGCATCACTGTGGACAAAGAAAGCAACAGATAACACATTAAAATCCCTAGATTGCAAAATAGAGCTTCGAGGTTTCAGTGACACATACAGATGGCTTTTCTCTCATCAGAGAAAGATCATTTAGTTTTCCAATCTTGCTATTCAAGAACATATTCTTTCATAGCAAGAACATTTAGTTTTCTAACTGATAGATCCAGGAGGAGGAGGAGACCTACCTTGCTGGATCCGCCATGGCCATGGCGGCGATGGCGAGTGCGCTGATGAGGGCGGCGGCGTAATGGAGAATAAAGAGGTCGGGGAACAATGCACCAGTAGTAAAACCAATCAGCAACTCTTGCAGGCTTGTGTAGTGGCCAGTTCCTCCATGGAAATAAACAAACTGTTAGTTTTGGATGGTAATGTTTATCTTTTTTATCTCACGTTTATTCAGACAACACATTGTAACTGTCGATAGGTTACTGGAATTCTATCAGCAGAGTTGAATTTTAGCATGATAAATTCTTTCACCAGTATGGAGGTTATTGATACATTGACAATAATAAATACTAAGATATCTTTTGTATATCAGGTTTATTCAGACAGGACGTTGTGAACACCTGCAACACCTCTTACTATAAATGCAGATAGCATACTGGAATTCAATCACCAATGAACAATTATAGCATGACAAAATCTTTTACCAATGTGTTTTTTTTAAAAAAAATATTCACAATCAACAATAGTAACCTATATTTTTGTATCAGTAAACAATCTTTTAGGACCACTGAAATTTTTTTTTACCTTTTCCAAAGTTATTGCCTTCTGGAATACGAAGTATATGGTACACTGTTGAAGACATCTAGTTTCGATGTCAATCCAGGTCCCATTGACTCTCCACCTGAATACTCAAAATTTGTCATAGATCTGTTCGCTAGTTCTCAAACTTATCTAACCTGAAAATAAATACTGGTCAATTCAACACTTACATCTGTCGGCAGCTCGTCCCGTCAATCTGATCCTGATCAGTTTCGTCCCGTGAACCAGGTACCCCACTACCCCCAAGCATGAAAATGCATCAGCTGCAATTGGACCGGGCATGTTCAGTGTGCCTTCACTCATTTCCAGCCTCTCCAGGATTGAATTCCAATATGTCTCTGAAATCCGGGACCTAGAAATGTTTCTCTCAGTCTCACATGATAACAATAGGTCAAAGATTGGTCCTTTTGCACCTATTTCGGATCTACGCCAAATGTTAGAAATAAAAAGGGTATATTGCCGAAGAATCCAACAATTTCATGAAAAATAATGAATGGAATCTAAATGTCGCACTCCATTCCCCGGCTACAAATGAGCATCCCATCTGAATCCTTCCCACAGAAGCGCAAATCAGATGTGCAAAGTAACTCACCTCGACTCCATACCCAGCCGTCGCCTACTCCCACCGTCGCGGACGAACTCGTTGCGCTTCGAGTGCGTCAGCTCCTGCTCACCCATCGGCGCTTGGAGATGAGGTGGATGGCGCGCTGCTGGCTGCTCGATTCCGCCTGGAGAGGGGAACGGACGGGCACTCCGGGTGGGGTCAGTGAATACGGACGGGATCTGGAAGCTTCGGACGGGCGCTCCCGCTGAGAAATCGTGGGCGGTGTGGGAGCTTCGGAGCTGACCTGGTATGCACTGCGCCATTGCCGCCCAGGAAGAGGAGGAGGGTTGGGAGGGATTTGTGGTGGGAATGGGAAGAGGAGGAGGGCTGGGAGGGATTTGTGGTGGATTTATTAGGGACGATGATTGAGGGCTGATCGTTTCCTTTTTTTTTTTTTTTTTTTGAGCGTGGTGTCTCCCCGCATGCAGTGGTATTTTACGAACTAACATTAGGTGGGAGGTGAAATAGTGGCATATTTTGGGAAGGGGTATTTTGGGAAGGGAAGAGGCAGCAGGAAGGAAGGGAGGGCGCCCCGTCCACATCGATAGCGAAGGGAGGAGAGGAGCGACCTGAAAATTTTGTCGCACCATGTGGGAGTCTTCCTTTCATCCTTTTTAGATAGTAAAGATAAAGAAAAGATAAAGATAAAGAATTAACTGGCAGTAACCCACTACCATAATTAATTCTTTGTTTCACTGCGTGCTGTACAAAAGTTTAGGCCGGATTGAGCTGGAGGATTGACGCTGGCAACCCAATCAGGGAGCCATGTTGAGGCCCGGTCCACTTAATCCCGCTCGGCCTATTGCATCATTCCGGCCCGCTGTCTAGATTACGTGCCCACAATGGTTAAGACAGGTTGGATGGGCCCTCAACAACATTGGATGTTTTATTTTATGAATTTTCTATGATTTAATATAATTCTTCAAAGATTCAGTTGAAACAAGATAATAATAATAATAAAACCGCCTTCAAAACCACTCATAACCAGGCCAGGGACATAATCTAAGTTGTTTCAAAAGTTACGGGATGTGTTTTGTCCAGTTTTGAAGTTGAAGCATGAAAATTGGATTTTCACGGAGTTGAAGAATCTAAAGTAGGCGTTTTCCATTTATATAGCACAGGTATCGCACTGAGCCAGACAGAGGCGTCGTCCCACAATGATCCAAGTGCAGTGTCACCCTAGCAATGCAAGCAAAGTTCAAGGCAGTGCCAAATAAGCACTACACTGAGGTGATTACTGTGCTGAGCACCAGAGTTGACAATGGAGCTCTTAATGCTACGGATATAACCGCTGGAGGAAACATGTTCATTGACAGCGAGGAGGGTAATGTGGTTGATGAGGTGAATGTGAAGGTTGTTTTTTGGTAAGCCATAATTGGCAGAAGAAGAAGAATCCTGAAGAATGTCTGAAGGTTTTGGCATGATTATTACTGAAACATTCCTAGTTACCAGGAGGCAGAGCAGCAGGGTCATGTGAAAAGAGGTATATGTTAGGATGTTATATATTTTGCGACTTTGGTATTTCAAACATTTTATGTTACATACAGCTAGAAACATGTTTTGCAGTAATGAAAGTTCCGGTTGAGCCTGATGGGCCCTGCTGGAACAGGAAATTCATGGAAAGCACAAAAGTGATGCCTCATTTTTTTCCCTGAATGAACAACGTGTGTTTCTATTGATACAACAATAGAAGAAGACAATGGCCCTGATTGGAAGTTGAAACCGCTTATCTAAGAATTTATTATTTTAATCATGATTTTTTAATAAGCTGTGGTCTAAAGAACCTACAGTTTGTATAATCAGAGGTGTTTGGCAATCTTGGTTAGTGTAAAATGAGTTGTATGCTCTGAGAGTGATGATGATAGCTTATTTTCTGACTGAATAATTACGCTCCCTATACATGATTTGTGGCTTATTGAAATTGGAAGCATAGATGCCTATCAAAGGTTAAAGGTAAAGATGATACAAAGTCAGAGTGGAACGAGTAGATAAAACAAGTCCATGACTGACGCTAACGTTGCAAAATCAGAGACTCATTGCAGCAGCAGAGGAGCAAATCGTAAGACAGAAGAAGGGAGCGCGCGCGCACGTACCGAACTCGGCGCTTCCACAGCCGACGTCGAAGCCACCGCCAATGTCGTCCATGTACCTGACGACGTCCAGCCTCTCCAAGCACGGTGCCGCCCAGGCCTGATCAGCACACGTTCTGACAAAGTCCGCTCGCAGTGCGTTGTATTCCACGAGGGCCAAGGATGGAGCGGGGGAGGCCGGAGGAGGGGTCCGGAGATTGATGCGGCCGCGGCGTTGCGCGGGGAAGTGCGCCAGGGTCCAGCCGGCGGCGGCCGGACCAAAGAGTCGAGGCGAGCAGAGGGAGAATTCATTCCTGTGATCCTGTCCACGGCCTTGGTGCCTTCCACCAGCGTCAGGCGGCCCAATTACCAGTCTGTATGTTGGGCTCAAATCGCTCAATGATCCATTTACCTGTCAGTCTGTCGTCCTCGATTGCCTGCCCGTTTCATTGCTAATCAAATCGGCCAATCTTCTCTGTCGCTAGGATATATGTCGGGGAAGCGGAAGAGGGACCAGGTCGACGGCGACGTTGGTGTTGGTACCGGCGGCGGCGCCAACAGGCAACCGTACCAGCCGGTTGAAGGTGCGGCCCGCTTCGCGGGGATGGACCCGCAGTTCGTCAAGATGCGCACCACCATGCGTGAGAAGATGTAAGTTTTAATATGTAGCCTTTGGTCAAAATTTTTTTTAAACCGATCACAGTTTAGTCTCCACTCTCCAACCCAAGGGTGGAGAATTTCCAGCGAGTTTGAGACTAGTTCTGCTCTGTTTGTGGCTGTCTTCGAATGCTAAACAGGGAAATCCCTTTTTTAAAAAAAAATGGAGTCAAGGTTTTTGAAGTGTGACTCTAAAAAAAAAAAAAAAGGTTCTCAAGTGTGCCCGGCCGTATCAATTGTGGCCGATCGAGGCGTATGCTTACTTCAAGTCCTTATCTTCGTCCTCTTCCTATTTCTTCCTCCTACTTATAGGTGGAAGTTGATGTACATGGATACCCTCTATTAAAAAAAAGAAATTAACTAGGAAGAGATGATCTCCCATTAAAATTTGAAATCCTAGTTCATTTCCTATATAATTCGTGGATGTCAATTTAAATTTGCTTTCCACCTCTACTCCTACTCGATCGATCGATCTCCACCACCGACCTCATCATCTCGATCCCTCTGCTCGCTCACTCTCCCGTGCCAGCTTTATAGCTATAGCCTGTGTACTGGAGCGAGCGAGTTGGTACTTGGTACAACTCACTGCACGCTTGCAAGCCAAGGCATACGCTGCTTGCCGTGTGCATGCAACCACTCGCCTGCCCACTGGCGAACCATCCACCTCCTCTGTCACGTCGTGCAATGGGTGCGCTGGTGGTGTTGGTGGCGCGGCGAGGACGGCGGCGGACCGTGGGTGACGGCGGTGGCAATGGTGAAGAGGCGACGGAGGATCAGGTCCTGAGGTTGTGGTGGTCGTCGTCAGTTAACTAGGGACGGACAAGCCGCGACGACGAAGGTCGATCCAAGTGGGAATGGGAGGACGACGACGACCACTAAGGCCAGTCTCAATGAGAGTTTCATAGGTGTTTCATGCACATTAAATAGGGTGACACATCAGCAAAAGTTCACTTTTTGCATGCAACTCGAGGAGAGAGAAGAGAAAAGTTTCATCTTGGTGAAACTCTCATGGCACACATATCAACTCTCTATGAGTCATGGAATTAAATGCATATGAAACTTTAGAATGAAACTTTGCATTGCGAGAGGGTGTTTCATCAGGAGTTTCATTTCATCACGTAGTCTTGGAAAGAGTGCAATGAAAGCTGTCCATTGAGACCGGCCTAAGACCAAGAGGAGGAGGAGGAGCACCAACCTGGCATCAAGTGTTTTGGATATCGCAAAAACAAATCGGTGCCCAGCGATAGAAATAAATATCAGGAATTTCGACGACTAACGGGTTTACTCACTGCAAAATATGTCCAAACTAACTTTAAAAAAATAACAAAATTTGTTTAAATTCGAATTTCGCTGATTATCGGACCGATATAGCTTGTCTGACCGGTAGAAATATTAAGAATTTCGGTCCGAAATACTGAACCAGGTGGCATAGACCCGAAAGCGCGTTCAGCCTTCTTTTGTACTGTACTGTAAATTTCGTTTCACTTCCCACCGCCACGACGCCACGGCACACACCAATCCTTCCTTCACCGATGCTGCGGCGCAACAGCCGGTGCGAAATCCAGTCAAATTCCAACGCGCTCCCATGGAGCTCAAGTTCTAGGTGTCAGCTACGCTCCTCGTATGGATCAGATGTTCTGGTGGAGCCGTAACAAGTCGTCGTCCTCCTCCGGCTTGCCCTCGTCGTCCTCCCTCCTCCGGCCGCCGCGCGCGGGGCGGACGCCTCCATGGACCCCAGCAGCCGGCGGGCGGTGGAAGTGGGAGCAGGAGCGGGAGCCGCCGACGGTTCCAGCGGTTGGATCGCGCAACGCGGTGAAGGTGGCGTATCGAGCACGAGGCTGGCGCTGGCGTCAGCGTTTGGCCGTCGCGCTCCTAGACCTTGCCCCCAGCTTGGACCTCCGCATCGGCCCGGGAGCGTGGAGGGGAGGTCAACGAGCTCGCCGCAGCCTGGGGCTCGGGTCGAGGATTTCGCCGTCCCGTCGCTGCACGGGAAGCGCGCAAGTCGCTGCTTGGATGGAGCCCTCCGGGCAAAGAGAATCTCCGGGCAAGCATCTCAGCCCCGGGCGTCCAAAATCGGGGCGCTGGGAGAGCTCCGTCTCCGGGCAGGTCGGCCAGTCAAGAACTCCGATAATCAGCGTATATGGAGCTTAACATCCTAGAGCGCATAGTTAATGGAAGTGATAAACCAAGCCCTCTAGATTTCACACTTCTACATAGCATCACGGGAAATTTCTCGAGAAGAACAAAATTGGTAGCGGTGATCCGAGGCGTCATAAGAGTGAAGAGATGCCACCCGGCCGGAGCCCCCGACGCCTCCGTCTTCCTCCCGGCGCCACCCCTTCCCCCTCCGGATCCACCCTCCCCTCCGGCCTCCCCTCCCAATCCGGCCCTAGATCCTCAACCCCCATCCTTTTGCTCCACCCGTGGATGGGTCTATCTCCCGTGCTCTCCCCTAGCTCCGGTGAGATCGATGCCGCCGCCACCGCCATTCATCCCGCGCCGCCCGGTGCCGCCCAGCGACCTCGCCGCGGTCGTTCAGGGGGTGGCCCTGCTGCGGCACACAGGGCCCCTTCCCCACCTCTCCCCTCCCTGGCACCCTCCATGCCCGCTCCTTCGCTCACGCCGGTGCGCCGGGCGGCGGCGGTGTTGAGACACAAGGGTCGGCGGCTTGGGAGGTCGCCGCTGCCGGTCCTCGCCGCGCGCCCCACCCCGCTAGTGGGGCCTCGGGAATGCCGCTTGGGGGCTGTAAGACTATCTGCCCGGGTTGGGCACTGGCGGTAGCCCTCCCACGATGGCGAGGTGGGGGAGAGACAGCCGGCCCATCTTTGGTCTACCCGCGACTCCCACACGGCGCGGGCAACCACCGGCGACGGCGACACCTCCTCTGGCGGGCGTTGCCTCCATGGAGGCTGCGCCGGTGCCGCCCGCATTTGGTGGCCTCCATGTCGCCGCGCGGCCTTCCTGCGCGCCGCCGTCGTCGTCGGAGGCGAGCTGCGGCCGGCTGGGCGCCACCGTCGGGCTGCCCCTTCCTCCCTCCTTCCGACGCCGCCCGTTCATCCCCGGCCACCACTTTCGGGGCGGGAACAAGGCGCTGCGTTGGGAAAGACGACTCTCTCTACGCCGACTCCGACCTCGAGCACTCCCTTCCCGTCACAGCGGCGGCCCCTCGGCCGTCCTTCACCGCCATTGGGGAGGCGACGATGGCGCTCCCCGGCGAGCGCTGCCCGTGGGCGGCGCCGTCTACTCTCGATTCCTCGGATGGCGAGGATGTCGCCGTCGAATCGAGGCCCCCTACCGTCGTGCGGCGCGCTTCTTGCCGTTCCACCCTCTCCGGGGCCGCCGGCGATGTTGCCGATGCTGACCGTCGAGACGAGCCGTCTGCCAGCGCCGGGCGGGGCTCGTCATCGTCGCGGCGGGTCACCCTTGTCGTGGTGGAAGGGCGGTGGCGCCGATCGTCCATCGTCACGAACGGCGAGGCCGACGCCCCCGTGGCGGCGCCTCGGTCGGGTTCCGCTCCCTGGCGGCTCGGCCGTCACCCGGTTCGGCGCATGCCCGCATTACGGCGCCTCAACGTCAACCATCGGCGCCGCCGCCTCACCGGCATCGGGACGCCACGTCGGTACACTCTGTCGATGCCCGATGGTTTCACCCTCGTCGGAGGCGTGGCGTCGGCCCCCTCCCGCCTCACCCTCGCCCGCGGGCGGCCCGTGCCGCGCCTCCTCTCGTCGACCCGCTTCAACCGCTCGGGCCGGAGATCACGTCGCTACGGGTGCACTTCCCGCCCGGTGTCTCTCGCCTCGGCTCGGGACACCGGGCGAATCGCAAGCCCGGCGCCGCCCACCTCGCCAGCGCTCTGCGTGCCACCCTCGGGGGCGGTTATTTGGCGCGTCGCCCGGGGGCGATGACGAACTGCATGCGCGGGGGTGTCCATCCCTCCTCCGGCGCTACGCTCGTCGGGCGGATCTCATGTCCGGCTCGCCGACGCCCACGCGGCGGTTTGGGAGACGCCCCAATCCTCCGCCGGGTCACCGCCCGGCAAAGGTCTTGCGTTCGTGACGACCCGCCTCCGCTTACACCCGTGCTCCTCGTTGCCCACCGGGTCGGAGGAAGGTCGGCCCCGGTGGGCGAAGGATTTTTTTTGGCGGCCGAGTTCGTGACTTTGGCGGAGGCTTGCATCCCCACCGTCCCGCCCTCGCGCCGACCGGTGGGCGGAGCTTGTGGCGGCTGAGTTCGATCCAGCGAGCCGCGGCACCAGTCCGAGCCTCTCCCCATCCGTGTCGGGCGGAGGTCCCCGTGGGGCTCCCCTTCGTCGACCGGACCTTCCGTGGCGTCGCCGCGACCGCGCCCACATCCACCGGGGGCTCGGGCGGCGGGGGGCGGGACAGTCCCTTCGAAGTTCGCCACGACGCGGCCGAGGACTCCGCGAGGGCGGAACTTCGTCGGTCACCCCATGCGCGCCTCTCGCCCACCCCCACGCCGCAGCCTCGCCACGGGACAAACCACCAACGCCGGGGCGGGACCTCGCTCGACGCGTTCCCGGACTCCCCTCGGGATGCCCTGGAGGAGGAGCCGCTCAGCTCCCCCACGCTGCTTGGCGTCTCAAGGTCCGAGCACCGGGTGGGTGCCACGCCGCGGCACCGCCTCGCGGGTAAGTCGACGTCTGAGACCCGTACACGAGAGGCGGGCGCGCCGCGTCTGGTCGGCAAGTGGGAGAGCCGCCCGCCAACGGCCGGCGCCGCCATGCCCGACGACACCATCGGCGAAAGATTCGACGCGGCGCGCGGAGGATCGGTCCGCCTCACAAGCGCGAGGTCGTCCTTAAGCTGTTCCCGATCAACCGTCCACGCGGGGGGACGCGGCGCGGGCGGCCGGTGAGGCGCATCCCGGACTAGGCGGTCTTTGTGCTCATCGTCGCAAAATTAGTGAAACAAGTTAGTACAACCATGCCGGACCTAGGCATCTCGCCACGGAATTGGGCATGGTCATGTAAACAATCCCACTTCTCTTAATGAATTACGGGCAATGTCCCGCGCAAAAAAAAAAAAATTGGTAGCGGTGGATGTGGAAGTGTTTACAAGGTAATTTAGTGTTTTTATGCCACCTGACCTTCAAACTTCCTCACTGCATAGAAAAAATTGATATAATGGTTATGTTTGTGCTAACAAGATGATTTAAACAGGGCATCCTTCGAAGTGGGGCTGTTGCTGTGAAGAAGCTTCATAATACCCGGACAATTAAAGACAAGATGTTTCATCGGGAGGTAAAAGTTTATTCTTGGTTAAGCACCCAAATACAGTACGATTTCTTGGTTACTGTTCTTTTACAAAAGAACATGCGATGCCACTGGAAGGAAGAGTTATAATGGTCGAAATACGAGAAAGGTTGCTCTGTTTTGAATACATAAGAAATGGCAGCCTTGACCAACATCTTTCAGGTACATTAATGTAGTGATCACTTAAAAGCCATTTAGTTTGAGAAATATTGTGTGGTTCCTTATCTTCTCGCTCATAATTTTTTATGGAATATAAAAAGTTAATCCACCGCCATCCTGTCCTTCACAATTTAAAAATTAATAAGCATGGAGATGGAGTCATTCCACTACAATTCATGAGATGAACTTATGTTGGACTATCTCATCTTGAATGTAATGATCTATCAGGGCAAACATCCCAACAGGACCACATTTTTGATAGAATATATACTTATTTCCTTAATCGCATCATCATCCCTATTTCTTCTACTTTTAAAGACACATTCAATTATTAATCAAAAAAATGGACCATAAAACAAAAGAATCCAATATTTGTCTAGAAACAATTTTGTGTTGTTCCAATTTGATATCAATGTAAAGGTTTCTGGGTAATCCGGCCAGGTCGAATTTGGTATATCCACATGGTTTGGATACTTGGATTTGGCTAGTCCAAGTAGAACTTGGAGATTCATACATAATTTAACATTTAAACTATCTCCAAGCGTTGCATGACCTCTCAACCTTATAAATATAACGGGCTATGGCAAGTTGAGGATATCCAATTGATCAAACACAAACCAATCCAATATTTTTATATTTTCCAAATTCTAGCTTTTCCAACCTCATTGATGTTGGTTGGTATTCTAGGTGGTGGTTTGCCGACCCTAAAACATCCCGAGGAGAGCCTCCCCTGTGGGTTTCTCTCTTAGAGGCATTCATAGGTTTCAATAGGTTCCTTTTAGTAATCATAAATCAATTATTGATGACTACCACCTTCTAAAATACTACGTTTTTCATCTTTTTATTTCTTCAGATGAATTGAGGGGCCTTGAATGGCAAACACGCTACCAAATAATTATCGAATTTGCAGGGGTCTGCATTATCTCCACAAGGATAAGGAAATCATTCATATGGATCTCAAACCGGGCAATATACTACTAGATGATCTCATGGTGCCAAAAATTACAGATTTTGGTCTATCCAGACCTGAAAGTGACTCACTAGCTACAACTACACGTCTCATATCACAGTAAGTTCCAAATTCTTTCATACGTATAAACTCTATTATGTCATGTGCATAAACTGTTGTACTATTGTGCAGAGGCTATACCGCTCCAGAATACATTTCAGGAGGCAAAGCGACTAGCAAGTCAGACATATATAGTTTGGGTGTAATAATTATAGAGTTGGTGACTGGAAGTGGAATGGAGCCCTATATTACTAAAGTAAGATAAACGGTATAATCACTTTGTACATTTTTCATAATCATGCATGATTAGATCTTCCTATATATGTGGCTTCAAATTTCATGATCTATTGGTTAACTACGGTCCTGCCAGAGCATATCCTTCAAACATAGAGATATGCTTGTGTCATAGTTTGGGGCCAAGTAATGAAGTATCACCAATTTGGGATTGTGTAACCTCTTAGAGATGTGAATTGTCCTTTTTTTTTACAGTGGTGGTGGTGGTGTGACTTTAATTAGTACTTTAATTGTGAACATGGCAGGTAATGAGAAGGTGGAATCACCGGTGGACTAAATCAATGAAACAGTCATTGTTGGCTTACCAACAAGTGAACAAATGTCCCGAGTTGGCCCTAAGATGCATACAAGATGTGCCAACAGGCAGACCTGATATATCAGATATAACACACGAGCTGGAGGAAATAGACAATACAGATAGTCAAACCCAAATCCAGGTAAGGGCATATATATGCTCCCACCCAAACCAACACTAGATTTGCATGCATCGATAATAAGCAGCGGTAAGTATCTGATTTCTCTCGCAGGTAAGCTCTTGTTGGTTGGAAGACATCCTTGGGATTGAACCACGAGAAATATGTGTTGCCTTCGAAGATTTCAAGATATCGCGCTCAATAGAGCTGACCAACGATACGGATGATTACATCGCCTTCGTCACAAATGCAAAGCTAGGACGCTTCTGCACAAAGCCAAACAGAGGCATCGTCCCACCACGATCCAAGCGCAGTGTCATCGTAGCAATGCAAGCACCGGTCAATGCGCAACCAAAAGTGCACTACACTGAGGTGATCACTGTGCTGAGCACCAGAGTTGATGGAGCTCTTTCTGTTGATGCCATGGATGATGTAACCTATGGCGAAATCTTCGTTGACAAGGTGGGTAAAGTGGTTGATGAGGTGAACGTGATGGTTGTTTTTGGCACACCACAATTGCGAGAGGAGTAATAATCCTGAAGAATGTGCAAGGTTTTGCCACGATTACTGTCTTGTGTTGTGAGAACTGAGAATAGCAGAGTCATGTGTATAGTAGGATATTTGACTGATACCACTATGGCATTTGTCACCGTATATAATTATAATTACTAGTGAATAGGATCTGTTTAGTTTATGACCAAATTATTATGCTAGAGATTTGGCAAGCAAAAGTTAAGTAAGGTACCAAATAACAGTTAAAATTATGGCTTGGCAAATCTTGGACTTGACACCAATTTTTTTCCGCATGGGCCCTGCTGGAACAGGAGATTCATGGAAAGCACAAAAGTGATGCCTCATTTTTTTTTCCTGAATGAACAACGCCCGACATGTGTTTCTATTGATACATCAATAAACTTATAGCGACGCCAGTTATATCGACCGACTACATTGGTCGCTATATGTTTATAGCGACCAAATGCAGCTCACTATAGATAGATAGGTTGTGGTATAGTGATGGCCCTGATTGGAAGTTGAAACCGCTTATCTAAGAATTTATTATTTTAATCATGATTTTTTAATAAGCTGTGGTCTAAAGAACCTACAGTTTGTATAATCAGAGGTGTTTGGCAATCTTGGTTAGTGTAAAATGAGTTGTATGCTCTGAGAGTGATGATGATAGCTTATTTTCTGACTGAATAATTAAGCTCCCTATACATGATTTGTGGCTTATAGAAATTGGAAGTATAGATGCCAATCATCAAAGTTTAAAGGTAAAGATGATACAAAGTCAGAGTGGAACGAGTAGATAAAATATAGTCCATGACTGACGCTGACGTTGCAAAACCAGAGACCGAATAAAGCATCAGAGGAGCAAAACTTAACACAGAGGAAGAAAGGGAGCGCGCGCACGTACCGAACTCGGCGCTTCTGCAGTCGACGTCGAAGCTGCCGCCAATGTCGTCCATGTACCTGACGGCGTCCAGCCTCTCCAAACACGGTGCCGCCCAGGCCTGCACAGCACACGTTCTGACGTCTACTCGCGGTGCCTTGTATTCCACGAGGCTCGTGGAATACAAGGCCTCGTGGAATACAAGGCACTGCGAGCGGCACGAGGTCGAAGCAGGATGGAGCGGGGGAGGCCGGAGGGTGGATCTTGCACGCCGACCGGTCGGGCGGCAAGAAGATGGTGCCGACCCCAAATTTCGGCCTTTTCGGCCTTTTTAGCGCCCGGCCCGGCCCATGTCTCTCTCCTCCCTCCGTCTTCCTCCTCCGGCCGTCTGTCTTTGCTACGACGCCGCCGTCTCCTCCCTCTTCCTCCTCCTCCCCGCGACCCACCGCGGCCGCGGCGACGCCGGAGGACACGACGACGGCGCCGGTGGTGGGCGAGGAAGTGGCGCCCGTCGTGCCCTAGCTTTAGGGTTCCGCCGCCGTGCCCTCGCTTTAGGGTTACGGCGAGGGTCCCCGCCGCATCCATCCTCTCCCGGCTATAGAATCCGCCCGGCCGGCCTGGCCGCCCCCGTCGACACGGCGGTGGTCGGCGATTCGGCCGGCGATGTGCTTTCGGCGGCGGGGGCGCCGCCGAGCGGGCGAGGGGGCGGACCCATCTGGTGGGTATGGGTAGGCGGCGGGGAGTGCGAGGTCATCCTTGGCGGCCGGCGGCGGCGGCGGCGCGAGAAGAAGCGGGGAAGTGGAAGAAGGGGGCGCCGCGGGGGTGGGGCAGCGGCGGGGCGGCGGCGTTGGCGAAGCGAAGGGGCCTCGTGGGCGCGCGTGGGCGTGGACTGGGCCTCGGTGGTTGACGCGTTTACGGATATTTGAGGGTCGGCGCGCCAAGACTCCCGGCCGGAGGCGGGTGCGGAGGAGGCGCGGCCGCGGAGTTCGCGCGAGGGAAGTGAGCCGCGGTCCAGCCGCCCGGCCGGACTAAAGAGTTGAGGCGAGCAGAGGAGAGAATTCATTCCTGTCCACGGGCTTGGTAGCCG
Organism: Hyparrhenia diplandra; assembly: GCA_015847255.1. Taxonomy (NCBI): domain Eukaryota; kingdom Viridiplantae; phylum Streptophyta; class Magnoliopsida; order Poales; family Poaceae; genus Hyparrhenia; species Hyparrhenia diplandra. The sequence continues at coordinate 267,534 of JADLZK010013094.1, forward strand.
GCCCAATTACCATAGTCTGTTGGGCCCAATGATCCATTTACCAGCCAGTCTGTCGTCCTCGATTCCCTGCCCATTTCATTGCTGATCAAATCGTCTAGTTGTCAGGATGTCGGGAAGCGGAAGATGGACCAGGTCGACGGCGGCGTTGGTGTTGGTGCCGGCGGCGGCGCCAACAGGCAACCTCATTACCAGCCGGTTGAAGGTACGGCCGGCTTCTCGGGGATGGTGGATCCGCAGTTCGTCAAGATGCGCACCACGATGCGTGAGAAGATGTAAGTTTTAATTTGTAGGCTTTGGTCTAAAACAAGTCTAAATTTGGGCCTCTACAGCCTTTACTTCACCGATCACATTTTAGTCCCCAACCGAAGGGGATTGGTGGGGAATTTCCAGCGAATTCGAGACTAGTTCTGCTCTTTTTTGTGCTTGTCTGGAATGCTAAACAGGGAATCAAGTTTTTTTTTAGAATGCAATTAAAGTAAGGAGTCTTATTTGGGAGAAACAAACATTACAAGTCCTATTATAGAGAAACCCAACGTTAATAGTCATTTTCTCGATTTTTTGAACCCTGTAGAAGGTATGGGGCCGGGGTTTTTGACTATTCTTAAGGATATTCCCTTTAAGTTATTGACTTCCTTTTGTATTTTCATATTAGTTGAATCACCTTCCTAAGAACCCAAAGTTTAGATTTGTGGATTTTTGTTTCAAATTGAACATATTTAAGTTACTTTATTTATTCTGTTCTTATTCTTAAATCGGCAGATTCGAGTATATAGGAAGGAAACAATCATCAGTTGAGTGGCGGAAGCGGTTCCCAAAACTGACAAAGCGGCTTGAGGAGGTTTTGTACAGAAAATTCCCAAACAAGGTACATTTCTGCAAAGCTTTAGCTCAAGTACATTTCTGGGGAGCAAACGTAAATCTTGCTGTTTCACCCTTTCAGTTGTTTAATCATGGTATTGTTTGAGCAGAATGACTACTACAATATGATGAAGGGACCAATCGAGCCACAATTGCATTTTGCTGTTAGGACCTTGACAGCTCAGTACGAGCACAATCAACGAAATGCAGAAAGGCGAACACCACCTTCATCCAGCTCAAATCTGGTATACCTTTGTGCATTCTATTTTTTTTAAATTAATACTTTAACGTTCTTCATTTGAACTAAAATTTACCAGATCAAAGCTATTTACTATTTTGACCCTCAGTCAACACCATATTTTAGTGGCAAATAATATGGTGTTGGGATGATAATTTTTTGCTGGATAATTTGTAGTGGTAAATAATGAAAATTTCCTGAATTTTAATAGTGGTTTGCAACCCCCCTCCCCTCTGTACGTGCTCCTTTTTTTTTTTTTCTCAAGAAGGGATGCAAGATTTGAAACAGAGTCATATCTAATCTCCACTGCTGTGTCACACTAGGGCAATATAATGCTGATAAGATCTCAGGCCATCCGAGTATGGAAGATGTCTTTTTATTTTACCTCCTGCATGATCTTTGACTCAGTCAGGTATACTTATTACTGTAGAAGAGAAATTATAGTAGTATATAATTATTAAGAGACTCTAGCAGTATAGCTATTAAGAGAAATTCTAGCAATGGATTAGTGAAGTCTCATCTGTTCATATTTACGGTAGCAGTAGCAGATTATATCGGCCAATTGATACCAAGTTCCAACTTGTTGTTGACTTGTAAGCTCAGGTTTGGATGTCAGCCTCAAGTTAGTATCAGTTTGTAGTTCGTCAATCTTGCCAGAATTTTGAATTCCTTTTCCTCATTTTTGGTAGACCTTGTTCGTTGATGACTTCTCATATTGAAATGCATGTACTTTCATTGTTTCTATGTTTTTAGGAAAATCATTGTTTCCTTTTTTTGAAAGGAAAATCATTGTTTCCATGTAGTAGCCGATGGTTTCTAGTTGCTTTATAATGTTTCTTACTTTACGAATTCTTGGTTATGCTATGATGTCAATGTTAGTCCACATTCATTCATGAACTTTATCTTCTGACAGTTTGGGCATTCCCCAACAATTCAAGACCTGCGAATGGAGGACCTCGAAAAAAGAAGGTGGACTCCATGGCTAAGATCGAGGACCTTGGAAAGACGGTTGTCGCCATGGCTGGGAAGATTGACGAGCTCCAAAAGAAGCCTTAGAAGCCATATGCCTCGTTTAATTTAAATACCTTGTGGCCACGTTCACTTCGTTGCTACAATAGCTTGCCATGCTCTCCTACGTTCATAGCAGCAGCTTGGTCTCTTCAATTTATTCAACTCTTCTTGACGAGTCATTTGTATGGTTATTATGATGAATGCGACCTCATATCATAATAATATGCCAAGGAAATGTTTCTGATAAACAGCAGTGATCAGGAGAAAACTGCTGGATGATTGACAGCGAAAAATTCGCATTTTCTGGATCTGTAAGAAAAGTTCATCACCTTAGCTTCCAGAAACATTTCACAGCCTATGATTTTCACATAAGCATTTTGATTCCTGACCTCAATTCAAGGATAACCTAGTCTACAGTGGCGGAGCTCGAAGGTGCATTTGTCAAATCCAGACAAGCATATGTACGGAGTACACAAGTTCCATATAAATGAGTTTTAGTTGGTGATCGTAATGTTGGACCTCCCAAATTTGTGATCGTAATGTTGGATCTCGGTTTAGAAATTCAATTCCCCCAGATAGAATAGGTTCACCTTCATCTACTTGATTTCACATTGCATTGGTTCTAATACTTTCTTTTAGACTTTTGAGATCAAAATCCAAAATGGAGAATGACCAACTTTTTAACAAAAAAAAAGAAGATTTTTAGTTTCATTCTGGGGAATGATGGGCCAAAACCCCCAAAAAATTGGGTGAAATGGAGAAGTAAACACCTCCTCAATTAAGTTAGCAAGAGTCAGTTGTTCCTAGGTTCATCTCTTGCTCTCTTGAAAATTGAAAGAAATGAGGCTCTCTTTACCCATTTGTAACTAAAAAAGGAAATAATAGACTATTTTTTATATACAAAACTACTAGACGTATTATTATTTTATTTCTTTTGCTTTGTGGATGTGGAGGCTCTCTGCTCTCCTGTGGCCTAACCTATCATTAGGTTATCTAAATTAGCTATCAACTTCATTTTTTTTTTGGCGGGTAAGGGGAGCCCTCTATGGCCAATGCAAGGCTCCGCCAGTGGTAGTCTACATAGAGATAACACAAGTTCAGTAGCCCTTGCTAATTCAAGGACAACATAAGCATCTTGGAACTAAAAGGGATTAACCTCGTCTGAAGATCTTGTCTCGAATATTCCTATAAACCTTCACGTCCAATATTCTTTTCTTACTGCGATGGTTAACCCTACTTGGGTCACATAAAAGGAGCTGCCGGAGGACCTCATTCATCGCAGGCATGTCGAGTGGGTCCTCATTTGTGCAAGTGAGCCCAAGCTTAAACACAACATTCATGTCTTCCAGGAAGGCTGGACTGAATATCCTTATTGATGATGTGCTCCCATACAACTTTATTCCTCACTGTCGGGATGCCCATCTTGCTAGACCAATGCCTGGCTCTGTGCCAGCATTATGCGGTTTCTGCCGTATGATGAGCTCTAGCATTGCCACTCACCTCTGCATCGTGGAGGTACTCTGAAACCATGTACACCTGTTATAGAAACAGAAGAGAAAATACCATGTACACCTCAAGCATAGCAGCGAGGGTGGCGACAGTAGAGATGGGTCCAGAGAGGACGTGGTAATATAGATGTGCATGCAGCCCGGAGCCCGATGGCATGGCACGTGGCACGGGAATTTGGCCCGGTCCGAGCACGGTGATCTTGGCCCAAGGCACGGCACGGCCCGGTGACCAGGCCGTGCCTGGGCCGTCGCCTTGGCCCGTGGCACGACGTAGGCACGGCACGGCGGCCCGATAAATTATAACAATTAGAAATTTTGATCCAGCCCACAGACACAAATGCAATGTTGGCCCATCCTAACAGCCTAACTCTCTCTCTCTCTCGCTCACATAGTCACATCGTAACTTCCGCCTTCCTGCTTCCCCCGTCCGTCGTAGCGCCCACGCCTCTCGCCCGCCGCCAGCACCGCTGAAGGGTCGAGATGGGGACTAGAGGGGGGTGAATAGTCCCTTCAAAAACTAATCGCACCGGCTAACCGAAACTAATGCGGAATTAAACTTATCGGTCTAGCCAAGACTTCACCCCTCTATCTATGACTCTAAATCACCTCACAAAAGATCCTACACAAGAAGAGTGAGGTGACAAGCCTAGCTTGAGCTCCTAACCGTTCTATTGTAAGGTCACACAAACCTAAGCACTAGTACTTCAAGCACGGGTGAGCTCCTACACAATTCTAGTAAGCAAAAGCACAAAGCCAACCTATAGCTCACTAGATGCACAATGGACAAGGCGACACACGCCTAACCCAAAGGCTCAAATTACTTAGCTACACAAACTAAGCAAAGTAACTAATCAAGCTACACAAGCTAGATAGTTACAACTACTCTACTCAAGCAAGCACAAGGTATATAACAAGGTAAATGCAAAGCTTGAGAGAGAGGATGCAAACCACCGCGAAGTGTGGACACAAGATGACACCGGTGATTTTTTACCGAGGTATCGAGAAGCTTGTCAACTTCCCCCTACTCCTCGTTGTGTCGACCGACACCTTGGTGGTTCCACGGTTTGGCGAATCACCCAGTGATGATCCTCAAGCTTAATGGCCAGTGCCAAATCCCACAGTGGGAGCTCGATCGAAACACTCACACAATGTGAGTTTTTCTAGCCAATCCCTCATAGGGCACCGCGTGAACCCACACACAAGTGTGGTAGCTCAATGACACTCTCCACTAGAGTTGCTCTTCACGATCCCCGCGAGGTGAGCACGAACCTCTCACAAATCCTCCTTCGGAGCACCGCACAATCTCCAATTACGTGCTTCACGAAGTCTCTTGCCACCAAGCCGTCTAGGAGGTGGCAACCACCAAGAGTAACAAGCCCACCGGCTTGCAACACGATCTCCTAGTGCCACACGATGCAATCTCTCAAAGCAACCGCACTAGAATCGATCTCTCACTCAATCGGATGAACACTATCAAGTTAGAGTGAGTGGGAGGGCTCTCTAGCACTCTCAAGCATGGACACAAAGTCCCCAAGGTGCTTGGGCAGCCCCATGGCCGAAACCACCTCTATTTATAGCCCCCAAGCCAAATAGAGCCATCACTAGCCGTTTTTCGGGACCGACCGGACGCTCCGGTCAATGACCGGACGCACCGGTCGAACACCGGACGCACCGGTCGAAGAAAACGCCCATTCGGGACCTCTTCGAAGTGACCGGACGCTCAGGTCACTTCCCGACCGGACAGCGCCGGTCACAAGGTCAAAAACTGACTGACGGGTGCGGTGCGTCCCGGTCCGGTCACATTGTCCCGGCGTCTGTCGGACCCCGCCGGTAAAACGGCGATAACTTCTTCATCTGAACTCGGTTTTCGATGATCTTGGACTCTATGGAAAGCTTACTCAGAGGGCTACACAACCCACATGGTTACTTGATCCAAATCAGAATGGATCAAAGCAGAAATCCACTCCAAGAGCAGTTCTAGTGTCCAGGAAACACCGAAACAACTTCTCCTTTGCAAATGTGCCAACACCACCAAGTGTACATCACCATGTGCATGTGTGTTAGCATTTTCATAATCATTTTAAAAGGATTTTCTCTTGCTCTCACCACGCCACTCGATCCTAACATATCGCAAAGTTAGATCGCACAAGTGGCACTAGATGACCGATATGCAAACAAGTTTGCCCCTCTTGATAGTACGGCCATCTATCCTAAACCCGGTCATAAACTTCTCTAAGCTCCTCATGACCGGCGAAATGAAATGTCCTATAGGTCATACCTTTGCCTTGCGCATTTCCATTCCGCTCCATCTCCGAAAGTGTCGATGCAACACATGCACCAACACGATCAACAATGATATGATCCACTTCATATCATCACATGACCTTCTAGGTCCATCGATCTTGACCTCACTTGCTCGTCACCGTTGCGTCGGTCCATCGGCGCCAAGTCTTGCCCAAGCTTCACCACAGTGGTCCATCACTTCTTTGCCTCGACTTGCCCTTCACACTTGCAACCGGTCTATCAAGCCAAGCCTTGTCTCGATCTTTACCATCTTGGTCACATGACTCCATGTCATGTCACATATGCAATAAAGCTCCTTTCATTTGCGTCATCACATGTGAACTAATTTTTCTATGTATTATCTCAATCACACATTATTAGTCCACCTAATGTTGACACTCAATTACCAAAAACCACAAGGGACCTTTCAACCGCCTCCGCCCTCGCCCGGCCAAAGCCGCGCCCCTCCGCCCGCCGTAGCCGGCGACGCACCTCCTCCACGCACTGCGTCATGAGCTTCCACACCGGGCGGCAACTCCCTCGTGGCGCGCGGGCCGGGCAGCCAGCCATCTCCCTCCATGCCGGATGCGTGCTGCGGGCTCGCGGCGGCCATGGCCGTCGGCGCGGCGGCGGCACGGCGTGCTCCACGGGCGGCACGGCGAGCACGGCACGCCAAAGCGGCACGGCGTGCCGTGCCTGGGCCGCTACCTTGGCACGGAGCCCGGCCGGCACGATGGCGTGCCGCACGCACGCACGGACGGTGCACATCTATACGTGGTAACGAGGATTGGGAATGTATAAAGGGATCATATGGACATATGGTCTTTAATTCTATTGTGCAAAATGATGAACAAAACACCAAATTTTTTTGGAAAAAATAGGAACTAATCAGGCCCTTAGTATGATTTATTCAAGATTTTGTACTCTTTATTTTTGCTTCAGTGATCATTAGCCACTTACGCAAAATTGCAAATTCGTTGCTAATTGCAAGTTTTGCAAGGACCTGTGGTCAGCCGCTTCCTCTGCTCTCTCGCCTCGCCAAACGCAGCAGCGAGCTCACAGAGCTGGTGCGCCGCCACCAAAGCACCAGCAGCTGATTCGTCGGCGCCCGGTGGCCTCTCCACCTCGCGCACCACCCGCCAACCTTGTAGTAACCGGAATCGAGCAAGAGCGTGGTTCCCGCCGCTCGCCGGAGTTCAGCCGCTCGTCGGTGGCCGTCGTGCGTCCTCCTCTCCTCTCCTTGTCATGTAGGTACTCATGCTTCTCTCAGTTCACCGGCGCCGTCGCCATGTGCGCGCGGTCAGAACTCGTTGCCGTGCAAACCAGCCACCCTAACCCTAACCCTAGGTCCATCTTGGTCAGCGCTTTTCGCTCGTCTTCTTATCTCGAAGTGGCGGATATGCAGCACCCGTGTCTTGCCGCCGCTGTGCGTCGCCGCCGTTTGCCGCCATCGCCGCCGCCGTAGTTACTAACTACTAGTTAGAGTCCATTCTAGATTGCTTTTCCTAGCTCTTCGGATTCAACAAGTTGAGACGAAGCCATTGGTGCCGGTCTCGTCGCAGTAAACCTCGCCGCCGGCAAGATCGCTGGCAAGACCCCCCCCCCTGTCTCTCCATCTCTATGGCAAGCGGGGCCCATTGTCGATCCTTTTTTTTACGGTTTTTTGATTTTCAGAATATGTGTGTTACCTTGTGAAATTTGTGTAGATCTCAATATTTCTCCAAATATTGTAAAACAAGTTTTGTTGTGTTTATTTCGAGTAGATCGACAATTGAAAAAATATGAGATGGCATTTTTGTCTGTTTTAGGGGCAAAAAAAAAAAAAAACAAGCTATATTCTATCTTTTGGGATTAGAAATGAACTGTTTGCTGTTGGTAACCGACGTACTGGGCGAAGGCACAGTTCTGAACTACATCAACTAAAATGATTCAGATCCCAGAGTTATTAAAATTAAACTAGAATGTAACAGAGTTTGATTTAATCATTTTTATTAAACTGATCTCTTCCAATTATTTTGGTGGTTACTGTTGTTTGCAAAATGCGTGGCTCTGATTTTTTCTATTCCAAAGCATAGATCATGAAATTCACTTATTGTATTGTGCTACATATATGTCCAACTCCACTAATTTCCACGAAACATTATGTTAGGTTTTTTTCTAGCTGTTGCATGATCATGAGATATAATTACTTTGGTTATGTTTTTCAGATACTGAACATCCTTTCACTTGCTTGGGTTGGGGTCCATGTTTTAAATAGCGGGCTATGGCAAATAGCGGCGTATTTTTTTCTAGGGGCTATAAAGCTATAGCGGAGCTATGGCGAGATAGCGTTTATAAGAAAAACTATGAAAAACTCCAATAATTTATGCCAAAACAAGGAAAATATGATATTTGGTGAACACACATACATTTACAAGGCTTTACAAGTCTAAATAACATTACCAAATACCAATATGATATTGTAACATGTTTCATAAAAAATTAATTGACCAAAATGCCAAATTAGTAACAAATGAAATAAGAAATAGCGGTAAATAGCGGCGCTATAGCGCTAAATAGCGGTGAGTAGTTGTAAATAACGGTGTTATAGCGGAAATACAAATAGCTTAGCGGCGAGTCTTTCCAGAAGCTATAGCGGCGCTATAGCGGAGCTATAGCGGCTATTTTAAACAGGGGTTGGGGTACAAGCATATGTCGTCGAGCTCTGTTGTCGGTTGCCTAGTGGCACCGGTGGACAGCTCGGAGCACAGCTCGTCTGCCATTGTCGCCAATGCCGTGAAGGGGTCGCACCTCCTGTTGATCAATGGGTATTCCTGACCAAGGGATTTAAAATGGCAAATACATCAAATCAGACACGTTTAGCATCGGTGGCTATCTTTGGCATATCAGGTACTACCCCGATGGCGATGAAATAGAAAACACTGGTTGGATTTCCTTGTACCTGCACCTGCATCAACAGAATCCTACGGGCATCGATGCAATCATAAAGTTCAGTTTACTTGATAATGTCGGCGAACCTGTTCCAGCATATTTTCAAGGCGGCAGCACGATAAACACTTTGGGCTTTGACGGAGTAAACAATGCATGGGGAATTCCTGACTTCATTGAGAAGAAGGCCCTGGAGAAATCAGTTTGTCTGAAGGATGACTGTTTCAGAGTCAGGTGCGATGTCACCGTCGTGAAAGAGTTTTGCACAGAGGGCACCTCACAGTTTGTCTTGGTGCCACCATCAGATATGAACCAGCATATTGGCCATCTCCTGTCATCTGGGGTGCAAGCTGATGTCACATTTGTAGTTGGCGGGGAGACATTCGCTGCTCACAGGCTTGTGCTTGGTGCTCGGTCCTCAGTCTTCATGGCAGAACTGTTTGGTCCGTTGAAGGAACAGAACACACATATACGGATTGATGATATGGAGCCAAGAGTGTTCAAAAGTAAGCTGCACTTTATCTACACTGACTTTCTGCCTAAGATAGAGAGGCATGATACCTGTGCTATGGCTCAACATCTACTCGTAGCAGCTGATAGATATAATCTGAAGAGACTGAAGCTCATGTGTGAGCAAAAGCTCTGCAATTTCATCAACACTAGCACGGCGACGACTACATTGGTGCTTTGCAGAGCAGCATGGCTGTAAAAGGGCTCAAGGACGCATGCTTCAGGTTTCTCAAGTCACCAGGTCATCTAAAGAAGATCATGGATAGTGAGGAGTTTCAGTATCTGACAAGGAGTTGCCCCTCTCTTCTGAATGAACTGCTCGCCAACGTTGCTCCCTGATAGTGTGTATGCTGACATCGATCGCTGGACAGTGCGCCGGCACTTGCTGCAGTGGGACACCTTGCTGTTGTGCAAGAGACGACAGGGCCAGAGGAGGTGGCAGCTTGAGCGTTGGCTGTCAGCTGAACGCCATCCAGTTATCATGATTAGTTTCTTTAGTCGATGTTGGGGTGGGGGCCTTAGTTGTTCCAAATCGAGTCCTGTGCTGAACTACATGATGGCGTTGGGCCTTGCAGTTATAAAGGGCAAGTGTGTTGTGGAGAGTAGTTGTGAGGGTGATGGTCTAGATGTAGGAGGGGTGTGTAGCAATTGTGAGCCTCTGATGCTCAACTGTGTAAGCAATGGTGCCAGGCTTAATCCCTGGTACCACAGTCAGTTTAAGTCAGTTATCCAGTTTCCTAAATGAGTCATAACCTGTCAGGCCCCAACCTGAAGGCATACCAAGTGACTGAAGATTATCTGGCAACAGGTGAAGCGGTGATTCATCGTCAGGCGAAAGACGAAGCTGCCGTGTTAATGGGCTTCGCACTTTTTCAGTTTGTATTCGGCCATGGGCCTGTTTGGTGTCGAGTTGGGCCTGAGGCCATGTGTGAGCCTGGTAAAAGGCAAGACTGTCTGTGCTGACAGGCATCGAACATTTTGTAACAGAACCAATTCTGAATTCGAATCCTGCTCTTCGTCGTTCCCCAACCCCTGTTCGTCCTCTGTTCTAACCCTAGTTCATGCTTCCTACCCCAAATTCCCCAAATTCTATCAGTAATCAGTCCAGTTATTGTTAGTGATTCGCTTGGATCCTAATATAACCTCTCCATCTTATCTTGGAACGTGCGTGGGCTAAATGGTGCTGCACACAGGGAGTTGGTACCGGAGGTCACCTGGAGACTGGAGTGCCCGACCTTCTATGGTTTGCCTCCAGGAGACAAAAATCAGTACTATCACCATTTTCTCATTTTTGGTAAATCTTATTCGCTTATGACTTCTCATATTGAAATGCATTTATTTTCATTGTTTCCATGTTTTTTTTTGGGAAAAACATTGTTTCAATGTAGTAGCCGGTGGTTTCCGGTTGCTTTATAATGTTTCGTACAAGTCAATGTTTAGTCCCATTTATTGTCAAAATGAACTTTATCTGGGCAGTCCACACTCATTCATGAACTTTATCTTCTGACAGTTTGGGCATTCCCCAACAATTCAAGACCTGCGTATCGAGGAGCTCGAAAAGGTGGACTCCATGGCTAAGGATCGAGGACCTTGGAAAGACGGTGGTTGACATGGCTGGGAAGATTGACGAGCTCCAAAAGAAGCCTTAGAAGCCATACGCCTAGTTTAATTTAAATACCTTGTGGCTATGATATCACTGGAGTGGAGGAAATGACGGCGCTGTTCATGCCTGTTGTTGTTGCTGCCGGCCACTGGAGCCTTCCCGTAGGCGAAGTGGATCCTCGCCGCAGGCCGCCGGAGCGCCGCTGTGAGCCGTCGCGCCCGCCGCTTGAAGCACCGCAGCCACCACCTCAAACCCATACCCTAACTCTAGACCGCCCGAAGCACCGTTGCCGCCGCTTGGAGGAGGGAGATGGGGAGGGGGGGAGGACGATGGGGAGGAGGTGGAGCAGCTTTTGGAGGAGGAGGGTCGATGGGGAGGAGGACGAGCAACGCCGGGTGGAGGCACCGCCACCAGGAGCTCGGCCACATTGGATGGAGACCATGAAATGTCGAGTACGAGAGGAATGGGCGATGTTGTTTTTTGCCTCAGGGGCATTTTTGTCTTTTGGTCAACCCTGTTTTTTCTTTTTTTTTTTAACCTTTTAATAAGACTAGTCTGAACGGTGTTACTAAGTAGGGGCAAACGACAACTTCATTTTAAAAAAGTAAGGGCAAAATCACGTAGTTAAAAAAACATGGGTAAAATCACCATTAGATGGAGGGGGGGGTGGAAACACTAAAAATCCTAACTTTATTTCATTTCACATGATATGACAGCCTTGAAAACATGTTACAAAACACCCATGGAGACCGGCTAATACTCCATGTATGTGTTCAAAGATAAGGCCTTGTTTAGTTCACAAAAAGTAACCCAAAAAGTGCTACATGCATGCTTGTAGAATTAAATGTAGGTAAACAAAAAACTAAGCGCACGGTTTGGTTAGAAAGTCCGAGACGAATCTTTTGAGTCTAGTTAGTCCATGGTGGGACAATAATTACCAAATACAAACGGAAAAGTACTACGATAAGTCGAACCCCAAAATTTTTTTACCAACTAAACACCCCCGATTTTTATAGTCGAGGATGTTTTTAGTTCATTTATAAAATTTGTAACGGTAGCACTTTTCGTTTGTTTGTGGCCGACCATGAGCTAATTAGGCTTAAAAGATTCGTTAGTACATCTAAACTGTATAATTAGTAAGACCTTGTTTAGATGGTTAAAAATTCTAACTTAACTTTCACTTTCTCTTTATCACATCACATTAAATACACCAAAAACATATGTTTGGAGTATGAAATGTAGGTAAAAAATAACTAATTACACAGTTTACATGTACATTACGAGGCGATTCTTTTGAGTCTAGTTGCACTATGGTAGGATAGTATTTCTCACAAACAAACTAAACGTGCTACGATTGTGCTAAAGAAGTTCCAACGGCTTTTTTTATAAAAAATTAACATCTAAACCAGGCCTAAAAATCTAAAACCAGGGGCTCGTTTAGATGGCTAAAGTTTCTAACATTTTCTCCACTTTCTCTCCATCACATCACATTAAATACATCAAAAGACATATATTTGGAGTATTAAATATAGTTAAAAAAATAACTAATTACACAGTTTAGATGTACATTTCAAAACGATTCTTTTGAGCCTAATTACTCCATGGTCCGATAATATTTACCACTAACAAACTAAACGTCTGCTACGGTGTCCGATGTGACATGGGGAGCAAATTTTTAGCCATCTAAACAAGGCCCAGGCTTAAATTCATTTACCCAGTATAAAAATGGCACGCCTCACGAGATCATTAATCAAAGGTTACATATGTGAAGGCACATGCTTGATCTGGGAGAGAGGGAAAAGAAATACTTTCTCCTGTACGCACCGCCACTGGGCGGCTGCAAACTTAAAAAGCGCGGCGACCGGGTATCAGGGGGACCCGGCGGAGGCAGCACCTTTGTTTCCTCTTCCTCTTGCTGAGAAATCAATTCCTCCTGGCGCACTATCCGTCCGGAGGCGACTCGCTCTCGACGCCCCCCTCGTTCCCAAATACCAAATACAATAGGAGTATCTGTATGTATCTCTCTCCCTTTGGTCACAAATTGGTTCCGCTTTCCCGTTCCTTGCGGATTTAATTCAAGGGCGCCTGGCTGTTGCAGGGGAGGCGGAGAGTGCAGATCGATCAGGAAGAGGAAGGAGAAGAACATCGCCACTCACTCACTTGCTGCTCTACTACGGTAGCTAGCCCCGCCCATACCCATGGCGTCCTCCTCGGGGGGGGGGGGCCGCAGGTTGGCGACTCCTCCGCCTTCGCCATCGGTCTGGGACTATTTCTTCGGTCCGACCCCCACACCGTTACTGCGTGCTGCTCCTCCTCCGCCGACGCCAGGAGACTCCTCCTCTTCCGCTACCGCACCCAGATCGCCGTCGCCGGCGCCGGCAACCTCGGCTACTATATTCGACAGCGAGGTCGTCCCGTCGTCGATTGTCGAGATCGCGCCCATCCTGCGTGTGGCCAACGAGGTCGAGGCCAGCAACCCGCGTGTAGCATACCTCTGTGAGTAGTAGTACTAGTCGTTTCCTTCCCTTGGATTGGATGCAATCAAATCAGTGAATTCGGCCGCTTCAATTCTCCAGGCCGCTTATACGCCTTCGACAAGGCGCATCACCTCGACCCCATCTCCAGCGGCCGTGGTGTCCGCCGGTTCAAAACCGCACTGCTGCAGAGGCTCGAGAGGGAGAACGATGCCACGCTCAAGGGCAGGGTCGAGCAGAGTGACGACAGAGAAATGCAGATCTTCTACCAGCACTACTACAAGAAGTACAGTCAGGAGCTTCAAAACGCGGCTGATGATAAAGCAGACCGGTCTGTCTCTTCCTCCTCCCTTATTTCATTCAATTCATTAGCATTACCTAGCCGCTCTACAATAAGTATAAAAGTAATAGCCATATAAACTTCTTATTACCAATCCATCCATCCTCAGGGCTCAGCTCACCAAAGCTTATCAAACTGCCGCCGTGCTCTTCGAGGTCCTCCAATCCGTCAATGCCTCTGAGAAACCCCGGGTGTCGGAGCCTCCTCCGCCAACCCCACGTGTGCTGCTTCCGCCGGCGCCAGGAGACACCTCCTCCGCCTCCCCGCCTCCGCCCGCGGCAACCTCCGCCGCCTCCCCGCACCCAGACCGTCGGCAACCTCGGCGAGATCATATTCGACAGCGAGGTCGTCCCGTCGTCGCTTGTGGTGGAGATCGCGCCCATCATGCGTGTGGCCAACGAGGTCCAGGACAGCAACCCGCGAGTAGCCTACCTCTGTGAGTTTCTTTCCCCTGCTGGCTGCTCCTTCTGCTTCCCTCTTCGTCTGCATTCAATCAGTCAGTCAATTCGGTCTCCAGGCCGCTTCCACGCCTTCGAGATGGCGCATCGCCTCGACCCCACCTTCAGCGGCCGTGGTGTCCGCCAGTTCAAAACCGCCCTGCTGCAGAGGCTCGAGAGGGAGAACGCTGCCACGCTTGCCACGCTTAAGGGCAGGGTCAATGAGAGTGACGCCAAAGAAATGCAGAGCACCTACCAACACTACTATAAGGGGTACATCCAGGCGCTTCGAACTACTGATAAAGCCGAAAGGTCTGTCTCTTCCTCCCTTATCTCATTCAATTCATTACGTAGCCGTTCTATAATAAGTAGTATATAAGTAATAACCATATAAACTTCTTATTACCAAATCGACCGTATTAATCCATCCATCCTCAGGGCTCAGCTCACCAAAGCTTATCAAACTGCCGCCGTGCTCTTCGAGGTCCTCAAAACCGTACAGAGAATCGAAGTCGATCAGTCGGTAACCATCGCAACCTTCCTTTCCGGAGTACCATTTTTTTTTAGAATACTTATCTGTATTCCTAGATAACCAAAATATACAAATACGTGTACAAATACAATGACATATTAGAAGGATACAGATGCAAGGGGAAAGTGAACGGAAAAATGAGATAAAATTCTATTTGTTTTGGAGTATTATAAAATTATATATCAAGTGACAGTTTAGCACCAACTGCGTATAAACTTGTTATTTCACAAACCTTTTCATTCACTGTCAAACACCGACATATGAGCGCAAGCTTATTGCTTAAGCTACTGGTACTTTTTTTTTTAACAAATCCTCAACTTACACATTTTGATAGCCGCCTCCGGAGTTATCTTCCATAAATGGAAATGCGGTTGTGCAAACATCCCAGGGACTGTACACAGAGACAGAGACAGTTCGTGACGATTCTAGGTATGCATGTGTGACTTCTGATAACTACAAATGAATTATGTGATGTTTTAATGATTTGATTTGAGGCAGCCATAATTCACAAAAGTTATATGCTTCACCCCAAATTTTCTATGTATGACATTGGTTAGTTCAAATTTGAGCTAGCCAACGTCATACATATAAAAAGCAACAGGAGTAATTCATTAATTATGTATTTATTTTATCTGTAATCTCTAAAGTTTCTTTTGTTGTGCTCACAGAAATCTCAAATGAACTGCAAAAATTCCTTGTTCACAATTGAAAGCTGATCTAATCCTTGTCTCTGGCTTATTCCCTCTAGAAGCTAGCACTTCATAGCTTCAATTCAGGAATATGATAATTAGTATTCTATTATAATGCTCAAAATCTAAAAAATTTATTTTACTTCAATATTCAATAATAATTAGGAAATTACTTAATTGTCACAAGCAAATGTCTTATATAAATAGGAAAATTGGGGTTATCCTATCAAAGTTGCAGTATTATTAATGTAGTACTCCCTTCATCCTAAATTATAAGGCATTCCAAGAATCTTCGAGAGTCAAAGCATCTAAAAGTTTGACTAAATTTATATGATAAGATAATACATTTATGATGCCAACTAAATATCACTAGATTCTTCATCAACTATATTTTCATATTATATCTATTTGATGCCATAAATCTTTATAATTCTCTCTATAATTTTAGTCAAACTTGAGATGTTTTTGACTGTCCAAGATTCTTGGAATGTCTTATAATTTGGAATGGAGTAATATAGTAGTCAAATGTTGTCCTTGATTGCAATTATGATCAATTTGATACATGACAGATATATGGAGCTCAACATCCTAGAGCGCATAGTTAATGAAAGTGAGGAGCCAAGCCCTCTAAATTTTGCACTTCTACATAGCATCACAGAAAAATTCGATGAGAAGAAAGAAATTGGTAGAGGTGGATGTGGAACTGTTTACAAGGTAATTTAGTTTTTTATGCCACCAGACCTTCAATTTTCCTCACTGCATATAATTTTTTTTGATATAATGCTTATGTGTGTGCTCACAAGATGATTTAAACAGGGCATCCTTCGAAATGGGGTCGTTGCTGTGAAGAGGCTTCATAATACCCGGACAATTAAAGACAAGATGTTTCATCGGGAGGTTAAAAGTTTATTCTCGGTTAAGCACCCAAATATAGTACGGCTTCTTGGTTACTCTTCTTTTTACAGAAGAACATGCGATACCATATGAAGGAACAATTATAATGGCCGATATACGAGAAAGGTTGCTCTGTTTTGAATACATAGGAAATGGCAGCCTTGACCAACATCTTTCAGGTACATTAATGTAATGATCACGTAAAAGCCATTTAGTTTGAGAATTAATGTGTGGTTCCTTATCTTCTGGCTCATCATTTTTTATGGAATATAACAAGTTAATCCACCGCCATCCTATCCCTCACAATAAAAAAATTAATAAGCCCGGACATGGTCATTCCACCATAATTCATGAGATGAACTTATGTTGGACTATATCATCATGAATGTAACGGTTTATCAGACCAAACATCCCCACGGAACCACATTGTTGATAGAATATATACTTATTTCCTTAATCGCATCATCATCCTATTTCTTCTACTTTTTAAAGACACATTCAGTTAATAATCAACAATATGGACCGTAAAATGAAAGCGTGCAATATTTGTCTATAAACAATCTTGTGTTGTCCCAATTTGATATCAATGTAAAGGTTTGCTGGGCAATCCGGCCAGGTCGAATTTGGTATACCCACAAGTTGGGTACTTGATTTGGCTGGTCCAAGTGGAACTTGGAGATTCATACATAATTTGACATTTAAACTAGCTCCAAGTGTTGCAAGACCTCCCAACCTTATATAATGGGCAATGGCCAATTGAGGATATCTAATTAATTGATCAAATATATATAAATCCAATATTTTTATTTTTTTCCAAATTCTAGCTTTTCCAACCTCGTTAGTTGATGTTCATCTTTTGTCTTGATGGTGGTTGGCACTCTAGATGGTCTGCTGATCCTAAAACATCCTGAGGAGAGCCTCCCCTATGGGTTTCTCCTCTAGAGGCATTCATAGGTTTCAATAGGTTCCCTTTGCAAACCATCTAAGTTAGATTTTGCAGAGATGTTCATGGTAGCGCATTGGTATATGCTATAGATTTGCACCAACATTTAGTAATTATAAATCAATTAATTGATGACTACCACCTTGAAAAATACTACGTTTTCATCTTTTATTTCTTCAGATGAATTGAGGGGACTCGAATGGCAAACACGATACAAAATAATTATCGGAATTTGCAAGGGTCTCACGTTATCTCCACAAGGATAAGAAAATCATTCACATGGATCTTAAACCAGGCAATATACTACTAGATGATCTCATGGTGCCAAAAATTACAGATTTTGGTCTATGTAGACCGAAAAAGTGACTCACTAGCTACAACTACACGTCTCATATCACAGTAAGTTCCAAATTCTTTCATACGTATATACTCTATTATGTCATGTGCATCAAACTGTTGTACTATTGTGCAGAGGCTATACCGCTCCAGAATACATTTTAGGAGGCAAAGCGACTAGCAAGTCAGACATATATAGTTTGGGTGTAATAATTATAGAGCTGGTGACTGGAAGTAAAATGGAGCCCAATATTACTAAAGTAAGATAAACGATCTAATCACTTTGTACATTTTTCATAATCATGCATGATTAGATCTTCCTATATATATGTGGCTGCAAATTTCATGAGCTATTGGTAGTGCGTACATTATGTACGGTTCTGCCAGAGCATGCCCTTCAAACATAGAGATATGCTTGTGTCATAGTTTGAGGCCAAGTAATGAAGTATCACCAATGCGGGATTGGGTAACCAGAGCATGCCCTTCAAACATAGAGATGCGAATTGTTCTTATTTTTTACGGTGGTGGCGGTGTGTGTCTTTAATTAGTGCACTTTAATTATGAACATGGCAGGTAATCAGAAGGTGGAATCACCTGTGGATTAAATCAATGGAACTGTCATTGTTGGCTTACCACCACCAAGTGAACAAATGTCTCCAGTTGGCCCTAAGATGCATGCAAGTTGTGTCAACAGGCAGGCCTGATATATCAGATATAATACACGAGCTGGAGGAAATAGAAATAGACGCCACAGATAGTCAAACCCAAATCCAGGTAAGGACATATATATGCTCCCACCTATCCAACACTAGATTTTGCATGCATCAATAAGCAATGGTAAGCCATTCATGTATATCTGATATCTCTCACAGATAAGCTCTTGTTGCTTGGAAGACATCCTTGGGATTGAGCCACTGGAAATACGCGTGCCCTTTGAAGACTTAAAGATATCGCACTCGATAGAGCTGACCAACGATACACATGATTACATTGCCTTCGTGACAAAGGCAAAACCAGAACGCTTCTGCACAGAACCAAACAGAGGCATCGCCCCACCACAATCCAAGCGCAGTGTCACTGTAGCAATGCAAGCACCGGTCAATGCCCAACCAAAAGTGCACTACACTGAGCTGATCACAGTGCAGAGCACCAGAGTTGATGGAGCTCTTTCTGTTGATGCCATGGATGATGTAACCTATGGAGAAATCTTCGTTGACAAGGAGGGTAAAGTGGTTGATGAGGTGAACGTGATAGTTATTTTTGGCACGCCAAAATTGCGAGAGGAGTAATAATCCTGAAGAATGTCTTTAAGGTTTTGCTGACTTGTGTTATGAGAACAGTACAGTCATCTAGAGAGTGATTTTTTTTTTTTTTTTTGATAACAGAGAGGTGTATATTTTGACTGATATCATTTATGGCATTTGTCACCGTATAATTTCAAATAGAGTACTGGTGCTAGAATTATGGAGGATTAGTCGTGCTTTCTTTTTTTTTTTTTAAAAAAAAGGAAAACTGATGTCACCTTGTTCGCCTTTTTTTTCATCAAGTTGCTTATTTGTTATTGGGCTGGCATCGTAGCACATCTTTCGCTATCCCGCCCGGTCGTAATAGAATTCGACCCACCAACCGTTCCGGCCCGCTGACTTGACAACGAGCACGCCGCGACGGAGACGGACCCCACACCACCACTGTGACGTGCGGCTTCTCTCCCATTCCGCTCCCCGTGACGTCACCATCCACGTCGCCGAGTCCACGGCCGTGACCATCCAGAGCTGCCGCATCGGCACCGGCGACGACTGCGTCTCCATCGTCAACGGCAGCTTCGGCATCAAGATGCGCAACATCGACTGCGGCCCCGGACACGGGATCAGCATCGGGAGTCTCGGCAAGGGCGGCGCGTTCGCGGCGGTGGCCAACGTCGCGCTGGACGGCGCAAGGATCGGCCCCGGCGCGCAGAACGGGGTCCGGATCAAGACGTGGCAGGGCGGCGCCGGGTACGTCCGCGGCGTCAGGTTCGCCGACGTTGAGATGGACGGCGTCGATCACCCCATCGTCATCGACCAGTTCTACTGCGACGTGCCCCCGGTGCTGACAGGCGCAGTGACTGCGCGAACCGGAGCTCCGCTGTGGCGGTGTCCGACGTGTCGTACCGGAACATCAGTGGCACGTCGCGGCGTGCGGAGGCTATCAGGTTCGCGTGCAGCGACGCTGTGCCGTGCACTGGCATCGTGCTCAGAGATATCGACCTGAGACGTGAGGATGATGATGGTGAGGTGCAGACCGTGTGCAACTGCGCCGTTGGGTTTGACTACGGACGCGTCCAGCCCGCCGCTGACTGCCTTCGTAGCAGCACCTGCGGTGGCACGCCTGATGACCACCACCACCATGACGAGGAGGACGACGAGCAAGGGAAGGACGAGGAGGCCGTCCTGCACGATGAGCTCTGATGAGCAAGCAGCTGCAAGTTGACTGCAACCAATGGTCGTCGCGCTCATCCATCGAACCTTCAGTGCTAATGTGAATGCTAATGCTTGCTTTTACTCCGTACTTAGCAAAGACCTTTTGACAGTATAAAATGTCTGTTAATTAACGGCAGTTACCCTCCTGGGTTTCCTTTCATTGTTTCACCGCGTGCTGTACAAAGTTTCCCCGCGTGCTGTACGAAACTTTCCCCCGGGCCGGCCACCCGCCAGCAGGCGGATCGTCGCCGGCAGCCCAAGCAAACGAACAATTTTAAGCCCCAGCCCACTCAATCCCGTTCGGCCCATTGCATCATTCCGGCCCGTTGTCTGCACGACTGAAGTGGACAAGGGCACCAGGCCCCTCTCAAAAAAGGAAACGAGGCCCTGACTTTATTGGTTTTCCAATAAAACACTAGCAAACGTACCTTTATATTGCAACGGAACTCAATACATACAAAAATTAGGCTTCGTATGATCGTTTTTTTTTGATAAAAACGTATTATCGTTAGAGTGTGTTGTAACTTGTATGAGTGCAGTGTATGAGTTCAGATCATATATTAGATATGGAGGATATGACACAATAAAATGAGATCCATATAGATTAGAGGCATAGTTTTAAATAGCGGGCTAAGAGTGTTTAGCGTTTTGCTCTAAAAAGCTATAGCGAAGTTTAATAGCGGGCTATAGCAGGCTATAGCGGCTAAATTGCATACATGAAGTAAATAGCGGCACACTTGTCTCGAAAGGCTATAGCGGGCTATTTAAAAACAGGGATTAGAGGAAATGGCCCTAAAACAGTGTTATCTTAGTTTCTTAGCCTTTTTGTTCTTAAACTTGCTTATTTGGCTCTAAAATAAATATCTTTTGGTTTCTTGGTCCTTCCGTTAGTTTGATGGGCTAGAACCAATAGAAGTGGTATGAAGTAGTATATTATATAGTTCTTGAGAACCTGCAGTAGTAGTATATGATATGAGCCATAATGATGAGTTAAAATATTTTTCTTACCTAAGGGGAATAAATAATTTTGTGTCCCGTGAATGTTCATCCACACAAAGCGATATATGGGTCGAAGGATTGGCCATCGACGGTGGCGCAGCGGCCAACTTGCGTAGCCTGACGGTGACAGTGTAAACAAATTAATGGAGGCTGCGCTCTGCGCAAACAAACAACAAGAAAGGGCGCGGAAACGGCCGGATTACGAATAGTTCTACCTGGCCGGAGTAGGTGCATCGTTCAATGTGGATTTCCAGTTTTGCACTTGATCACGGGGGTTGACTTCGTCTGGCAGCAGCAAGCAGGCCTTGCTTGCACCGGCGGCGGCGGACGCGGCCCCGGCGAGCAGCACCCCCGATCAGGCCAGCGAGATCACGCACTCCTCCACCGTATCAGGGGATTGAGAGTGGTAATCCGGCTGGTTTTTCCCGTGCGCAGCGCTGCAGCGTGCCGTACCCACCCGTAATGGCGTCGGCCGGCCAGTTGTCGCGGGCGGAGAAGGTGAAAAGGATCTTCCAGCACTTCGACACCAACGGGGACCGCGGACTGGACCGCAACGAGCTGGCCGCGTTCGTCGTCGCCGTCAACCCGCGGGTCAAGTTCAGCGACGACCAGATCTCCGCCATCCTCGACGAGGTGTTCCGCACCTATGCCGAGTTCATCCTAACCCACGGAAAGGCCCGCCTCTGCCTGCCGGGGCTGCTCCGAGCCTACGATGACGGCGCCTGGGACGTCGACCGTGACTTCCTCGCGCTCGCCCTCGACCGAGATTCCGACGCCTCGTCCCCGGAGATCGCCGCGGGAACGCCGCCGCCCACTCCTCCCCGCCCTCCGCGCCCGTGGCCGCCACGTCGCTGCTCGAAGAGATAGCCAAGTCGGTCCCGCCTGCTGTCCCGCTCCAGCTCCCGTGGGTCGTCCCCCGCGCCGTGCCCTCCATCTCCGGCCGTAGACCCGGTTCGAGCCCAGCTCCAGCCGGCTCTTCCGGCGACCTCCGGCCGGCGAGTCCCCGCGCGTCCAACTCTGCCGCACGCGCTGAATTCTGGTTGGAGGTGGAAAACGATGTGGTGAGACCCACAGGCGGGGACAGCTCGTAAGTGAGAAAAACTAGCTTGTCCAAAGCTACTTTTGTTGTAAAAAAACTACTTCTTTAAAAACCACATCACAGAAGTCATGGACCAACCAAACACACCTTTAATGTAGCCTTAACGTAGTACTCTCTTTCGTTTCAAATTATAATTTGTTTTGTTTTTCTAAATACATTGTTTTTGCTATGCACCTAGTTATATGATATGCCTAGATACATAGTAAAAGAATGTATTAAAAAAAGTCAAAAAACGACTTATAATTTGAAACAAAAGGAAGTATATTATAGTAGTTAACAACTATTATTGAGTTTCCATCAAATGTTGCAATGCTAGGATCACCATTTAGGGAATGGCACATCATCCCCACCCATCACAACTGGTTAGATTTGAAAATGCAGTGATGCACCAAATCATTACCAGTCAAAAATCAATCAGCAATTGCTTTTACTTCAAACAAATATTGTCTTTGATTACAATTATTGTCAATTCAATAATCAAGCCAATTTTTCCGTTGTCTAAAACTCATAACACATTCTTTATTTTTAATATATGGCGGATATATGGAGCTCAACATCCTAGAGCGCATAGTTAATGAAAATGAGGAACCAAGCCCTCTAGATTTTTCACTTCTACATAGCATCACGGGAAATTTCTCCGAGAAGAACAAAATTGGCGGTGGTGGATGTGGAAGTGTTTACAAGGTAATTTAGTGTTTTTATGCCACCCGACCTTCAAACTTCCTCACTGAGAAAAAAAATGATATGATGCTTATGTTTGTGCTAGCAAGATGATTTAAACGGGGGCATCCTTCGAAATGAGGCCGTTCTTTGTGAAGAAGCTTCATAATAGCCGGACAATTAAAGACAAGATGTTTCATCGGGAGGTTAAAAGTTTATTCTCGGTTAAGCACCCAAATATAGTACGATTTCTTGGTTACTGCTCTTTTACAAAAGAACATGCGATGCCTTTGGAAGGAAGAGTTATAATGGTCGATATACGAGAAAGGTTGCTCTGTTTTGAATATATAAGAAATGGCAGCCTTGACCAACATCTTTCAGGTATATTAATGTAGTGATCACTTAAAAGCCATTTGGTTTGAGAAATAGTGTGTGGTTCCTTATCTTCTCGTTCATCAATTTTTTATAGAATATAAAAAGTAATAAGCATGAAGATGGAGTCATTCCACTACAATTCATGAGATGAACTTATATTGGACTATCTCATCTTGAATGTAATGGTTTATCATACCAAACATCCCAAACGAGTAACCACATTTTTATAGAATATATACTTATTTCCTTAATCACATCATCATCCTGTTTCTTCTACTTTTAAAGACACATTCAGTTAATAATCAACAATATAGACCATAAAACTAAAACCATCCAATATTAATTTGTCTCTATAGTGGTTGGCATTCTAGGTAGTCTACCAACCATAGAACCTAAAACATCCCTCCGAGAGCCTCCCTTACTAGTTCCTCTGCTTGAGGCATTCATAGATTTTCATGGGTTCCTTGTGCAAATCATCTAATTAAGCTAGATTTTTGTGGGGATCTTCATGGTAAAACTTTGGTGTGGTATAGATTTGCACCAACATTTAATAATCATAAATCAAATATTTGATGACTGTCACTTTCTAAAATACTAGGTTCTCGTCTTTTGTTTCTTCAGATGAATTGAGGGGACATGAATGGCAAACACGCTACCAAATAATTACCGAATTTGCAAGGGTTTGCATTATCTTCATGAGGACAAGGGCATCATTCACATGGATCTCAAACCAGGCAACATACTACTAGATGATCTCTTGGTGCCCAAAATTTCAGATTTTGGTCTATCTAGACTCGAAAGTGACTCACGGACTACGACTACACGTCTCATAACACAGTAAGTTCCAAAATCTTTCATACGTATGCAATCTTTATTATGTCATGTGTATCAAACTATTGTATTATTGTGCGAGAGGATATACCGCTCCGTAATACATTTCAGAAACAAAGCGACTAGCAAGTCGGACATATATAGTTTGGGTGTAATAATTATAGAGTTGGTGATTGGAAGTAGAATGAAGCCCAATATTACTAAAGTAAGACAAACAATCTAAATCACCGTTGTATATTTTTCAATTCTCATAATCATTCCTATATATGTGGCTACGGATTTCATGAGCTAATCTAATCCAAGAGTTGTTAGGTCTCACCTCGTAATCGTTTGGTTCTTGTTGCTTCTTGTTGTTTGAACTTTATTACGCTTAATTAAAAACGTGGAACGGCGTGATCTAAAAAAAATCATGAGCTATTGGTAGTAAGTACATAACTATGGGCCGCCGCACCATGTCCTTCAAGGATACAGATATGCTTGTGTCGCAATGAAGTATCACCAGCAAGGCATTGGGTAACCTTCTAGAGATGAGAATTGTTTTTTTCTTAATTTTTATGGTGGTGGTGGTGTGTGTGTCTTTAATTAGTACTTTAACTGTGAACATGGCAGGTACTTAGAAGGTGGAATCACCGCTGGATTAAATCAATGAAAGCAGTCATCGTTGGCTTACCAACAAGTGAAAAAGTGTCTTGAGTTGGCCCTAAGATGCACACAAGATGACCCAACAAATAGACGATATATCGGATATAACGAGATGAGCTGAAGGAAATAGACACTACAGATAGCCGGACCAAAATCCGGGTAATTAAGGGCATATATATGCTCCCTAACAAAACCTAAACACTGCTAGATTTGCATGCATCAATAATAGCTGTGGTAAGCCATGTGTATTATCTAACGCAGATAAGCCCTAGTTGCTTGGAGGACATCCTTGGGATTGAGCCGCTAGAAATACACATCCCCTTTGAAGACTTCGAGGCATCGCACTCAATAGAGCTGACTAATGATACGAGATGAGTACATTGCCTTTTTTCACAAAGCCGGGGCAAGGTATCACACTGAGGGCATTGCAGGCGTCGTCCCACCACGATCCAAGTGCGGTGTCACACTAGCAATGCAAGCAAAGTTCAAGGCGAGTGCCAAATAAGCACTACACTGAGGTGATCACCGTGTCTGAGCACCAAAGTTGACAATGGAGCTCTTACTGCTACGGATATAATAACCGTTGTAGACATGTTCATTGACAGCGAGGAGGGTAATGTGGTTGATGAGGTAAATGTCAAGGTTGTTTTTGGCACGCCAGAATTGGCGAAGAAGAAGAACCCTGAAGAATGTGTAAGGTTTCAGGGTCATGTGGAAAGATTATTACTGAAATATTTCGAGTTACTAGTTTTTCCTATGTATATTTTGTGACTTTGGTATTTCAAACATTTTATATTACATACAGATAGAAATATGTTTGCAATAATGAAAGTCTCCGTTGAGCCTGATGGACCCTGCTGGAACAGGAAGTTCATGGAAAGCTCAAAAGTGATGCCTCGATTTTTTTATTTTTTTTGCCTGAATGAACAACGCCGACATGTGTATTTGTATTGCTGCGATACATCAATAGAAGAAGACAATGGCCCTGATTGGAAGTTGAAATCCCTTATCCAAGAATTGATTATTTTTAATCTGATCATGAATTTTAATCAGCTGTGGTCTAAAGAACCTACAGTTTGTATAATCAGGGTGTTTGGCACTCTTGATTAATTAGTGTAATATGAGTTGAATGCTCTGAGAGTGATGATGATAGCTTATTTTCTGACTGAATAAGATCCCTATACATGATCTGTGGCTTATAGAAATTGGAAGTATAGATGCCAATCTGTTATATCTGAGAGATCATCTAGGTGTAGAACAGAGGGACTAATACGTTCTTAATCTGAGAAACACTTAGGTAATAACTTTAACAAAGTCTCCTATTACAAGATCTAAGAACTGGGTTTAGAAAGAGGAGGAAGTACACAGACCGTCATTTGGTTCCGCCATGGCACTGCCTGGTGCTTCGTACGGACGGCAGTGATGGCGCGCCGGTGGGTTCTTCCCGTCGCTGGCAGCACCTCCCACGCGATCGGACTGGGTAGGACGGTGGAGTGGTGGCTGTGGTAAATCAACTCATAACCCTAGCCTTGGACCCCACCTCCTTTCTTATAGTGCTGTGCGACAGGGGCCCACCAACCACTAATGGGTTGGGCTCCCCCGATCAGGGAGTTGACCAAGTTCCGGTGTTGTCCGTTGGGCCCAACACCCGGGAGGAGATCAATACTAACATTCTCCCCCTTGATCTCTTCTAACAACTTACATCAATCTTATCTTAGTCTCATAGGTTACCTCAACCATTTGCCTGTCTCTTAGCCTCATGACATGCTATATCAACTTTTGATTCACTAATACTGAATTATTTCATCGGAGCTTTTCCACAATAAAACTCCAATTTGCAAGTGTCAACAATTGTGGATTTGTTGCACAACTTGCCCTTAGTCTATATACCCTCATATGTTTGAGAGCACCAATTCTTTCTTAAGCATGAGGTCGATAATCTTAATTTCATTCCGGTGATCTATAGTTTGGAATGGTCTTTGCCAAAAACAACCCGGATACTTAGACTAAGTCGAGGGGTAATCTTAAGCTTCCAACAGCTGAAGCATATGGTACCATCTTCATTTGATCTATTTCTTCTCGATTCTAGGAACGCTAAAATTCTTAAAGAAATTACGCTTTTTAGTGAGAACAAAGGTAAGTCTTTTTCGCATGCATACCTTATTTCTCTAAAACTTTTCTAAGTATGCCTTTGCGACAATTCTAATACCCCTTTCTTATCTCGGTGAGTTCTTATTTCTTAAACTAGTGACACTTCACCAAAATTAATCTTATTGAATCTTGAGTACAAGAAACATTTCTTCTCTTACAGTAGATTAACATCACTATTGATAAGTAAGATGTTATCCACATCTAAGACCGAGGAAACAAATTTCTGTACTAAGAAACTGTCGTCTTAAAAACTTTAACCTTACATGCCACCGTCTGGTGTCTTACATCAACCCATAAATGGATTTCTTCTTATGTTATCCCATGTGCTATATTCTTATGCAACCATCTCATACTAATCCTCATCGAGGAATGTTTTCTATATATCCATCTGATGTAATTTTGAATCTCAATGTGCACTGACACTTGTGTAACACACTTATTCTATTTGCCTAAATCCTTTTATTATAAGCCATGCTCTTTACACATTTTCCCTTTGGAGTCACATTTCATCTTGTAGACCCTTATGTAGCCTCTTGTTTTGGCTCCATTAGGAATATCTTTTGCCTTATATTTTAATGTATTCCCTCCGAGTCACATTTCGTCTTGTAGACCCATAACGACCTCTTGGGTTTGACTCCATTAGAATTTCATCTTATTCTTGCATGGCAACTAACCACTTGAATGAGTGGGTGTTTTCGATGGCCTTATTCAAATGAGGTGGGATCACCCTCTATTTGAAATTCTTTTGGTCCGATAAATCTCATAACCTTATGATATATCGATCTTCTAACTCTTTGCAATTTTCTAAGACCTTCTTATTTGGCACCTTATGGGGTTGTTGTTATTCTTCCTTTTGCTCGACATTAGGTTCTAAGGTATCACGAAAGACATGTTCAATTCTCATTATTTATCGCAAAAAAGAAACTAACAACAGGTGTTGCCACTTCAGTGTTTGACATTGTTGGTGCAACAAGAGCAGGTAGCCTAAAGTATGGTTCTTAAAATATCAAAGTGGACACTTATTCATTGTGCTACCTTACTCTCCTTAATTGCCACTATATTGAGAAGTTAGGTTCTTTAAACCATGCTCCCCAGATTATCGATCCTCTAAAACTTCTTGTTTGAGTTTAACGGGTCTAAACTCATATAGCGCCTTATCTAGTATGAATACCCGGTTGAGTACGCTATTCCTATGCCTTTGATTAGGGGTATCACTATTATGACCATCGTCCTCCCTCGACAATCACATCTATCTTTTATAGATCACTAAACATAGTTGCCTTTAATGCATTGTATGCATCTCATAAAATCTCATATTATCTAAAGTATAAGGAGTATTTTTTTCTTAATTGTCTTACCTTTCTCCCCCTCGAAGTGTGGTATAAACTTTCCTACCACAATTCGAAACCGTTCTAAACTTTATTTCTTAACTCTTAAGGGAGTAATATTTCCTATTTGACTTAAACAACTAAACATAGCCTTAAACTCATTGAGTGCTAAATAAATGTGACACAATAGAAGTGAAGTGCTGGAATAGCATAAGAGATATTCCAAAACTTCTTTCCCATTGTGAGATATCTTAAAAGGCACATGAGTATAATCTAAGTGTCATACCAATCATACCCCATCATGTGGGTTATGAAAGTTATTGACTCAAAGTCTTCTCGCAAGCGAGATAATTCCCTCGACGGGACTTAAGTGCTAAGATTGGTCCGAAATAAAACTGAATATTCGAGAAGTATACATGCTTATTCTGATGTTGGTCAAAATAAACACGCATATAACTAATTGCAACTCTTATCATAATGACCGATTTGAAAAATACTCTGGCGATAGTGAGTACATTAAATAATGCTTAAACGAACTTTAATTGCTTTATCTTATTGGATTAATATCCATGAGGTCGAATCTTTAAGTTCTATTCTATAACAATCGTTGGGCGAAATAGAATAGAACATTATTCTTCTAAATCAATTCTACATCACCGTTAGGCGTAAATAGAATTAATGCGAGAAGTCTAATGCATAAATCTTACGAATAACAACTATAATATCTTTATACAACTTCGTCTAAAAAAAAAATAGCAATATGACTAATACAACATCCTTTTACATTAATTCTATATCACCGTTTGGCAGAAGTAGAATTAATGTCTTACTTAATTCATGATATTGCTATGACAACATCATAATACAACTTTTCTTAGATACTCAACATCATAGCAGCAGAATCTTTAACTTTATCTTAATCTTCTCTCGAAAAAAATTTGGTCGATTTGACACAAAAGGTTTATCGAGATTCAAACTTAAATCGAAATCATAAATTATAATATTATTATCATCAACGTTGGTCGAAGATAACAATACCATAATATAACTTAAAGCAAAATATTCTACTCCTCTATTTAAATTTTCTCGTTGGTTCCAATTTAAATAGAGGATGAAACCTTAATTCACAAAGTGAAATCTGAAAATAATCTTACTTTCCTTATTTGCTCTCTAAAAGATCTTACATATTTGAGCACTTTTGCCGGAGATTTAAAATCTTGAATCGAATGCTTTCGCCATTGTATTAGGAGAACAAGGTCCCTAATGCAATGGCCTTCTTACTGAGGTTACAATTAACCAATATCCTTCTAATCCTCTATTTAAATTTTTCTCGTTGGTTCCAATTTAAATAAAGGCTAAAACTCTTATTTCTGAAAAATTCTTAGTAGTAGAAAACTTATACCAATATTCACCAATATTCTCATAATAATTTTTATAATAAAATCATTCATAATATTGATATTATCAACGTTGGTCAGAAAAATACCAATATTATAAATTTACTCAAAACTTATAATTGCTCTTAAAACTAAATTCTCCCGTTGGTTCGAATTTAATTAAAAGAGACAATAAATGTCTTAGCAAGCGGAAAACATGTACTAAAATTAAAATTTCTTTGTCCGAAACATGTTAAAATACTAAATTTCTCTCTAAACAAATTATCTCGTTGGTTCAAATTTGAATAGAGAGATAAACATACTCAAAATATAAATTTACAGTTTCGGATAAAGAAAAACTTAAAGCGATGTTTAATTTCTATTCGCCCAATGGCCTTTGCGAAATTTTGCCCATACAACCCGCGTAGCTAAATGAGAGTACTTCTGAAAATTCTTAGTAGAGTAAGCCTATATATAATCTCATGATGATTCTTAGAATCCTAATTACTAATTGCTCTTAAAATTAAATTCTCCGTTGGTTCGAATTTAATTAAAAGAGACAACTAAATAATTAGTTAGCAAATGGAAACTAATAAATGATCTTATAATAATTCTCATAATCTTAATTACTCTCGAGAAAATTTAATCCCGTTGGTTCATAAATTTAATGAGAGAATAAACTCAAAACTAAACTCAAATGACAAAAATATTGCTGAAATTGTGTGAAGAAAAATAGGAAAAACTTCACTTTTTATCTAATGGGCGGTATAAACAAATTAGCCCTAAACTGAAATCGGCCCTTGAGAATGGCCCAAATCGCCCCGGTCTGATTTTTTTATTATTATTATTATTTCGAGTAAAATGGAAAACCAATTCTTATCTTAAGCGGGCGCGGCGAACCAAGAAGCCGGCGGTCAGATGCGCCCAAGGCCGCGCCGCTGGCGCCCGCATGGGCCTCTTTGCCGCATGAGCCCACGAAGGGGTGTCGGTGCGATCTCGGTCGCCCGATCAAGCCGAAGTCGATCCGGTATTTGTGAGTCCTTTTCGGAGGAATAAATACCCAAAACCGCCAGGCTGAAACCCTAATCACATCTCATTCTTTTCGTTCTCATTCTCAATGACCGCCGCACCGCCCGCCGCACACAAAAAGCGAAGCGCCGGGCGGGACCTGCAACGCCGGCGGCCGCTCGGCCCCCCGGCAAGAGCGCGCCCGGATTGGATCGGCCGCTCCCCCGTCTTCTCTCATTTCTTACTCCTCATTCCCGGCAGCCCGCCAAGGGCGGCGGCGCTCCACTCACCGGGGGACGCCATCGTCCGGCCGGGCGCGGCGGGCGTTACGCCCTCGGCCCGGCGGGCCGGCGGGACCGACCCCGGTATCATCTTACTCTTCCCCCTTTCTCCTTCCGCCGGCGAGATGCGCGAAGGGAGGAAGTTCAGCGCCCGCGGGCCCCCTTGGCGGTGTTCGCTCCCCTTTCGGGTTGAGCGCGATGCCGTCCAGCGACCTGCTGCGCGATGCCCTAACGCCGCTAGCGATGGCGGTCGACACCGCTTCGATGGCGGCCCGACGCCAAGACAGCGGTCTATCGATGGTAGGAGGTCTCCCATCGCCTCTCATCTGACATTTCCAGTTAGGGTTTCGGATGTGGACTTCCCGATCTGAAATCGGTTGGCTTTTCTCTCTAAGTTCTTAATCCCGATGCGGATCTACACACTAGAACCTGAGCTTTGATACCATTGTTATATCTGAGAGATCATCTAGGTGTAGAAAGAGGGACTAATACGTTCTTAATCTGAGAAACACTTAGGTAATAACTTTAACAAAGGCTCCTATTACAAGATCTAAGAACCGGGTTTAGAAAGAGGAGGAAGTACACAGATCGTCATTTGGTTTCGCCATGGGCACTGCACGGTGCTTCAGACGGGACGGCGGTGATGGCGCGGCCGGTGGGTTCTTCCCGTCGTTGGCAGCACCTCCCACGCGATCGGACCGGGCGGGGACGGTGGAGTGGTGGCTGTGGTAAATCAACTCATAACCCTAGCTTTGGACCCCACCTCCTTTCTTATAGTCTTTGTGCGACAGAGGCCCACCAACCACTAATGGGTTGGGCTCCCCCGATCAGGGAGTTGACCAAGTTCCGGTGTTGTCCGTTGGGCCCAACACCCGGGAGGAGATCAATACTAACACAATCATCAAAGATTAAAGGTAAAGATGTCAGAGTGGAACGAGTAGATAAAACAAGTCCATGACTGACGCTAACGTTGCAAAATCAGAGACTCATTGCAGCATCAGAGGAGCAAATCTTAACACAGAGGAAGGGAGCGCGCGCACGTACCGAACTCGGCGCCTCCGCAGTCGACGTCGAAGCCGCCGTCAATAATGTCCTCCACGTATCTGACGACGTCCAGACTCTCCGAGCACGGTGCCGCCCAGGCCTGCACAGCACACGTTCTGACGTCCGCTCGCAGTGCCTGCAGTGCCTTGTATTCCACGAGGTCGAAGCAGGATGAAGCAGGATGGAACGGGGGAGGCTGGAGGCGGGCGGGTCCGGAGATTGGCGCGGCGAGGAGAATTCATTCCTGTCCACGGGCTTGGTAGCCGGCCCAATTACCATAGTCTGTTAACGGGGCTCAATGATCCATTTACGAGTCAGTCTGTCGCCCTCTTCCCTGCCCGTTTTGATTGCTGATGGATCAAATCGTCCCATCGTCTCCGTCGCCATATCGTGACCTTTCCAGGATGTCGGTGAAGCGGAAGAGGGACCAGGTCGACGGCGGCGTTGGTGTTGGTGCCGGCGGCGGCGCCAACAGGAAACCTTACCAGCCGGTTGAAGGTGCGGCCGACTTCTCGGGAACGGACCCGCAGTTCATGGAGATGCGCACCACCATGCGCGAGAACATGTAAGTTTTAATTTCTAGCCTTTGATCCAAAAACAAAAAAGTATAAATTTGGGACTCTCCAGCATTTACTTCACCGATCACAGTTTAGTCTCCAACCGAAGGGGATTGGAGGAGACTGGTGGGGAATTTCCAGCGGATTCAAGACTAGTTCAGCTCTGGTTGTGGCTGTCTCATTTGTAAAAACAATCCCACTTTTCTTAATGCAGTACGGCTAAATGTTTGGTTTCGAAAAAAAATTCCAGTACAAAACCCTTGTACCCCTGCAGTTTTTTAGTGCATTTTTTTTTTTTTTTTTTTTTGAGAATGCATGTGGCTGATTTTTTTTTTGAACAGGTATGGGACTGGGGTTTTGACTATTCTTGAGGATATTTAAGTTATTGACTTCCTTTTTGTATTTTCAAATTAGTTGAATCACCTTCCTAAGCACCCAAAGTTTAGGTTTGTGACTGATTTTTTTCAGATAAATAGAACATATATATGACTTACTTTTTTTAATACTGTTTTCAAACTTAAAACGGCAGATTCGACTGTATAAGTAGGAAACATGTAAGATCAGCTGAGTGGACGAAGCATCAGATGCCAAAACTGGCAAAGTTGCTTGAGGAGATCTTGCACGGGAGATTCCCAAACATGGTATCGCTAACCCCTTCCCTTTAACTCTGCAAAGCTTTATTCTACTAGAGTTCAAGTACATTTCTGGGAAGCAAAAGTAAATCTTGCTGTTTCACCCTTTCGGTTGTTTGATCATGGTATTGTTTGAGCAGATTGACTACTGCAATATGATGAAGGGACCGATTGAGCCACAATTGCGGTTTGCCATTAAGACCTTGTGCGATCAGAACAATCAACGAAACCCACAAGTGGAAAGGCAGATACCACCTTCATCCAGCTCAAATCTGGTACATCTTTGTGCATTTTATTTTTAAATCAATACTTTAACCTTTTTCATTTAATCTAAAATTTACCAGACCAAACTATTTACCATTTTGACCATCACAGTCAACACCATATTGTAGTGGCAAATAATATGGTGTTGTGATGGATAATTTTTTGCTGGATAATTTGTAGCGGTAAATAATGAAAATCTTCCTGAATTTCAATAGTGGTTTGCATCCCCCTCCCCTCTGTACGTGGTCCTTTATTTCTCAAGAAGGAATGGAAGATTTGTAACAGAGACATATCTAATTTTCACTGTTGTGTCACACTAGTGCAATATAATGCTGATAAAACCTCGGCCGATCCAGTATGGAAGATATCCTTTATTTTACCTCCTGCATGATCTTTGACTCAGTCAGGTATACTTATTACTGTAGAAGAGAAATTCTAGTAATATATAGTTATTAAGAGGAACTCTAGCAGCATAGCTATTAAGAGAAATTCTAGCAGTGGATTAGTGCAATTTCATCTGTCCATATTTACGGTAGCAGTAGCAGATTATACAAGTCAATTGGTTCCAAGTTCCAACTGGTTATTGACTTGTGAGCTCAGGTTTGGTTGTCAGCCTCAAGTTAGTATCAGTTTGTAACTCATCAGTCTTGCTAGAATTTTGAATTCCTTTTTCTCATTTTTGGTAGATCTTATTCGCTTATGACTTCTCATATTTTGAAATGCATTTACTTTCATTGCTTCCACGATTTTTAGGAAGAGTAAAGTTCATGGCCGGTCCATGAACTTGTCGTGGTGTGTCATCCCGGTCCATCAACTTAGAAAGTGTGTCACTTGGGTCCTTAAACTCTGTTTGGGTCTCAAATTCATCCAAATAGGTTTAGGTCCACATGTCAGGTCTGTCTCTCACCTTTCTAGTGTGGTATTGGTCAATTGGTTGGCGCTGCTCTGTTTGGCCTGGCTGCTCACCTTAAGCACGATGCTGGCGAGTCGGCTGTCCCGGGCCATAATGCACTCCACCTCGCCGATTATGACCTCGGCACCGAACATGGCTAGCTAGGACACCCTTGGTGAAGAGACTCTGCGTGGTGGTCTTCTGTGTTTGAACGACGTAGACTGGACACTAGCAGCAGCGTTGTCCTCGTCGGCGTTCCTCCTATCGCTGCTGACACTCCGGATCGCGCTGCTGTTGCTTCGTGACGCGTACTGCAAGCCACGCCGACGCTGGGAACGAGCCCAGCTAGGTGCATCGTGGACGACCTGAATTCCGGCCCTCCCCATGCACGTGCCAACGCAATCGATGCATGCCGGCGGCTGCAGCCTGCAGGTCGTCTGCGCACTAGCGGTTCGCTCGCGTTCCGATGGCTCACCGGCCCCCTATACGGCAGCGGCTAGTGAGCGGATGAGGCGGATCTCCCGCGCACCTTGCGGCTTCGGTGGCGGAAGCTCCTCAATGTCCCTGCAGTGGTAGCGGCTGCTGCCCGCTCTATGCGGCGGCATCAAGGAAGAAGATAACCTTTTTCAAAATAGTCAGTCATAAATTTGTAAATAACTGTGTAATTTTGTGTCTAGGTGATTTTATATGTAACCCAACTAATCTTCTATTTAAAGCAATCAAGTCTTTTCATGGTATACGAGCATAGATCCGTAACCGTTTGGATGAATTTGAAACCCAAACAGAGTTTAAGGACTCAAGTGGTACACTTTGTGAGTTCATGGACCGGGATGACACATCACGACAAGTTCGAGGACCGACCATGAACTTTACTCTTTTAGGAAAATCATTGTTTCCATGTGGTAGCTGGTGGTTTCTGGTTGCTTCTTGGTTATGCTATGGAGTCAATGTAGTCCCATGTATTTCACTCTTATGGCAAAAATGAACTTTATCTGGGCAGTCCGCATTCATTCATGAACTTTATCTTTGACAGTTTGGGCATTCCCCAACAATTCAAGACCTGCGTATTGAGGAGCTCGAAAAGAAGGTGGACTCCATGGCTAAGAAGATCGAGGACCTTGGAAAAACGGTGGTCGCCATGGCTGGGAAGATTGACGAGCTCCAAAAGAAACCTTAGAAGCCATGTCTACGTTCATTGCAGCAGCTTTGTCTCTTCAATTTATTGAACTCTTCTTGAGGAGTCATTTGTATGGTTATTATGATGAATACGACCTCATATCATAATATGCCAAGGAAATGTTTCTGATAAACAGCAGTGGTTAGGAGAAAACTGCTGCATGATTGACAGTGAAAATTTCACAGTTTCTGGATCTGTAAGAAAAGGTCGTCATCCTTAGCTTCCCAAACAGAAATTAGAAACATAAATGATTTTTACATAAGCATTTTGATTCGTGAGCTCAATTCAAGGATAACCAAACATATAGTATACATAGAGAGAACACAAGTTCAGTAGCCGTTGCTAATTCAAGGATAACATAAGCATCTTGGAACTCTAAAGTTTGCTATCATTGTCCTCGTCGATCTCTCGAGCCGTGAAAAGCATAGATCAACTACTTCACATGTTCTGCTGCTAGTAAATGCTAATGCTGCCGAGTGCCGAGATCAACTAGTAACTTAGCAAGCCAAGTCTTTTAATTAACCGGAAGTTAGCCCTTCAAAAATTAACCGTCAGTAACCCTACCCGTAATTTCGTTCTTCGTTTCACCGGTTGCGTTGTACAATCCGAGGCCACGGAGAGCATTGTGCGGTGGCAGCCCCAGCGGTGAGCCATTTTGAAGCTCGGCCCATAGCATCATTCGGGATTTCGGGTCCATTGTCTGGACAACGTGGGCCGCAGTCCACCGACTCCACAACCTGATGGACCTACCAAATTTCAGAAGCCCAAATTGCTCCAAGTATTCCTTTTTTTCTCACTGAGATTTTTTTTTTTTTTCAACGAAAACACGGGGAGAGCTTCCCCTACCAAACTTCATTCTCAGAAGCAGCAGCAGCCTCCGAAGAAGCAGAGGTAACAGTTGTGTTACAAGATATGAGATACAAGCCCCACCACCAAGGCTAGCTACATCATGGCTAGAAAATTAAGACGCTTTTCCAAATTACAAAATCATTACACACTTTAATTAGAACGCCGTCGAAAGATTTCTCCATTCCTAGCGTCCTAGATTCTCCAGAGCACAAATGGCCATAATTTCATGAACTGTCGAGCCCAATCGACTCGATAGTGTCACATGGTTTTAGAATACAAACCCGCTATCAGATATCTATTTATATATCCAGCTACATCCTACATGTGCATGAAACATTTCCAACATGCACTCTCATCATCATGGCGTATGAACATACACTCTTGGTCATGGACAAAATTACTGGATGGACACCGCGGATTAACCTCGTCTGAAGATCTTGTCTCGAATATTCCTATAAGCTTTCCCGTGCAATGTTCTTTTCTTACTGCGACAGTTAACCCTACTTCGACACATAAAAGGAGCTGCGGGAGGACCTCATTCATCGCAGGCCTGTCGAGTGGGTCCTCGCTTGTGCAAGTGAGCCCAAGCTTAAACACAGCCTTCATGTCTTCCAGGAAGGCTGGATTCTGAATATCCTTATCGATGATGTGCTCCCATACAACTTTGTTCCTCCTGTACTGTTGAGATGCCCATCTTGCTAGACCAATGCCCGACTCTGTGCCAGCATTATGCGGTTTCTGCCCTGTGATGAGCTCTCCGCAGCACCACGCCAAAACTGTAGACATCCACCTTGTCACTCACGTCTGCATCGCGGAGGTACTCTGAAACCATGTACACCTCAAGCATAGTAGCGAGGGTGGCGACGGTAGAGATGGGGCTAGAGAGGACTTGGAGGATGTTTAGTTGCCATGTAACCCAAAAAAATTTGGGTTGGGGCTACTATAGGATATTTCGTTTATATTTGGTAATTATTGTCCCATCATGGATTAACTAAGTTTAAAAGATTCATCTCGTACTTTTCAGCAGAATTATGTAATTAGTTTTGTTGTTTACTTGCGTTTAGTGCTTCATTTATGTGTCAAAAGACTCAATGTGACGGGTACTGTACCACTTTTTGGGTTTGTTTTTTTGCTTTTGCATGGCAACTAAACATGCCTTTGGTAACGAGGATTGGGAATGTATAAAGGGATCAGGGCCCAACAACATTGTTTTTGCCTCCAAGGTCCCAAATCCTAAATGCCAAAAGTCCAATTCTTTTTAGTACCATTTTACTATATGGTGTTTAATTCTATTGTGCAAACTGCAAAATGATGAACAAAACACCAAAAAATTTTAGCAAAAAATAGGAACTAATCAGGCACTTAATATGATTAATTCAAGATTTTGTAGTCTTTATTTTTACTTCAGTGATCATTAGCCAGTTATGCAAAATTGCAACTCTCTCGCCTCGCCAAACGCAGCCGCGAGCTCACTCACACACAGAGTTGGTGCGCCGCCACCAAAGCACCAGCAGCTGATTCGTCCGCGCCGGTGCCCTCTCCACCTCGCGCACCACCTCGCCAACCTTGCAAAGCAACCGAATCGAGCAAGAGGAAGGACAAATCGTGGTTTCCGCCGCCGCCCGGAGTTCAGCCGCTCGTCGGTCGCGCCGTCCCACGCCCTCCTCTCCTCTCCGTGTCATGTAGGTACGCATGCTTCTCTCAGTTCACCTGAGCACCGCCGCCATGTGCTTGCGCGGTCGAACTCGTTACCCGTGCAAAACCCAGCCTAACCCTAACCCTAGGTCCATCTTGGTCTCGCGATAGCTTTTCGGGCTCGTCCTCCTATCTCGCCGTGGCGGATATGGAGCACCCGTGTCTTGCCGCCGCCAGCTGCGGCAGCCATTTGTTTGCCGCCATCGTCGCCGCCGTAGTTACTAACTACTAGTTACAGTTCATTCTAGGTTGCTTTTCCTAGCTCTTCGGATTCAACAAGTTGAGACGAAGCCATTGGTGCCGGGTCTCGTCGCAGTAAAACCCGCCGCCGGCAAGATCCGCTGGCGGACCCCCCCTGTCTCAATCTCTATGGCAAGCGGAGCCCAGCTGTCGATCCTTTTTCTTTTTACGGTTTTTGATTTTCAGAATATGTGTGTTACCTTGTGAAATTTGTGTAGATCTCAATATTTCTCCAAATATTGTAAAACAAGTTTTGTTGTGTTTGTTTTGAGTAGGTCTACAATTTAAAAATATAAGATGGCATTTTTGTCTATTTTAGGGGCAAAATAAAAAACAAGCTATATTCTATCTTTTGGGATTAGAAATGAACTGGGCAAAAAAAAAAAAGAAGCTATATTCTATCTTTTGGGATTAGAAATGAACTGGTTGCTGTTGGTAACCGACATACGGGGCGAAGGCACAGTTCTGAACTACATCAACCAAAATGATTCACATCTCAAGAGTTATTAAAATTAAAATGAAACTAGAATGTAACTGAGTTTAATTTTGATAATTTTTATTAAACTGATCTCTTCCAATTATTTTGGTGGTTACTGCTGTTTTCAAAATGCGTGGCTCTGATTTTTTTCTATTCCAAAGCATCGATCATGAAATTCACTTATTATATGTTTTGTGCTACATATATGTCCAACTCCACTAATTTCTACGAAACATTATGTTAGGTTTTTTTCTAGCTGTTGCATGATCATGAGATATAATTACTTTGGTTATGTTTTTCAGATACTGAACATCTTTTCATTTGCTTGGGTTGGGGTACAAGCATATGTCGTCGAGCTCTGTTGTCGGTTGCCTAGTGGCACCGGTGGACAGCTCAGAGCACAGCTCGTCTGCCATTGTCGCCAATGCCGTGAAGGGGTCGCACCTCCTGTTGATCAATGGGTATTCCCTGACCAAGGGATTTAAAATGGCAAATACATCAAATCAGACACGTTTAGCATCGGTGGCTATCTTTGGCATATCAGGTACTACCCTGATGGCGATGAAATAGAAAACACTGGTTGGATTTCCTTGTACCTGCACCTGCATCAACAGAATCCTACGGGCATCGATGCAATCATAAAGTTCAGTTTACTTGATAATGTCGGCGAACCTGTTCCAGCATATTTTCAAGGCGGCAGCACGATAAACACTTTGGGCTTTGACGGAGTAAACAATGCATGGGGAATTCCTGACTTCATTGAGAAGAAGGCCCTGGAGAAATCAGTTTGTCTGAAGGATGACTGTTTCAGAGTCAGGTGCGATGTCACCGTCCTGAAAGAGTTTTGCACAGAGGGCACCTCACAGTTTGTCTTGGTGCCACCATCAGATATGAACCAGCATTTTGGCCATCTCCTGTCATCTGGGGTGCAAGCTGATGTGACATTTGAAGTTGGCGGGGGGAGACATTCGCTGCTCACAGGCTTGTGCTTGGTGCTCGGTCCTCAGTCTTCATGGCAGAACTGTTTGGTCCGTTGAAGGAACAGAACACACATATACGGATTGATGATATGGAGCCAAGAGTGTTCAAAAGTATGCTGCACTTTATCTACACTGACTTTCTGCCTAAGATAGAGAGGCATGATACCTGCGCTATGGCTCAACATCTACTCGTAGCAGCTGATAGATATAATCTGAAGAGACTGAAGCTCATGTGTGAGCAAAAGCTCTGTAATGTCATCAACACTAGCACGGCGACGACTACATTGGTGCTTGCAGAGCAGCATGGCTGTAAAGGGCTCAAGGACGCATGCTTCAGGTTTCTCAAGTCATCAGGTCATCTAAAGAAGATCATGGATAGTGAGGAGTTTCAGTATCTGACAAGGAGTTGCCCCTCTCTTCTGAATGAACTGCTCGCTAACGTTGCTCCCTGATAGTGTGTATGCTGACATCGCTGGACAGTGCGCCGGCACTTGCTGCAGTGGGACACCTTGCTGTTATGCAAGAGATGACAGGGCCAGAGGAGGTAGCAGCTTGAGCGTTGGCTGTCAGCTGAACGCCATCCAGTTATCATGATTAGTTTCTTTGGTCGATGTTGGGGTGGGGGGCCTTAGTTGTTCCAAATCGAGTCCTGTGCTGAACTACATGATGGTGTTGGGCCCTACATGCAGTTATAAAGGGCAAGTGTGTGTGTGTGTTGTGGAGAGTAGTTGTGAGCCTCTGATGCTCAACTGTGGAAGCAATGGTGCCAGGCTTAATCCTTGGTACCACAGTCAGTTTAAGTCGGTTATCCAGTTTTCTAAATGAGTCATAACCTCTCCATCTTGTTTTGGAACGATCTCCTAAGTTTGGGAACGGAATGGAATAGAGGCAGGGACAGTACATGAATTGTACAGGAATCAATTTTGGAAAGATGAATAAAAATTCTCCCGTTCCAAACCAAGCGTAAATTTAGGCGGGACCGATAAAATTAGGAGAGAAGGAGCAGGTGCGCCATGTAGGTCGCCGTTGACTCCCTGTCGAGGAAGACTACAAAGCGCGGGTGCGGAGGCAGCACCTTTCCTCTTGCTCTTGCTCTTGCTCTTCTTCCTCCCAGAAATCAATTCGCTCTCGGCGCCCCCTCTTTCCCAAATACAATAAGGAATAGCTGTATGTATCTCTCTCCCTCGGTCACAGATTGGCTCCGCTTTCTTGCGGATTTAATTCAAGCTTGGCTGTTGCAGGGGAGGCAGAGAGTGCAGATTGATTGATCAGGAAGAGGAAGGAGAAGAACATCGCCACTCGCTGCTCCACTACGGTAGCTAGCTAGCCGAGGCGAGGACTCGCCCATACCCATGGCGTCCTCCTCGCGGGGCGGCGGCGGCGGGGTGCGCAGGATTAGGAGGATTCCCCACACCCAGACCGCCGTCAACCTCGGCGAGCCCATGTTCGACAGCGAGGTCGTCCCGTCGTCGCTTGTGGAGATCGCGCCCATCCTGCGTGTGGCCAACGAGGTCGAGGCCCGCAACCCACGAGTAGCCTACCTCTGTGAGTTTTTCCCCCTGCTGGTTGCTCCTTCTGCTTCCCTCTTCCTCTGCACTCAATCAGTCAGTCAATTCGGTCTCCAGGCCGCTTCTACGCCTTCGAGAAGGCGCATCGCCTCGACCCCACCTCCAGCGGCCGTGATGTCCGCGAGTTCAAAACCGCCCTGCTGCAGAGACTCGAGAGGGACAACGAACCCACGCTCAAGGGCAGGGTCAATGACAGTGACACCAAAGAAACGCAGAGTGTCTACCGACCACACTATACGTTTCTTATTACCAAATCGAACGAAGAAATCGACGATCCATCCTCATTCCTCAGGGCTGCGCTCACCAAAGCTTATCAAACTGCCGCCGTGCTCTTCGAGGTCCTCAATGCCGTCAGTGCCTCTGAGAAACGCCGGGTGTGGGAGCGTCCTCCGCCTCCCCCAACTTTCCTGCTTGAGCCGGAGCCAGGAGACAGTTCAAATGTGAGCTAGCCAACGTCATACATATAAAAGTATCGTTATTTATTACTAGCTTCTTGCCTCATGGACTGTCACTGCTCTAGACGTCTGGCCATCCGTGGATGCTAGAGCTTCGATATTCAACCCGTATCGATATACATCACATATTAATTTGTCCAGCTAGCTAGGGGAAAGTGAACGGAAAAAATGAAATAAAATTTTAGTTCTTTTGGAGTATTATAAAATTATATATCATGTGACAGTTTTAGCACCAACTGTTTTCAGCGTATAAACTTGTTATTTCAGAAACCTTTTCATTCACCGTCAAACACCGATATATGAGCGCAAGCTTATTGCTTAAGCTGCTGGTACTTTTTTTTTTAACAAATCCTCAACTTACACATGTTGATAGCCGCCTCCGGAGTTATCTTCCATAAATGGAGATGCGGTTGTGGAAACATCCCAGGGACTGTACACAGAGAGACAGAGACAGAGACAGTTCATGACGATTCTAGGTACGTATGCATGTGTGACTTCTGATAACTACAAATGAATTGTGTGATGTTTTAATGATTTGATTGAGGCAGCTACGGTAGGTCTACAATAATTCACAAAAGTTATATGCTTCACCCCAAATTTTCTATGTATGCCATTGGTCAGTTCAAATGTGAGCTAGCCAACGTAAGACATATAAAAGCAACAGGAGTAATTCATTAATTATGTATTTATTTTATCTGTAATCTCTAAAGTTTTCTTTTTGTTGTGCTCACAGAAATCTCAAATGAACTGCAAAAATTCCTTGTTCACAATGGAAAGCTGATCTAATCCTTGTCTCTGATTATTCCCTCTAGAAGCTAGCACTTCATAGCTTCTGAATTCAGGAATTTCATAATTAGTATTCTATTATAATGCTCAAAATCTAAACAATTTATTTTTCTTCAATATTCAATAATAAAAAAGAATTTACTGCCTCAATTGTCAAGAATTTACTGCCTCAATTGTCACAAGAAAATGTCTTATATAAATAGGAAATTTTCAGTATCAGTGTAGTAATATAATAGTCAACTACTAATATTGAGTTTCCATCAATTGTTTTAATGCTAGGATCACCATTAGAGAATGACACATCATCCCCATGCATCACAACTGGTTAGATATGAAAATGCGGTGTTGCACCGATCCACCATGTCACTACCTAATAAAAAAAAATATTTCTCGAAC
Organism: Hyparrhenia diplandra; assembly: GCA_015847255.1. Classification (NCBI taxonomy): domain Eukaryota; kingdom Viridiplantae; phylum Streptophyta; class Magnoliopsida; order Poales; family Poaceae; genus Hyparrhenia; species Hyparrhenia diplandra. The sequence goes on from JADLZK010013094.1 coordinate 310,340, forward strand.
ATGCAGGAGAGCTGCGTATCATTGTATTAATAGAAGAAAAGAGAGTCATACATAGACCCCTACCACACACACACACCCAACACTATGAAGCCACTAGAGAACCGGTTAAGAAATAGCAAGGCTAATTACGAGTCAAAGAAAACCCAAAGACTTGCTTTTAAATTGAACAAATGTTGTCCTTGATTGCAATTATGGTCAATTTGATAATCAAAGCTATTTTTTTCCTTAGTCTAAAATTCATAACAAATTATTTATTTTTAATACATGACAGAAATATGGAGCTCAACATCCTAGAGCGCATAGTTAATGAAAATGAAGAACCAAGCCCTTTAGATTTTGCACTTCTACATAGCATCACGTAAAATTTCGGAGAAGAAAGAAATTGGTAGAGGCGGATGTGGAATTGTTTACAAGGTAATTTAGTCTTTTATGCCAGCAAACCTTCAAATTTCCTCACTGCATATAAAAATTTGATATGATGCTTATGTTTGTGCTAACAAGATGATTTAAACAGGGCATCCTTCGAAGTGGGGCCGTTGCTGTGAAGAAGCTTCATAATGCCCAGACAATTAAAGACAAGATGTTTCATCGGGAGGTTAAAAGTTTGATCTCGGTTAAGCACCCAAATATAGTACGATTTCTTGGTTACTGTTCTTTTACAAAAAGAACAAGCGATGACTTGGAAGCAGGAATTATAATGGTTGATATACGAGAAAGGTTGCTCTGTTTTGAATACATAAGAAATGGCAGCCTTGACCAACATCTTTCAGGTATATTAATGTAGTGACCACTTAAAAGCCATTTGGTTTGAGAAATAGTGTGTGGTTCCTTATCTTCTCGATCGTTCATTATTTTTTATAGAATATAAAAAGTAATAAGCATGGATAGAGTCATTCCACTACAATTCATGAGATGAACTTATGTTGGACTATCTCATCTTGAATGTAATGGTTTATCGGACCAAACATCCCAACATGACCACATTTTTTATAGAATATATACTTATTTCCTTAATCACATCATCATCCCGTTTCTTCTACTTTTAAAGACACATTCAGTTAATAATCAACAATATAGACCATAAAAAACGAAACCCTCCAATATTAATTTTTTTTCTCTATAGTGGTTGGCATTCTAGGTAGTCTACCAACCATAAAACCTAAAACATCCCTACGAGAGCCTCCCTTACTAGTTCCTATGCTAGAAGCATTCATAGGTTTTCATGGGTTCCTTGTGCAAACCATAATTAAGCTAGATTTTTGTGGGGATCTTCATGGTAAACCTTTGGTGTGGTATAGATTTGCGCCAACATTTAGTAATCATAAATCAAATATTTGATGGCTATCACTTTCTAAAATACTAGGTTCTCATCTTTTATTTCTTCAGATGAATTGAGGGGCCATGAATGGCAAACACGCTACCAAATAATTACCGAATTTGCGAGGGTTTGCATTATCTTCATGAGGACAAGGGCATCATTCACATGGATCTCAAACCGGGCAACATACTACTAGATCATCTCATGGTGCCCAAAATTTCAGATTTTGGTCTATCTAGACTCGAAAGTGACTCACATACTACAACTACACGCCTCATAACACAGTAAGTTCCAAAATCATTCATACGTATGAAATATTTATTATGTCATGTGTATCAAACTGTTGTATTATTGTGCAGAGGATATACCGCTCGAATATATTTCAGAAACAAAGCGACTAGCAAGTCGGACATATATAGTTTGGGTGTAATAATTATAGAGTTGGTATTTGGAAGTAGAATGAAGCCCAATATTACTAAAGTAAGACAAACAATCTAATCACCGTTGTATATTTTTCAATTCTCATAATCATTTCTATATATGTGGCTACGAATTTCAAGAGCTATTGGTAGTAAGTACATAAGTATGGTGCTACGGACCATGTCCTTCAAGGATACAGATATGCTTGTGTCGCAGTTTGAGACCAAGTAATGAAGTATCACCAAAGTGAGGCATTGGATAACCTCCTAGAGATGAGAATTGTTTTGTTCTTAATTTTTATGGTGGTGGTGGTGGGGGTGTGTGTCTTTAATTAGTACTTTAATTGTGAACATGGCAGGTACTTAGAAGGTGGAATCACCGCTGGATTAAATCAATGAAACAGTCATCGGTGGCTTACCAACAAGTGAAAAAGTGTCTCGAGTTGGCCCTAAGATGCACACAAGATGACCCGACGAATAGACCTGATATATCGGATATAACAGATGAGCTGAAGGAAATAGATACTACAGATGGCCAAACCCAAATCCAGGTAATTAAGGGCATATATATGCTCCTTAACAAAACCTAAACAATGTTAGATTTGCATGCATCAATAATAGCCGTGGTAAACCCATGTGTATTATCTAATGCAGATAAGCCCTCGTTGCTTGGAGGACATCCTTTGTATTGAGCCGCTAGAAATACACATCGCCTTTGAGGACTTCGAGGTATCGCACTCAATAGAGTTGACTAATGATACAGATGATTACATTGCCTTTGTCACAAAGCCGGGGCAAGGTATCACACTGAGCCGACAGAGGCGTCGTCCCACCACGATCCAAGTGCAATGTCACCCTAGCAATGCAAGCAAGGTTCAAGGCGAGTGCCAAATAAGCACTACACTGAGGTGATCACTGTGCAGAGCACCAGAGTTGACAATGGAGCTCTTACTGCTACAGATATAACCGCTGACATGTTCAGTGACAGTGAGGAGAGTAATGTGGTTGATGAGGTGAACGTGATGGTTGTTTTGGCACACCAGAATTGGCAGAAGAAGAAGAAGAATCCTGAAGAATGTGACCGTATAATTACTAGTAGTACGGTGATATTTTTTTTATATATATATTTTGCGACTGTGGTATCTCAAACAGTTTATAATACATATACAGATAGAAATATGTTTTGCCTGATGGACCCTATTGGAAAAGGAAATTCATGGTAAGCACAAAGCGATGCCTCATTCTTTTTGTCCTGAATGAACAACATGTGTTGCTATTAATACATCAATAGAAGAAGACAATGGCCCTGATTGGAAGTTTTTATCCCTTATCCAAGAATTGATTATTTTTAATCTGATCATGAATTTTAATCAGCTGTGGTCTAAAGAACCTACAGTTTGTATAATGAGGGTGTTTGGCACTCTTGATTAATTAGTGTAAAATGAGTTGTATGCTCTGAGAGTGATGATGATAGCTTATTTTCTGACTGAATAATTAAGATCCCTATACATGATTTGTGGCTTATAGAAATTGGAAGTATAGATGCCAATCATCAAAGATTAAAGGTAAAGATGTCAGACTGGAGCGAGTAGATAAAACAAGTCCATGACTGACGCTAACGTTGCAAAATCAGAGACTCATTGCAGCAGCAGAGGAGCAAATCTTAACACAGAGGAAGGGAGCGCGCGCACGTACCGAACTCGGCGCTTCCGCAGTCGACGTCGAATCCGCCGCCGACGTCCTCCATGTACCCAACTCGGCGCTCCCTTCCTCTGTCTTAGGATTTACTTACTCCAAGCACGGTGCCGCCCAGGCCTGCACAGCACACGTTCTGACGTCCGCTCGCAGTGCCTACTATTCCACGAGGGCCAAGGATGGAGCAGGGCTAGCGAGCCGGGGAGGCCGGAGGCGGGGTCCGGAGATTGGCGCGGCAGCGGCGTTGCGCGGGGAAGTGCGCCGCGGTCCAGCTGCCGGCGGCCGGACCAAAGAGTTGAAGCGAGCAGAGGAGAGAATTCTTGTCCAGGCCTTGGTGCCTTCCCCACCAGCGTCATCCGGCCCAGTTACCATAGTTTGTTGGGCTTAATTCCTGCCCATTTCATTTCCCGTCAACGTTGCCGGGGGATGGATGGATCCAGCGCGCGCCCGCGGCAGTGTGCCCGCCCTGGTTCCTGTGCGCGTTCAGCATTTCCAAGGTCAGCGTTCGTGCTTCCTCCATTCATCCTACCTCCGTCTTTCATCCTTTCCTTGTATTGACTGTTGCTCATGTGCTTCTGCCACCTTCGTCAGCTCTGCTCTGATTATGGATGTGGCTCTTGGCCACACAAAACGGCCTACAGCTAAACCAGGACACGATTACACCAGCAATAACAATAATGCAGAGTAGAAGAACAACGAAACTAGCTGGTTTAGTATCTACTACCTGTTCATCAGATAATAATATACGATTCATGTCTTGCTCACCTGAATTGTGCAATATCGTGTGACATCAGATGATGTGCTAGCTGCAGGAAAAGCTAGGCATGCTCGCTTAACCCTTTCTTTGCCTTCCTTGAGCACAACGTTGACAATTATTTAAAAAATAAAAGCGCGTAACGCGCTGACGAATGAATCGAGAGTCGACATCGCTTCCTCGTTCGCTCAGTCTCGACGATGTCCATTCCCCAAGAACATCAGAAATCGCCAACGTTCCGTTCCGCTTCTCTCAGCCCCCACCGCCGGTCGCCGCAGCACGGCTGATCAAATCGTCCCACGTCTCCTTCACCAGGATGTCGGGAAGCGGAAGATGGACCAGGCAGACATCGGCGTTGGTGCCGGCGTTGGCGCCAACAGGCAACCTCACCAGCCGGTTGAAGGTGCGGGCGGCTTCTCGGAGATGGTGGACACGCAGTTCGTCATGATGCGCACCACCATGCGTGAGAAGATGTAAGTTTTAATTTGTAGCCTTTGGTATATATAAAAAAAATCCAAATCCAAATTTGGGACTCTACAGCCTTGACTTCCACGATCACAAGTTCAGTCTCCAACCGAATGGGATTGGAGGAGATTGGTGGGGAATTTCCAGCGAATTGGAGACTAGTTGTGCTCTTTTTGTGGCTGTCTGGAATGCTAAACAGGGAATCCAAGTTTTTTTTTTTTTTTTTTAATGGAACCAAGGTTTCTGAAGTGTGCCCGTATCAATATTTTCCGGGATACTTAATTTCCTAATTTCCGTGATGAACTGATGACCAAGGCGACAACGGAGTTTTTACACTTAGTACTACTTGTGTATGTATGTTACTGAACTAGTGGAATTCCCAGCGCGTTGCTTTGCGGGTTTGCAAAAAGTAATTTTAACCTAGCTAAGAGGAATTTAAAAGTAATTTCAATAATGAACTAAAGAAAAGACATTATGTTAATCTTAGATCTTCAACTTCATCAAAGAAAACATAAGGAGGATAATATTTAGAACTTAATGTATAACATAAAAAAATCTAGAGGAGTATCTACTTACATGTTTATCAATCTAAATGGAAATCGCACAATGAAGAGCATCCATCATTAAACAATAACTTCCAAATCCAAACAAAAATAATGGTCGCTGAATTTTTTTTTTTGGCATTGCAGCCCATCGTCAGGAGGCCTTTTTTCTTCCATTGTTGTGCATGGCGGGTGGCGGCATATGCATCATGCCTCTGTGACTTCAAGTCTCGGACGTGGAGCCTATACATGATTAATATTGGTAAGTAGTAGGATCTGAACTTGATCAAAGACTTGAAGGTGAAAAGGAAGAAGAGCTTCACCTGGGCACACATACGTGAGATGATGTTTGACAACGGGAGGAGGAGCTGCCATGCGTTCAGCATTGGGAATGTAGAATGAAGTCAGCCTGCGATTCCCACGACAGAGGAGATGCTTTTGCGGTGCTTTCAACTGGGAGATTGATGGCAGCGATTATCCATGCTGAACACACATATGATATGGCTGATGGCGAACTGCTTTGAGAGAATGATGGTGCACTTGCCAACAGGGCTCTCGAAAACATCAGCGTGGGATGGAGGAGGTACATGACAGTGACACTATTTATAGATGGAGCAAGGTAGCTGAGAGGTCTTGCGGCAAGAGAGCTGCTGCTTGTTGAGCTTCCGATTATTGCTAGTGCAATTGACAACTCATGGTGGAAATTAAAATAGACTCTAGTGGAAGGCCAGTTTTCAGTAGGCATTGAGCGTGTGCCATGGCATTGTTGGGCTGGTTACGTGATGAATGCCAAGTGAGTTGTAGGGTCAGCAATGGAGGCGTAGTGGGAAGTGGAACATTGTAGTGGGTGTTCGGTGACGTGTGACGTGGACCAATGGGAAGGCTGAGAATTCCTAATTTACCTCCTAGTGGGGGATAGGCTTATTGGAGTTTTAGATTCCCTTTGAATTCATTAGGAGTTGCACATAAATTTCCATACTAGTTGAATCCACCCCCTGCTGGTTTCGTGAACCCAATACAAGGTAAAACTTGTGCCCATATCAACTATTCCAGTATGACACAAGAGTTATTTCCAAATTACCTAGTTGGCAATGGATATATTGTACTTATTAGTAACTACTATACTCATGTTATTGTCTTCCTTTCTTATGAGGAATTGCACATAATTTTTTACACTAGTTGAATTCTAGTACAAAACCCCTGTACCTCAGCATTTTTTAGTGCAATGTGCCTGATTTTTAAAAAAAAAAAAAAAATGCATGTGGCTGATTTTTTTGAACCCTGTAGAAGGTATGGGACTGGGGTTTTGTCTATTCTTAAGGATATTCAAGTTATTGAGTTCCTTTTCTATTTTGAAATTAGTTTAATCACCTTCCTAAGCACCCAAAGTTTAGGTTAGTGACTAATTTTTTTCACATGCGTAGAACATGTATATGACTTACTTTATTTAATATTGTTCTTAAACTTAAATTGGCAGATTCAACTATATAGGAAGAAAAACCGTCATCAGCTGAGTGGAGGAAGCGGTTGCCAGAACTGGCAAAGCGGCTTGAGGAGATCTTGTACAAAAGATTCCCAAACATGGTATTGCTAACCCCTTCCCTTTTAGTTCTGCAAAGCTTTAGTCTACTAGAGTTCAAGTACATTTCCGGGGAGCAAAAGTAAATCTTGCTATTTCACCCTTTCGGTTGTTTGATCATGGTATTGTTTGAGCAGATTGACTACTGCAATATGATGAAGGAACCATTTGAGCCACAATTGCAGTTTGCCATTAAGACCTTGTCCGATCAGAACAAACAAGGAAACCCACAAGTGGAAAGGCAGACACCACCTTCATCCAGCTCAAATCTGGTATATCTTTGTGCATTTTATTTTTTAAATCAATACTTTAACCTTCTTCATTTAACCTAAAATTTACCAGACCAAACTATTTACCATTTTGACCCTCACAATCAACACCATATTGTAGTGGCAAATAATATGATGTTGCGATGGGTAGTTTTTGGCTGGATAATTTGTAGTGGCATATAATGAAAAACTTCCTGAAATTGAATAGTGGTTTGCAACCCCCTCCCTCTGTACGTGCTCCTTTATTTGTCAAGAAGGGATGGAAGATGAGACATATCTAATCTCCACTGTTGTGTCACACTACTGCAATAGAATGCTGATAAGATCTCGGCCGATCCGAGTATGGAAGATATCCTTTATTTTACCTCCTGCATGATCTTTGACTCAGTCAGGTATACTTATTACTGTAGAAGAGAAATTATAATAGTATATAATTATTAAGAGAAACTCTAGCAGTATAGCTATTAAGAGAAATTCTAGCAGTGGATTAGTGCAGTTTCATCTGTTCATATTTATGGTAGCAGTAGCAGATTATGGGGTGTTTGGTTTAGGGACTTTTTAGTCCTTGGGACTAAAAAATCCCTTTTAGTCTCTACCAAACCAAGCGAGGGGACTTTTTGAGACTTTTTCTCTATTAATTAGTCCCTAAAATTACCTATTAGAGAGTCTTTTTTTAAAAGTTCCTTGGATTAAAAAGTTTAGTCTCTAGGAACCAAACAACACCTATATAATAAGTCAATTGGTTCCAAGTTCCAACTGGTTGTTGACTTGTGAGCTCAGGTTTGAATGTCAGCCTTAAGTTAGTATCAGTTTGTAACTCATCAGTCTTGCAAGAATTTTCAATTCCTTTTTTCTCGTTCTTGGTAGATCTTATTCGCTTATGACTTTTCATACTGAAATGCATTTATTTTCATTGTTTCCATGTTTTTTAGGAAAATCATTGTTTCCATGTAGTAGCCGGTGATTTTTGGTTGCTTTAGGTCAGTCCCGGTGGGAGTTTCATTAGAGTTTCATTTGCATTTAATGAGCTGCCATGTAGGCATTTTGGATGATGTGGCACCGTATTTAAGAAGAGAGAGAAGAAATGAGTGTCATGGGGATGAAACTCTCTTGGCACAAATACCAACCCCTCTATGAGTCATGAAATTTAATGGGTATGAAACTATAGAATGAAACCCTCACTCTCAATGGAGAGTTTCATTTTTTCTACATGACGGGCTTTCTTTGGAAACAACGCTTATGAAACTCTCCACTGAGACTCAAGCCTTATAATACTTCATATTTTACGAATTCTTGGTTATGCTATGAAGTTAATGTTCGTCTCATTTATTTCACTCTTATGGCAAAAATGAACTTTATCTGGGCAGTCCATATTCATTAATGAACTTTATCTTTTGACAGTTTGGGCATTCCCCAACAATTCAAGACCTGCGTATCGAGGAGCTCGAAAAGAAGGTGGACTCCATGGCTAAGAAGATCGAGGACCTTGGAAAGACGGTGGTCGCCATGGCTGGGAAGATTGACGAGCTCAATAGAAGCCTTAGAAGCCACGTTCACATCATTGCTACAACAGCTTGTCATGTTCTCCTACGTTCATTGCAGCAGCTTGGTCTCTTCAATTTATTGAACTCTTCTTGACGAGTCATTTGTATGGTTATTATGATGAATGCGACCTCATATCATAATATGCCAAGGAAATGTTTCTGATAAACTTTCATCAAAAAAAAAAAAAGTTTCTGATAAACAGCAGCGGTTAGGAGAAAACTGCTGGATGATTGACAGCGAAAAATTTCACAGTTTCTGGATCTGTAAGAAAAGGTCATCATCCTTAGCTTCCCAAACAGAAATTAGAAACATCAATGATTTTTTTACATAGGGTTTTACTACGGTACACCCAAGTGACTATGAGCCGTTCATTTGTTTTGACGGACGATTATAATCAGTTATTACCTCCTAGGAGGTAATAGATGAAATATATATTTATTTAATTTCTTATTAGGTAACATACGATACATAAGGAAAGTTTAGATTGGGAAAATCTTTTTTTTTTTTTTTTTTTTCCAAGATTTAGTTGACACATGCATGATGCGTATAGTAAATCATTTTGACTTTGTAAGTAACTTTGGACTGATATATTTTGACTATCATGTAATTTTTGTATGTCACGACACACTTCATTTTACATGTGTACTATGTGATTAGCGTAGATGTACATAATTACCGTATCAGGCGAGCAGGTAATTAATTGGAGTGAATAACATATTATTACTTACAAGAATATAACTGTTCTTTTTTTGTTTTTAATTATAATTTTTTATCGATGAATATTTCTAATGTGTGAACCCCAACTAGATTGTCAAACTTTTGAAAATCTCCACACCGATAGCAATAGTACGAAATTTTGAAAAGCTCCACGAAAAAGGAAGGGAGGCCACGACTCCACCAGCGTACGTAATCAACGTGTATATGTGCCGAACCACCGTAATTAGGGGGATGCGGCAGTATTTTTGTTTCTTTTCCTGTATTAATTAAGTAATTAAGGAATTCAAAATTCTAAAAAATCAAGGGCTAAGATTTACTTGAAATATTACCTCCTAGCAAGTAAAAAGTGTACCTTAGCATTGCCCTTTTACATAAGCATTTTGATTCGTGACCTCAATTCAAGGATAACCTAACATAGTATAAATAGAGATAACACAAGTTCAGTAGCCGTTGTTAATTCAAGGATAACATAAGCATTTTGGAACTTTTAAAGTTTGCTATCATTGTCCTCATCTCTCGAGCCGTGAAAAGCATAGATCAACTACTTCACATGTTATTCTGCTGCTAGTAAATGCTAATGCTAATGCTAATGCTGCCGAGTGCTGAGATCAACTCGTAACTTAGCAAGCCAAGTCTTTTAATTAACCGGCAGTTAGCCCTTCAAAAAATTAACCGGCAATTAGCCCTTCAAAAATTAACCGTCAGTAACCCTACCCGTAATTTCGTTCTTCGTTTCACCGGTTGCGTTGTACAATCCCGAGGCCACGGAGAGGACTGTGCGCTGGCAGTTTAAGACAAGGTTTAGGTCAAACATTGAGAATATAAATCATCAATAACTTTTACGTTGTTGAGTTTGTGAATGTGAAACCTATATGAATAGATTTGTCTTAGAAAAATATTTTCATAAAAGTATACATATATCACTCTTTAATAAATATTTTTATAATAACAAGAGGTCAAAGTTGTGTTTTGAAGACCGTGTCGCTGTACTAAACGTCAAGCTTTTTGGGTACGGAGGGAGTACACCTCAAGCAGAGCAGCGAGGGTTGCGACAGTAGAGAATAGAGATGGGGCTAGAGAGGACGTGGTAACGAGGATTGGGTATGTATAAAGGGATCAGGGCCCAACATACTTTTTTCTTCCTCCAGGGTCTCAAATCCTAAATGCCAAGAGTCTAATTTTTTTAGTACCATTTTACTATATGGTGTTTAATTCTATTGTGCAAAATGATGAACAAAACACCAAAATTTTTTGGCAAAAAATAGGAACTAATCAGGCCCTTAATATGATCATTAGCCAGTTATGCAAAATTGCAAATTCGTTGCTAATTGCAAGGACCTGTGGGCCTTCCCAGGGCCGACAGTCCCTGTCCATGGTCCGTGGCGTGGTCAGCTATCGCCGACGCGTGGAACGCCACGCGCCAACTCGCCCTCTCCCTCGCTTCCTCCGCTCTCTCTCGCCTCGCCAAACGCAGCCGCGAGCTCACAGAGCTGGTGCGCCGCCACCAAAGCACCAGCAGCTGATTCGTCGCGCCGGTGGCCTCTCCACCTCGCCAGCCTTGTAGCAACCGGAATCGAGCAAGAGGAAAGACAAATCGTGGTTTCCGCCCGCTCGCCGGAGTTCAGCCGCCGTCGGTCCGCGCGTCGCGCGTCCTCCTCCTCTCCTCTCCGTGTCATGTAGGTACTCATGCTTCTCTCAGTTCACCTGAGCGCCGTCGCCATGTGCGCGCGGTCAGAACTCGTTGCCGTGCAAACCAGCTAGCCTAACCCTAACCCTAGGTCCGTCTTGGTCTCGCGTAGCTTTCGCGCTCGTCCTCCTATCTCGCCGTGGCCGGATATGGAGCACCCGTGTCTTGCCGCCGCTGTTTGCCGCCATCGTCGCCGCCGTAGTTACTAACTATTACCTCAATTCCAAATTATAAGTGCTTAGCTAGGTGCATAGCAAAAGAAATGTATCTAAAAAAGCCAAAACGCCTTATAATTTAGAATGGAGGGTACTAGTTAGAGTTCATTCTAGGTTGCTTTTCCTAGCTCTTCGGATTCAACAAGTTGAGACGAAGCCATTGGTGCCGGTCTCGTCGCAGTAAACCTCGCCACTGGCAAGATCCGCTGGCCAGACCCCCGCCCCTGTCTCAATCTCTATGGCAAGCGGGGCCCAGCTGTCAGTCCTTTTTTCTTTTTACGGTTTTTTGATTTTCAGAATATGTGTGTTACCTTGTGAAATTTGTGTAGATCTCAGTTTTTCTCCAAATATTGTAAAACAAGTTGTGTTGTGTTTGTTTCGAGTAGATCTACAATTTAAAAATATGAGATGGCATTTTTGTCTGTTTTAGGGGCAAAAAAAAACTATATTCTCTCTTTTAGGATTAGAAATGAACTGGTTGCTGTGGGTAACCGATGTACTGGGCGAAGGCACAGTTCTGAACTACATCAACCAAAATGATTCAGGTCTCAGAGTTATTAAAATTAAACTAGAATGTAACTGAGTTTGATTTAATAATTTTTATTAAACTGATCTCTTCCAATTATTTTGGTGGTTACTGCTGTTTGCAAAATGCGTGGCTCTGATTTTTTTTCTATTCCAAAGTATCGATCATGAAATTCACTTATTGTATGTTTTGTGCTACATATATGTCCAACTCCACTAATTTCTACGAAACATTATGTTAGGTTTTTCTAGCCGTTGCATGATCATGAGATATAATTACTTTGGTTATGTTTTTCAGATACTGAACATCCTTTCACTTGCTTGGGTTGGGGTACAAGCATATGTCGTCGAGCTCTGTTGTCGGTTGCCTAGTGGCACCGGTGGACAGCTCGGAGCACAGCTCGTCTGCCATTGTCGCCAATGCCGTGAAGGGGTCGCTGATGAGGGACATCAAATAGATGAATCATGAACATTCAAGTCCCTTCATGAATATCAACTCAAACTTGATTTTGATACTAAGTGTTAGAAGAGAAATCTGATTTTACTACCAAGATCAAGAATTCAAATTGAGTTTTAACTCTATGCCTCATGAAGGATTACTTAATTAAGAAGAATATGATGTCATGGCATATGTCATATATATTGCTAGAAAGTGCTAGGATGTCCTACAAGTTATCTTTTAGTTGTCCATGAGTAATATATGAGTTGTTATCACATAGGTGATAGGTTGTATGCTAGTTGTCATCTAGTAAGCTATTAGTTGTCATATTAGTTGTGTTTGAGTTGTCCAAGGCCTTAGAGCCTATAAATAGAGGCCATGTCCTCATGTATTGGAACTTGTTTTGTATTCCCTATCATATGAATAGAACTCTATGTTTCTATCTAAGATCTTGGACTAGATCTTGTTCTTGAGCTTTGGATTAAGCTCTTGCTATCCGTGGATTCGGATTGCTGTCCGTGGATTCGGACTGCCCTTAGGGCGTTATCTACTAGCACGTTGAAGTTGTTCTTTCAACATATTGTGCTAATTCTACATATCAGCACCTTGGAGTTGATCCTCCAAACTAGTGTGCTGCATCAGTCGCACCTCCTGTTGATCAATGGGTATTCCCTGACCAAGGGATTTAAAAATGGCAAATACATCAAATCAGACACGTTTAGCATCGGTGGCTATCTTTGGCATATCAGGTACTACCCTGATGGCGATGAAATAGAAAACACTGGTTGGATTTCCTTGTACCTGCACCTGCATCAACAGAATCCTACGGGCATCGATGCAATCATAAAGTTCAGTTTACTTGATAATGTCGGCGAACCTGTTCCAGCATATTTTCAAGGCGGCAGCACGATAAACACTTTGGGCTTTGACGGAGTAAACAATGCATGGGGAATTCCTGACTTCATTGAGAAGAAGGCCCTGGAGAAATCAGTTTGTCTGAAGGATGACTGTTTCAGTCAGGTGCGATGTCACCGTCCTGAAAGAGTTTTGCACAGAGGGCACCTCACAGTTTGTCTTGGTGCCACCATCAGATATGAACCAGCATATTGGCCATCTCCTGTCATCTGGGGTGCAAGCTGATGTCACATTTGAAGTTGGCGGGGAGACATTCGCTGCTCACAGGCTTGTGCTTGGTGCTCGGTCCTCAGTCTTCATGGCAGAACTGTTTGGTCCGTTGAAGGAACAGAACACACATATACGGATTGATGATATGGAGCCAAGAGTGTTCAAAAGTATGCTGCACTTTATCTACACTGACTTTCTGCCTAAGATAGAGAGGCATGATACCTGTGCTATGGCTCAACATCTACTCGTAGCAGCTGATAGATATAATCTGAAGAGACTGAAGCTCATGTGTGAGCAAAAGCTCTGTAATTTCATCAACACTAGCACGGCGACGACTACATTGGTGCTTGCAGAGCAGCATGGCTGTAAAGGGCTCAAGGACGCATGCTTCAGGTTTCTCAAGTCACCAGGTCATCTAAAGAAGATCATGGATAGTGAGGAGTTTCAGTATCTGACAAGGAGTTGCCCCTCTCTTCTGAATGAACTGCTCGCCAATGTTGCTCCCTGATAGTGTGTTTGCTGACATCGCTGGACAGTGCGCCGGCACTTGCTGCAGTGGGACACCTTGCTGTTGTGCAAGAGATGACAGGGCCAGAGGAGGTGGCAGCTTGAGCGTTGGCTGTCAGCTGAACGCCATCCAGATATCATGATTAGTTTCTTTAGTCGATGTTGGGGTGGGGGCCTTAGTTGTTCCAAATCGAGTCCTGTGCTGAACTACATGATGGTGTTGGGCCCTGCAGTTATAAAGGACAAGTGTGTGTGTGTGTGTGTGTTGTGGAGAGTAGTTGTGAGGGTGATGGTCTAGATGTAGGAGGGGTGTGTCTAGCAATTGTGAGCCTCTGATGCTCAACTGTGTAAGCAATGGTGCCAGGCTTAATCCCTGGTACCACAGTCAGTTTAATTCGGTTATCCAGATTCCTAAATGAGTCATAACCTCTCCATCTTGTCTTGGAACGTGCGTGGGCTAAATGGTGCTGCACACAGGGAGTTGGTACGGGAGGTCACCTGGAGTGTCCGACCTTCTATGGTTTTGCCTCCAGGAGACAAAAATCAGTACTATCACCATTTTCTCATTTTTGGTAGATCTTATTCGCTTATGACTTCTCATATTGAAATGCATTTATTTTCATTGTTTCCATGTTTTTTTTGGGAAAAACATTATTTCCATGTAGTAGCCGGTGGTTTCCGGTTGCTTTATAATGTTTCGTACTTTACGAATTCTTGGTTATGCTATGAAGTCAATGTTTAGTCCCATTTATTTCACCCTTATGGCAAAAATGAACTTTATCTGGGCAGTCCATATTCATTCATGAACTTTATCTTCTGACAGTTTGGGCATTCCCCAACAATTCAAGACCTGCGTATCGAGGAGCTCGAAAAGAAGGTGGACTCCATGGCTAAGAGGATCGAGGACCTTGGAAAGACGGTAGTCGCCATGGCTGGGAAGATTGACGAGCTCCAAAAGAAGCCTTAGAAGCCATATGCCTAGTTTAATTTAAATACCTTGTGGCTAAGTTCACATCGTTGCTACAACAGCTTGCCATGTTCTCCTACGTTCATTGCAGCAGCTTGGTCTCTTCAATTTATTGAACTCTTCTCGACGAGTCGTTTGTATGGTTATTATGGTGAATGCGACCTCATATCATAATATACCAAGGAAATGTTTCTGATAAACAGCAGTGATTAGGAGAAAACTGCTGGATGATTGACAGCGAAAATTTCAGTTTCTGGATCTGTAAGAAAAGGTCATCATCCTTGGCTTCCCAAACAGAAATTAGAAACATGAATGATGTTTACATAAGCATTTTGATTCGTGACCTCAATTCAAGGATAACCTAACATAGTATAAATAGAGATAACACAAGTTCAGTAGCCGTTGCTAATTCAAGGATAACATAAGCATCTTGGAACTTAAAAGTTTGCTATCATCGTCCTCATATCTCGAGTCTTGAAAACCATAGATCAACTACTTCGCATCTTCTGCCTTCCATGTTGTTGGTTTTGTTGTCATCCTCATCACTTTCCAAACGCTGTAGAAGGGAGAGATAGTCAGGCAGTACTTTCAGCACAAATCTAATATCAACAGAGAAAACTAGCTGCACTTCTAAACATGTCAATCTTTTTAGCCATGTATATCATAGCATGACAAAAAACTAGCAAGACAGGAATCACCATTCCATCATATTCCTTTCTAGCAAGGACCTCTGGAGTGATGTAAGCGTTCATTTATCGGCCAGCTGCTTACTGAAGTTTATAATCTGCAATAGCATGGAGAAACCAACATCACATATCTTTACCCGAGGTGCTATAAGGCAAAATCTAAATTATTAGCATTGATTAACAATACAGAATAAATTAAAATATTTCAGGGTCCAGGTGCTAAACTTAGATGGGTCAATTTACAGTTCAATATCCCAAATGGTAGGAGGGCCTGACAACCTCGAGTTTGCAGGCTTCAGACTGCAACGCACGTTCGAGAAAAAAGTTTGCAGGCTTCAGACAGACACACTTTTGCTTCAGACAGTACCTATTTCTACTAGCTCAAGGCCGTGACCAACCAAGTTATGTTGATTTGATTTAAGAAAATGATAAATAAGCTCTTGAAAATAACATGTAGCCAGATCCACGTTTCTCCATCCATCAGTTAAGAATAACATGCTGCTCCTCTGCGGCTGCGGTGTGCTCTGGTTCAGGAAGCTCGCGCTCGCCTTCAGGTCTGCCTCCAGCTCCAGGTTGCTGTCCCTCATCTGCAGATTGTCTGCATGAATAAAAAGTTCAGCTTCTTGTCAGACATTGACTGCAGTTTAATGATGAATCATCAATGTATTCCTAATTCCATGGTTTCAAGCAAGCTTTACAGAAATGAGAAGTATCCAACAAGACACAGACACCAACACTTTTTTAGACATTATTTGCACACTGAAACCAGCACTGGTAATTCATGTCGTGGTGGATGTTCTTGCAACATACAGAGGGTTTTGTCAGGAAAAAATCAAATAACAGGAGAGTAAACTAGTTGTCTGACTTCTAAACATGTTAAACTGAGATGGGTCAGTTTACAGTTCAATATCCCAAATGGCGGCGGTCTTCACACAGTTAACATGAGCAATACTGAAGTGCACCGGCATCGTGCTCCGCGACATCGACCTCAGACGTGATGATGATGATGATGGTGACGGTGTCCCGATCGACTCATGCCGCGGCGTGCGCGTGCGCGGTCTCCGCGTGCAGAACGCGCAGCAGATGCACGTGACGGTGTCCCGAACCCACGGCGTGCGCGTGTCGGGTCTCCGCATCCAGGCGCCCGACGGCAGCCCCAACACGGACGGCATCCACGTGACCATCCAGAGCTGCCGCATCGGCACCGGCGACGACTGCATCTCCATCGTCAACGGCAGCTTCGGCGTCAAGATGCGCAACATCGACTGCGGTCCAGGACACGGGATCAGCATCGGGAGTCTCGGCAAGGGCGGCGCGTTCGCGGCGGTGTCCGACGTGACGCTGGACGGCGCAAGGATCGGCCGTGGCGCGCAGAACGGGGTCAGGATCAAGACGTGGCAGGGCGGCGCCGGGTACGTCCGCGCCGTCCGGTTCGCCGACGTCGTTATGGATGGCGTCGATCACCCCATCGTCATCGACCAGTTCTACTGCGACGTGCCGCCTGGTGCTGACAGGCGCGGCAGCCAGTGCGCCAACCAGACCTCCGCCGTCGCCGTCTCCGACGTGTCGTATCGCAACATCAGCGGCACGTCGCGACGCGCCGAGGCTATCCGGTTCGCCTGCAGCGACGCCGTGCCGTGCACCGGCATCGTGCTCAGAGACATCGACCTCAGACGTGAGGATGATGATGGTGGTGAGGTGCAGACCGTGTGCAACTGCGCCGTTGGGTTTGACTACGGTCGTGTCCAGCCCGCCGCCGACTGCCTCCGCAGCAGCACCTGCGGCGGCGCGCCTGATAAGCACCACCGCGATGAGGACGACGACGAGCAGGGGAAGGACGAGGCTGTTCTGCACGACGAGCTCTGATGAGAAAGCAGCTGCAGGTGCAAGCAATGGCCGTCGTGCTCATCCATCTGAATTTCACTGCTAGTAGTGTACTCCTGCTAATGCTTGCCGAGAACAACTTGTACTTAGCAAGACCTTTTGACAGTAAAAGTCTGTTAATTAACCGGTAGTATCGACTACCGTAATTTCCTTCTTTGTTTCACCGCGTGCTGTGTAAAAGTTTCGGTGGGATTGAGCGGGAGGATTGACGCGGCAACCCAAGCACGAACCATTTTTAGGCCCAGCTCACTGAATACCTCTTGGCCCATTGCATCATTCCGGCCCGCTGTCCGCATAACGTGCCCCACTGACTGTTGTTGTTTCTCCATTCGTCTAAAAAAAAAAAAAAAAAAAAAAGACTGTTGTTTCTCTATTATTATGCTCTTTATAGAAAAGAAAGAAATCTAATCTATCTGGTGAGAGAGGAGATAAGATGACAGTGGTGGGTCCTGTGCTACTAAAAATGAATTTGTGAAAAGCATAGATTGTTGTATAGTTTGGCTACGAGGTGACTTCGAGAATCTCTAGATCTGCCGGCTGCCCAGTCGTTTGGAGATGCTCATAGGTGTAGGGTTTGCGTACGTGTATTCATAGGGATGAGTGTGCGTGCGTGTGAGTGTCTGCGTTGTACTGTGTAATTCTCAAAATACTAGTCCATATAGATGATATGGCTTGCCAAACTTATTTGGCTTGCACCTTTCCTCTTGCTCTTGCTCCTCCCAGAAATCAAATCCTCCTCGCGCACGATCCGTCCTGAGGCGACTCGCTCTCGGCGCCCCCTCTTTCCCAAATACAATCGGAGTAGCTGTATGTATCTCTCTCCCTCGGTCACAACACAAATTGGGTCCGCTTTCCCGTTCCTTGCGGATTTAATTCAAGCCTGGCTGTTGCAGGGGAGGCGCAGAGTGCAGATTGATCAGGAAGAGAAAGGAGCCACTCACTTGCTGCTCTACTACGGTAGCTAGCCGAGGCGAGGACCCGCCCATACCCATGGCGTCCTCCTCGGGGGGCGGGCCCCCTGGGGAGACTTCTCCGCCGGCGACAGGAGGATCTACCGCACCCAGACCGCCGGCAACCTCGGCGAGTCCATATTCGACAGCGAGGTCGTCCCGTCGTCGCTTGTCGAGATCGCGCCCATCCTGAGAGTGGCCAACGAGGTCGGGGCCAGCAACCCGCGAGTAGCATACCTCTGTGAGTAGCAGTACTAGTCGTTTCCTTCCCTTGGATTGGATGCAATCAAGTCAGTGAATTCGGCCGCTTCAATTCTCCAGGCCGCGTCTACGCCTTCGACAAGGCGCATCGCCTCGACCCCTTCTCCAGCGGCCGTGGCGTCCGCCAGTTCAAAACCGCACTGCTGCAGAGGCTCGAGAGGGACAACGATGCCTCGCTCAAGGCCAAGGGCAGGGTCCTGAAGAGTGACGCCAGAGAAATGCATACCTTCTACCAGCACTACTACAAGAAGTACATTCAGGCGCTTCAAAACACGGCTGATGATAAAGCAGACGTGTCTGTCTCTTCCTCCTTTAGTCCCTTATTTCATTCAATTCATTAGTATTACCTAGCCGTTCTATAATAAGTATAAGTATAAAATTAATAACCATATAAACTTCTTATTACCAAATCGAACGTATTAATCCATGCATCCTCAGGGCTCAGGTCACCAAAGCTTATCGAACTGCCTCTGTGCTCTTCGAGGTCCTCAAAGCCGTCAATGCCTCCCACAAAATCGAAGTCGAACAGTCGGTAACCATCGCAACCTTCCTTTCCGGAGTACCATTTTTTTTTAGAATACTTATCTGTATTTCTAGGTAAGAAATCTACAAATACAAAGATATATTAGAAAAAACATGTACAAATACGTGTACAGTCAATTCTGTATTTCTAGATAAGAAAAAATATACAAATATGTGTATTCTAATTTTTTTAGAATACTTATCTGTATTATTTTGTCCAGCTAGCTAGGGAAAGTGAACGGAAAAAGTGAGATAAAATTTTATTTGTTTTGGAGTATTATAAAATTATATATCAAGTGACAGTTTAGCACCAACTGTTTTCAGCGTATAAACTTGTTATTTCAGAAACCTTTTCATTCACTGTCAAAACACCGATATATGAGCGCAAGCTTATTGCTTAAGCTGCTGGTACTTTTTTTAACAAATCCTCAACTTACACATGTTGATAGCCGCCTCCGGAGTTATCTTCCATAAATGGAAATGCGGTTGTACAAACATCCCAGGGACTGTACACAGAGACAGAGACAGTTCATGACGATTCTAGGTATGCATGTGTGACTTCTGATAACTACAAATGAATTATGTGATGTTTTAATGATTTGATTTGAGGCAGCCACGGTAGGTCTACAATAATTCACAAAAAAGTTATATGCTTCACCCCAAATTTTCTATATGTATGACATTGGTTAGTTCAAATTTGAGCTAGCCAATGTCATACATATAAAAGCAACAGGAGTAATTCATTAATTATGTATTTCTTTTATCTGTAATCTCTAAAGTTTTCTTTTGTTGTGCTCACAGAAATCTCAAATGAACTGCAAAAATTCCTTGTTCACAATGGAAAGCTGATCTAATCCTTGTCTCTGGCTTATTCCCTCTAGAAGCTAGCACTTCATAGCTTCTGAATTCAGGAGTATGATAATTAGTATTCTATTATAATGCTCAAAATCTAAACAATATTTTGCTTCAATATTCAATAATAATTAAGAAATTACTTAATTGTCGAAGCAAATGTCTTATATAAATAGGGAAATTGGGGTTATCCTATCAAAGTTGTAGTATTATTAATGTAGTACTCCTTCATCCTAAATTATAAGGCATTCCAAGAATCTTCGAGAGTCAAAGCATCTAAAGTTTGACTAAATTTATATGATAAGATAATAACATTTATGATGCCAACTAAATATCACTAGATTCTTCATCAACTATATTTTCATAGTATATCTGTTTGATGCCATGAATCTTTATAATTCTCTCTATAATTTTAGTTAAACTTGAGATGTTTTTTGACTGTCCAAGATTCTTGGAATGTCTTATAATTTGGAATGGAGTAATATAGTAGTCAAATGCTGTCCTTGATTGCAATTATGGTCAATTTGAGACATGACAGATATATGGAGCTCAACATCCTAGAGCGCATAGTCAATGAAAGTGAGGAACCTGGCCCTCTAGATTTTGCACTTCTACATAGCATAACAGAAAAATTCTCTGAGAAGAAAAAAATTGGTAGCGGCGGATGTGGAATTGTTTACAAGGTAATTTAGTTTACGCCACCGGACCTTCAAATTTCCTCACCGCATATAAAAAATTGATATAATGCTTATGTTTGTGCTCACAAGATGGTTTAAACAGGGCATCCTTCGAAATGGGGTTGTTGTTGTGAAGAGGCTTCACAATAGCCGAACAATTAAAGACAAGATGTTTCATCGGGAGGTTATAAGTTTGATCTCGGTTAAACACCCAAATATAGTACGATTTCTTGGTTATTGTTCTTTTACAGAAGAATATGCGATACCATTGGGCGGAAAAATTATAATGGCCGATATACGAGAAAGGTTGCTCTGTTTTGAACACATAAGAAATGGCAGCCTTGACCAACATCTTTCAGGTACAATAATGTAGTGATCACTTAAAAGCAATTTAGTTTGAGAAATAGTGTGTGGTTCCTTATCTTCTCGCCATCATTTTTTCTGGAATATAAAAAGTTAATCCACCGCCATCCTGTCCTTCACAATCTAAAAATTAATAAGCATGGAGATGGAGTCATTCCAGTACAATTCATGGGATGAACTTATGTTGGACTATCTCGTCTTGAATGTAATGGTTTATCAGACCAAACATCCCAACAGGACCACATTTTTTATAGAATGTATACTTATTTCCTTAATCACATCATCATCCTGTTTCTTCTACTTTTAAAGACAAATTCAGTTAATAATCAATAATATAGACCATAAAACGGAACCATCCAATATTAATTTGTCTCTATAGTGGTTGGCTTTCTAGGTAGTCTACCAACCATAAACCTAAAATGTCGCTACGAGAGCCTCCCCTACTTGTTCCTCTGCTAGAGGCATTCATAGGTTTTCGTGGGTTCCTTGTGCAAACCATCTAATTAAGTTAGATTTTTGTGGGGATCTTCATGGTAAAACTTTGGTGTGGTATAGATTTGCGCCAACATTTAGTAGTAAATCAAATATTTGATGACTATCACTTTCTAAAATACTAGGTTCTCGTCTTTTATTTCTTCAGATGAATTGAGGGGACGTGAATGGCAAACACGGTACCAAATAATTACCGGAATTTGCAAGGGTTTGCATTATCTTCACGAGGACAAGGGCATCATTCACATGGATCTCAAACCTGGCAACATACTACTAGATGATCTCATGGTGCCCAAAATTTCAGATTTTGGTCTATCTAGACTCGAAAGTGACTCACGAACTACAACTACACGTCTCATAACACAGTAAGTTCCAAAATCTTTCATACGTATGAAATCTTTATTATGTCATGTGTATCAAACTGTTGTATTATTGTGCAGAGGATATACCGCTCCAGAATACATCTCAGGAAACAAACCGACTAGCAAGTCAGACATATATAGTTTGGGTGTGATAATTATAGAGTTGGTGACTGGAAGTAGAATGAAGCCCAATATTACTAAAGTAAGACAAACAATCTAATCACTGTTGTATATTTTTCAATTCTTATAATCATTCCTGTATATATGGCTACGAATTTCATGAGCTATTGGTGGTAAGTACTCCCTCCGTTCCAAATTGTAGTTCACTTTGGCTTTTCTAGATCCATTTTTTTACCATGTATCTAGACATAGTGTATAACTAGGTGCATAGCAAAATCAATGTATCTAGGAAAACCAAAGTGAACTACAGTTTTTGGAACGGAGGGAGTACATAACTATGGTGCTGCCAGACCATGTCCTTCAAGGATACAAATATGCTTGTGCCGCAGTTTGAGACCAAGTAATGAAGTATCACCAGTGAGGCATTGGATAACCTCCTAGAGATGAGAATTGTTTTTTCTTAATTTTTTATGTTGGTGGTGGTGGTGGTGTGTGTCTTTAATTAGTACTATAATTGTGAACATGGCAGGTACTTAGAAGGTGGAATCACCGCTGGATTAAATCAATGAAACAGTCGTCGTTGGCTTACCGACAAGTGAAAAAGTGTCTCGAGTTGGCCCTAAGATGCACACAAGATGACCCGACAAATAGACCTGATATATCGGATATAATAGATGAGCTGAAGGAAATAGATACTACATATGGCCAAACCCAAATCCAGGTAATTAAGGGCATATATATGCTCCCTAACAAAACCTAAACGGCGCTAGATTTGCATATGCATCAATAATTGCAGTGGTAAGCCATGTGTATTATCTAATGCAGATAAGCCCTTGTTGCTTGGAGGACATCCTTGGGATTGAGCCGCTAGAAATACACATCCCCTTTGAAGACTTCGAGGTATCGCACTCAATAGAGCTGACCAATGATACAGATGATTACATTGCCTTTGTCACAAAGCCAGGGCACAGGTATTGCACTGAGCCCGACAGAGGCGTCATCCCACCACGATCCAAGTGCAGTGTCACCTTAGCAATGCAAGCAAAGTTCAAGGCAGTGCCAAATAAGCACTACACTGAGGTGATTACTGTGCTGAGCAGGAGAGTTGAAAATGAAGCCCTTACTGCTACGGATATAACCGCTGGAGACATGTTCACTGACAGCGAGGGTAATGTGGTTGATGAGGTGAACGTGATGGTTGTTTTTGGCACACCAGAATTGGCAGAAGAAGAAGAATCCTGAAGAATGGCTAAGGTTTCGGCACGATTTTTACTGAAATATTCCGAGTTGCTAGGAGGCAGCAGGGTCATGTGGAAAGAGGTATATATGAATATATGAGGATGTTGAGTGATTCTTATGTGGCATTAGTCACCGAATAATTACTAGGTATAGTACGGTGCTATTTTTTTTTATATATTTTGCGACACTGGTATTTTATACTAGATAGAAATATGTTTTGCAGTAATGAAAGTTCCCGTCGAGCCTGATGGACCCTGCTGGAACAGGAAATTCATGGAAAGCACAAAAGTGACGTCTCATTTTTTTTTTTCTGAATGAACAACGCCCGACGTGTGTGTTTCTATTGATGTCCTTTTTTTTCCTGAATGAACAACGTCCGACATGTGTGCACATCAATAGAAGCAGACAATGGCCCTGATTGGAAGTTGAAATCCCTTATCCAAGAATTGATTATTATAACCTGACCATGATTTTAGGGGCTGTTTTGTTCAAATTAGTCCCAGGGACTTTAAAAAAAGTTCCTTGAAGAGAGACTTTTAGAAAAAGTTAGGGATTTATATAAAAAAAAAGTTCATTCCTATTCGGTTTTAGAGACTTTATTAGTCTCAGTGACTAATTAAAAAGTCCCTGAACCAAATAGGGATGTCACAATCAGTCAAAGGCCCAATAAGAAGAAACAAAGTGGCTAGTTAGCAATTTCTTAATGTTTATTTAGCATTTATATTTATTTACGAGAGAAGACTATTGGGTCTGGCCCCATTAGTAATTGTAAACCCCCTTATAAATAAGAGAGAACCCTAATAAGAGAATCAATCAAGAAACAATTAAAATTCTATTTTCCCATACTCTTCATGTCGTGGTCGTATACCACGGTCACAGTAATCGACGGGCTAGTGTGTGCTAAGATGGCCTAACTCAAGGGATAGTGACACAAGATTTATACTGGTTCGGGGCTAATCGAGCTCCCTAGTCCAGTGTTTGCACTCTCCGAGCTCAAAGACTCGTACCGGGGCGAGTACAAGCGGGCGAGAGAGGGAGATGGGCTCCCAGGTCTCGTGAATGTGTGTGTGTGTGTGTGGAAGACTTGTATGCTTGAGAGCTTGCCTCCTCCCGATGGCCAAGCCCCCCTTTTATAGTTGCAAGGGGGATACACGGGGGCCATCAAGAGGAGGACCTTGAAGGAGAAGGAAGACGAAGTAGAAGGGGTAAAAAGCAAATATGCACCGGGTGGGGCATGCCGGACCGCCCGGGCGTGCGTCAGGGCGTCGCCGCCGCCCGCACGTCGTAGCTCGCCGCCGGGTTCGTAGAGTGTGTAGGGGGCGGCTCCGTATCCCGAGATCCCATACATTGTATTGCCGAGCTTCGAGCTCGGCGGTCGGGTGAGAAGGGGCAGCGAGCTCGCGACCGCCGCAATAGTCGTCAAAACGTCCCATCACCCTCCCGACATGCGCCCATCGTTCGCCTCCGTGTCTGCGGCAGCACCGCCCGGGCGAAAAGGCAAATACGGGCGTGTCGTAGGAAAATGTGTGGATGGGAGAGCTTCATTGGAGAGCTTGGCAAATATTGTCGAGGTCGCGTTTGTCGTGTAGCCGCTGTTCGTTGCACCTGGCGCGGCATGGGCTTGGACTGACAAGCCTCCGCCGCGCGTGCCTCAGGGGATCTCGTTCCCCTGCTGATATCTTGTCGCAGGTTGTAGCCTCCGATAGGTAGCCATGGCGCCCGTCGGTCGGCGCCGCGGTATGGGCCTTCTGTCGGGTGTCTGCTCGGACACTGTATGGACACGAGAGCTCGTTTGAGGAGGAGAAGTGCTCATGGCCTGAGCTAGAGCTCGAGCTCGTGTGGGAGAGGAGAGCTCGTTGACGCTAGAGCTCGCCCGAGGTGGAGGGTTGTTGATGAGCTGAGCTCGAGCTCGTGTGAGAAGAGCTCGCTCCCGGGGGAGGTCGTCCGAGACGGAGAGGTGCCCGTGGGCTGAGCTCGAGCTCGAGCTCGTACAAGGCGGGGGAGAGTTCGTCCTGTCGTGCGCCTTTGGCGTCGGGCCCGGCTATTACCGGGCCTTTGTTTTGAATTGGGCCTGTTTTTAGGATATCTGGAATATCTGTATTCCACAGTAGCCCCCGAGCGTCTGGAGGGGAGAGGTTCTCCTCCAGGTGCTTCTAGCGTGTCGAGGTCGCGGTTGAGGTCGGAAGCCGAAGTTCTCGGGTTGGGTGCACGCGCGCACCCGCGGGTGTAGCCGAGGCTCCACGAGAACGGGAGTTCTCGCGAGGCTTGTAATGACCGCGTTCTTTTCGTTGATTTTCGCGCTTTTCTTGTTGCGAGGAAAGGGGTGAGCTCGAGCTCGATTTTTACCTCAATGGCCGAAATCGAAGTGCTCGGTGAGCTGCTAGCGGATGACTTGAGTGAGGTCCGAGCTCGCCGCAGCGAGCCTCGTTCGCCTAGCCGCCTTGTGGACCGACCTCATGTTCCGGGGCTTGACCTCTACGGTTCCGGGGACCTCGTGAGGACCTTGGGGGCTCGATGCCCCGCCGTGGAGGATGACCTAAGGTCATTCGTCACCTCTGGCGACTCAAGTGCACTTCGGGAGGAGCCCCCGAGCTCTTTCAAGTGAGCTCGGAGCGAGGGCCGCCGATGCCACTCCTCCACCGTGCTCCTTGCTCGGGTTGTCTCCGGCGGCCTTCGTGCTCGGGGAGCCGGCCTTCGAACCCGCAGTTCGTCGCCGATATGAGCTCCCCGGGTCGTGAGATACTCCTCGAAAATGCGACCGATTGGCGACGAGCTCGGGCGGTTTCTATCTGCAGTGAAAAAGAGCCGTTGAGATATAGCCGTTGGGGGAAAACTTACCGCTACCGCTGCCGGGAGTAACCGTCGCCGCTTTTTACTGCATTTGCCCGCTGTTCGCCGCGTGGCGGCACGTGGTCGCTGCCCCGAGGGGGCCAAGCAGCGTGGTGGGCCACCCCGGCCCGTTCACCTCGACGCATCCGCCCCGAGCTGTCTTATAAATAGAAGGGGATGGAGGATCAAATCAGCTTTTCCTTCTTCCATCTACTGCTGAAATTCACCGCCGCCTTTGCTCTCTAGATCCAATCCACTCTTCCCTACCACCATTCGCCGGAGAGTGAGAGAGAGTCGTCGGTGAATCGTTGAGTGCCATCGCCGGAAGCCGTGAAGAAGTCATGGGGACGTGGGCGCCGACGAGGGTGACCAAGGAGATGCTCGAGGAGCGCGTCCGGTACGGTGGGCTCCGGCATTGACGAAGCGGAGGAATGGATGGGCCTGTTTTTAGGATATCTGGAATATCTGTATTCCACACTTCACTATCTCCCTCTCTTCCCCCACACGCCGCGCCACCATCACCGCTGCCGCCGCTCCGCCTTCCCCCACGCGCCGCCGCCCCTTCGCAATCGCGTTGCCCCTCCAGCTCAGCCTCACCTCTCGGCCGCCCGACCAGCACCAACGCCGTCATCAATTCCCGTGCGCCCACGCCACATCCACCTCCTTGTTGACTCCTTCCACAGTCAAGTGCTATGAGTTGTGACAAGGGCCTTAATAAGCTGTGGTCTAAAGAACCTAAAGTTCCTCCAAGAGAGACTTTAGAAAAAGTTAGAGACTAATAAAAAAGTTCATTCTGTTTCGTCTAATTAAGAAGTCCCTAAATCAAATAGGGCCTTAATAAGCTGTGGTCTAAAGAACCAATAAAATTGACGCCTGGATCGACGATCTCGTCATGGCAATCATCGAAGTCGACGCCTCGTACAGGATCGGCCTATTTCCTCACTCTCAGCGGATCGGCGCCTCATACAGGATGAGATTGGCAGCTCACACCATTACAGGAAAGTGAAACAGATTCGAAGCCGCCACAGACTCTGGAAACAGCTAAGGAGGAGACGTACTCTTGCCTCCTGGGCACACAAAAACGGCCTAGTACAGCGTAACGCGTTGACGAATGAATCATCGCTTCCTCGGTCGCACAGCCTCGACGATTCCCATTTCCCAAGATCAGAAAATCACCGACTTGCACATAAATTTTCACAACTAGTTGAATTCCAGTACAAAACCCCTGTACCCCAGCATTTTTTTTTTTTTAGTGCATGTGGCTGATTATTTATTTATTTACTTATTTTGAGAATGCATGTGGCTGATTTTGTGAATCCTGTAGAAGGTATGGGACTGGGTTTTGACTATCCTTAAGGATATTTAAGCTATTGACTTCCTTTTGTATTTTGAAATTAGTTGAATCACCTTCCTAAGGACCCAAAGTTTGGATTTGTGGATGTTTTTTTTTTCACATTGAACATATATAAGTTACTTTTTTTATACTGTTCTTATTCTTAAATCGGCAGATTCGAGTATATAGGAAGGAAACAATTATCAGCTGAGTGGCAGAAGCGGTTGCCAGAACTGGCAAAGCGGCTTGAGGATGTCTTGTACAGAAAATTCCCAAACAAGGTACATTTCTGCAAAGCTTTAGTTCAAGTACATTTCTGGGGAGCAAACGTAAATCTTGCTGTTTCACCCTTTCAGTTGTTTGATCATGGTATTGTTTGAGCAGATTGACTACTACAATATGATGAAGGGACCGGTCGGGCCACAATTGCAGTTTGCTATTAAGACCTTGTCGGCTCAGAACCCGCACAATCAACCAAATGCAGAAAGGCGAACACCACCTTCATCTAGCTCAAATCTGGTACATCTTTTGTGCATTTTATTTTTTAATCAATACTTTAACCTTCTTCATTTAACCTAAAATTTACCAGACCAAAACTATTTACCATTTTTACCCTCACAGTCAACACCATATTGTAATGGCAAATAATATGGTGTTGCGATGGGTAGTTATTGGCTGGATAAATTTGTAGTGGCAAATGAAAGTCTTCCTGAAATTCAATAGTGGTTTGCAACCCCTCCCCTCTGTAGTGTGGCTTGTTAGATTATTTTAATTTAACTTCAAGTGGCCTGTGTGTCATGAGAGTGGCCTCTGTGTGTTTGTCTTGAGATGATAGGTTTAACATATATATAATATATAATCTCTACGTACCAGTGAGTTAATGCAAATGAAATTTCTGTTCATCCATGTAGGGGAAAAAAAATACATCCCTAGTGTTTCCTTTATTAGTATGTATACCAGTGAGCCACTTGGACCATGAGTTAGAAAAATGAAACTGAATATCATTTGTATGATTGACAACGAGAATGAATATAAGAGCAAAATTTGAGTTTAGATTTGTATATCAAGTGACTGTTTTAGCACCAACTGTTTTCAGCGTATAAGCATGTTACTTCATAAACCTTTTCTTTCACTGTCAAAGGCACAGATATATGAGTGCAAGCTTATTGCTTATGCTGCTGGGTTCCTTTTTGTTTACAAATTCTCCACTTACATATGTTGATAGCCACCTACGGAGTTATCATTCATAAATGGAAATGCAGGTTGTTCAAACATCCCAGGGACTGTACACAGAGACTGTTCATGAAGATTCCAGGTAAGCATGTGTGACTTTTGATAACTACAAATGAATTATATGATATTTTAATGATTTGATTTGACGCAGTCACGGCTAGGTATAGAATAATTCACAAAAGTTATATGCGTCACCCTTCAATTTTTCAATGTGTGACATTTTTTTAGTTCAAATTTGAGCGCCAACGTCATACATAAGAAAAACAGAAGTAAGTCATTAATTTTGTATTTATTTTATATGTAATCTCTAAAGTTTTATTTTATTGTTGTCACAGAAATCTCAAATGAACTGCAAAACTTCTTTGTTCACAATGGAAAGCTGATCTAATCCTTATCTCTGGCTTCCTCCTTCTGGAGACTAGCACTTCGTAGCTTCTGAATTGAGGAATATGATAATTAATATTCTATTATAATGCTCAAAATCTAAACAATTTATTTTGCTTCAATATTCAATAATAAATAAGAAATTACTTCCACAATTGTCACAAGAAAATGTCTTGTATAGGGTTATCCTATCAAAATTGCAGTATTAGTGTAGTAATATAGTAGTATTATAGTAAACTACTAATATTGAGTTTCCATCAATTGTTGTAATGCTAGGATCACCATTAGAGAATGGCACATCATCCCCATGCATCACAACTGGTTAGATATGAAATTGCGGTGATGCACTGATGCACCATATCATTACCGGCCAAAAATCAATCAGCAATTTCTCTTACATTGAACAAATGTTGTGCTAGATTGCTATTATGGTCAATTCAATAATCAAAGCTGTTTTTTCCTTGGTATAAAATTCATAACACGTTATTTATTTTTAATACATGACAGATATATGGAGCTCAACATCCTAGAGCGCATAATTAATGAAAATGAGGAACCGAGGCCTCTAAATTTTGCACTTCTACATAGCATCACAGAAAATTTCTCTGAGAAGAAAAAAAATTGGTAGCGGCGGATGTGGAATTGTTTACAAGGTAATTTAGTTTTTATGCCACCAGACCTTCAAAATTCCTCACCGCGTATAAAAATTGATATAATGTTTATGTTTGTGCTCACAAGATGATTTAAACAGGGCATCCTTGAAATGGGGCCGTTGCTGTGAAGAGGCTTCATAATACCCGGACAATTAAAGACAAGATGTTTCATAGGGAGGTTAAAAGTTTATTCTTGGTTAAGCACCCAAATATAGTACGATTTCTTGGTTACTGTTCTTTTACAAAAGAACATGCGATGCCACTGGAAGGAAGAATTATAATGGTTGAGATACGAGAAAGGTTGCTCTGTTTTGAATACATAAGAAATGACAGCCTTGACCAACATCTTTCAGGTACATTAATTTAGTGATCACTTAAAAGCCATTTAGTTTGAGAAATAGTGTGTGGTTCCTTATCTTCTCGCTCATTATTTCTTATGGAATGTAAAAAGTTAATCCACTGGCTTCCTGTCCTCACAATCTAAAAATTAATAAGCATGGAGATGGAGTCATAACACTACAATTCATGAGATGAACTTATGTTGGACTATCTCATCTTGAATGTAATGGTTTATCAGACCAAACATCCCAATAGGATCACATTTTTATAGAATATATACTTGTTTCCTTAATCGCATCATCATCCTATTTCTTCTACTTTTAAAGACACATTCAGTTAATAATCAACAATATGGACCATAAAATGAAAGCATCCAATATTTGTCTATAAACAATCTTGTGTTGTCCCAATTTGATATCAATGTAAAGGTTTGCTGGGTAATCCGGCCAGGTCGGATCTGGTATATCCACAAGTTGGGTACTTGGATTTGGCTGGTCTAAGTAGAACTTGGAGATTCATACATAATTTGACAATTGACATTTAAACTATCTCCAAGCGTTGCAAGACCTCCGAAGCTTACAAATATAATGGGCAATGGCCAATTGAGGATATCTAATTAATTGATCAAATACATACCAACCCAATATTTTTTTCCAAATTGTAGCTTTTCTAACCTCGTTAGTTGATGTTCATCATTTGTCTTGATGGTGGTTGACATTCTAGATGGTCTGCCGACCCTAAAACATCCCGAGGAGAGCCTCCCCTATGGGTTTCTCCTCTAGAGACATTCATAGGTTTCAATAGGTTCCTTTTGCAAACCATCTAAGCTAGATTTTGCCGGGATGTTCATGGTAGCACATTGGTGTATGGTATAGATTTGCACCAACATTTAGGAACTATAAATCAATTATTGATGACTACCACCTTATAAAATACTACGTTTTTATCTTTTATTTCTTCAGATGAATTGAGGGGAATCAAATGGCAAACACGCTACCAAATAATTATCGGAATTTGCAGGGGTCTGCATTATCTCCACAAGGATAAGGAAATCATTCACATGGATCTCAAACCAGGCAATATACTACTAGATGATCTCATGGTGCCAAAAATTACAGATTTTGGTCTATGTAGACCTGAAAGTGACTCACTAGCTACAACTACACGTCTCATATCACAGTAAGTTCCAAATTCTTTCATACATATATACTCTATTATGTCATGTGCATCAAACTGTTATACTATTGTGCTGAGGCTATACCGCTCGAATACATTTCGGGAGGCAAAGCGACTAGCAAGTCGGACATATATAGTTTGGGTGTAATAATTATAGAGCTGGTGATTTGGAAGTAGAATGAAGCCCAATATTACTGAAGTAAGATAAACGGTCTAACCACTTTGTACATTTGTCATAACCATGCATGATTAGATCTTCCTACATATGTGGCTGCAAATTTCATGAGCTATTGGTAGTACGTACATAACTACGGTCCTGCCAGAGCATGTCCTTCAAACATAGAGATATGCTTGTGTCATAGTTTGAGGCCAAGTAATGAAGTATCACCAATGCGGGATTGGGTAACCTCTTAGAAATGCGAATTGTTCTTTTTTTTTTTTTACGGTGGTGGTGTGTCTCTTTAATTAGTGCACTTTAATTATGAACATGGCAGGTAATCAGAAGGTGGAATCACCGGTGGATTAAATCAATGAAACTGTCATCGTTGGCTTACCACCAACAAGTGAACACATGTCTCCAGTTGGCCCTAAGATGCATACAAGATGTGCCAGCAGGCAGACCTGATATATCAGATATAATACACGAGCTGAAGGAAATAGACACTACAGATAGTCAAACCCAAATCCAGGTAAGGGCATATATATGCTCCCACCCAACCAATACTAGATTTGCATGCATCGATAAGCAGTGGTAAGCCATGCATCTCTGACTGATATCTCTCGTAGATAAGCCCTTGTTGCTTGGAGGACATTCTTGGGATTGAGCCGCTGGAAATATGCGTCCCCTTTGAATACTTCAAGATATCGCACTTGATAGAGTTGACCAACAATACGGATGATTACATTGCCTTTGTCACAAAGGCAAAGCTAGAACACTTCTGTACAGAGCCAGACAAAGGCATCGTCCCACCACGATCCAAGCGCAGTGTCACCGTAGCAATGCAAGCACCGGTCAATGCGCAACCAAAAGTGCACTACACTGAGGTGATCACTGTGGCTGAGCACCAGAGTTGATGGAGCTCTTTCTGTTGATGCCATGGATGTAACCTCTGGAGAAATCTTCGTTGAAAAGGAAGGTAAAGTGGTTGATGAGGTCAACGTGGTAGTTGTTTTTGGCACGCCACAATTGCGAGAAGAGTAATAATCCTGAAGAATGTGCAAGGTTTTACCACGATTACTGTCTTGTGTTGTGAGAACTTAGAATAGCATAGTCAAAGTGTATAGTAGGATATTTGACTGATACCACTATGGCATTTGTCAATTGTCACCGTATAATTATAATTACTAATGAATAGGATCTGTTTAGTTTGCGACCAAATTATTATGCTAGAGATAGCAAAAGTTAATTAAGGTACCAAATAAAAGTTAAAATTAGGGCTTGCCAAATCTTGGACTTGACAACAATTTTTTTCCGCATGCAATTGTGCCATTTCGAACAATTTGTAACATATACAGCTGTACTGTTTTGCGCTAATGTCAGTTTCCGTCGAGCCTTATGGACATGCTGGAACAGTAGATTGATGGGAAGCACAAAGGTAATAAACCGTAAAGAGCATTTTAACCCTTGCATATAGAATGTTGTAGTGATTCAGCATGAATGACGGGTACAAAACGGTTCGCATATTGTAAATGGTGTCACTGTAAATAGTGTTCCCAATCTCAGTCTTGCTCCCAGTTCTCTTTTCGTCACTTGTATGTGCGAAGTATAAAAAATGTCACACAACACATATCTGGGTCAGCTCTTGATGAGAAAACATGCGAAACCATACACATTCTCGTGATGCCTCATATAGAGCAATAATTTCAGAATGATTAGTAGAGGTAGACGTCATAGTCCGCTTAGAAGACTTCCATTAAAAAGTTGTACCTCTATGTAGGAATACAAATCTTGTTTGGGATTTTCCGTTATGAGAATCGGATAAGTAACCAACATCAGTATAACCAATCATACTTTGGGATCATGATTTTTCTTGAAGAATAAACCAAGATCCTTTGTACCATTAAGCTATCTCGAGGATACACTTGGCTCCCCGCCCAATGACGGCGAGTCAGATCCACACTATGTCTAGCTAGTAAGTTTACTGCAAATGCGATATCAGGCCTGGTGCAATTTGCAAGATACATAAGTGCGCCAATGATCTTTGAGATATGGGACGCCCGGTCCCAATTTCTTTTCCCCAAAGTATCTCGTGGTCTAAATTGATCTTTCCCTATTTCTAAGAAACGACCAACCATCGGGGTTTTATTAGGGTATGATTTATCCATATTGAATTTCTCCAATATTTTCTGGATATAGGCTGATTGATGCACTAAAATCCTTGAAGGACGGTGCTCAAGTTGTAAGCCTAGGAAATATTTGGTCTTACCCAAATCCTTCATCTCGAATTCGCCTTTAGATGATTGCGTGCTTCATTTATATCCTTTGGACTGCCAATGATATTTAAATCATCGACATACACGGATATGATGCAAAATCCCGTTGAAGATCTCTTAATGAAAACACATAGGAAAATATCATTATTGGTGTATCCTTTCTTTAAAAGGAATTCACTCGGTCGGTTGTACCACATTCGCCCCGATCGCTTTTAAGCCATATAATGACTTTTGTAGTTTTACACAATACATGTTGCGATTTGTGTTTGGATTCGAATTTGGATTCTGTAACAACCCAGGGTTTTCAGGGCACTCAAATTTTGCAACTTTCAATTTTTTTTTTTTCAAAAGAGCTATTCAATGTTGCAATGGCATGTAGTGAACCCCTAACTAGTTGCACAAGTAGCTCCTATGTTTACTTTTATTCCAAGCATGCATGCATATTTAATCAACCATGTTTGATTTGGAGTTTATGATTTTATGTGATGTCTAATAAAATCCCCAACCCATTTTATTTAAATCTTGTTTTGTTGCCTACCATTGGAAAAAGACATAGCTATAACCCTAATGACCCTATAGTGGCCCCACTAGGGTAATGTATATATTGGCAACATGTATACATTAGCATAGGAGCCCAAAGTGTAGATAGTTTGGAAGAAAGAAAATAGAAATAAGAATTAGAAAAAGGAGAAAGGAGAGGGAGAACAAGCAGCAGCCAGCGGCCCAGCTAGCCCGGCCCGGCCGAAGTCAACCAGCCGGGCAGCGCAAGACGCAACCGCTCGTGGGGCGGCCCAAGAGGAGAAGCGCCAGCGTGGAAACATAACCAAGGGCATTTTCGCTTCTCCCTCTCTTGACGCCGACACGTGGCCTGAGGTCCCCCTGTTATCCTTTTCCTCACACTACAAAATGACACTCTCTTTTTGCAACACAAATATGCGTTGCTAAAAGTCTATATATACGTTGGTAGGGTCTATACCAACGCATCCAATATGTGTTGCCTAAAGTGGCGTTGCAAGAATCTATTGCAACACTTATTTATGTGTTGTTAACCTATGCTAATAACCGTTGCAAAGTTACAACGCATAATGATGGGTTATGGCAACACTTATATGTGTTTGTATAGACCATGGGTTAACAAACCTCTATGGCTTGTTGTAACATATAGATTTGGTCTATTGCAACACTTATATATGTTGTAAGGAATAAACCATTTGGTCATTAATATCATATAATAATTTATTTTTTTGAAAAAAATAGAGATAACCCATGTATAATTTAATGAAAGATGCAAGCATACTTCCAACACAGAAATAAGCACACTGATCCATATATATATATAGTATAAATAATTTGTCGCATTACAAAGTACTATCCACATAATTCATGACAAGGTTTTTGTACAGAGTACAAATTCCTAGGTGAGAAAATACAAAACATATAAATGGATCCCTCTTATCATGCAAGCAGTCCTCCTTTCTCCTTCCTTCAGTTTAGTCTAGTGTTCCATTGATGTCATCATATATCTATCTTCTCGATCTACATATGAAAGTTGAATTAATTAATGACACTTATAGGAACTGAAATCTATAAGAACTGAAATCATATTGGGTTATAGAAAAGACCGTACAAAAGTTGAAGGCCATGCAACATAGACTCCTCCTTCTACGTCTCTAAGAACCTTGTAGCCTTTGTATGGTCGTATCAATGGTTCATCTTCTACCATTACCAAACTAATAGAAACCATCCAAAATTCTTTGCCTAGAGGAACACCATCAAGTTTCTGTGTTGGATCACAACTCATTAGTGTACCCATTGCAACAGTCTTATTTTGATTTTTCCATCTCTGTAGGTAAACTTTGGTGCAAACCTGTTTCAGATATATAAGCATGCAAAAAAAAAAAAAAAAAGTACATAATAGATCAGTACACCCAGGAAATTAAATAATCAAACCTTCATTGAATTGCCACTTGAACAATTTGGTGTGCCATGATGATTAGTTGTGCCACGGTGATGTTTCTACAAAAGTATATACGGGGATTCTTAGACTCCAGCTGTAATTAAGAACAATTAAAGAAAAGGATAATATGAAGTTTTAAGAGAGGTGTCTTATACACTAGCAGGTATTGTTGCACTAGGTCTTGTTGAGATCTTGTTCTGTTGATAACAAGTCAAAACAAATAACTTAGTAGTGGAAAATAAGCTACCAAAAATATCATCGCTAAAATAATATTTACTTGGTAGTGAGCTGCTTCAAACTTTGATGGAGTAGCAGATGTCTCCTTTGCCACAACCTGTAATATATGTTAGTTTAATACAACATTGGATAAACTCCAAAGAATAGAGAGTTATTTATACGATACCTTGATTTCATTTGTACACTTGCTTTTATTCAGCATAACATCATTGTGGGTATGTTTTTCCTGGAATTAGATAGAAATTACTACTCAATTTGCAGAAAGGAATGGTCAAGTAGAAATGGTCCATTTAGTAAATATATATGATAAAATTTAACACTATACTGTCATTCAGTACTATACTGCCTTTGTTCTAGAAAGAAACACATGTTAGGAAAGTCAAAAAGCAGTGGCAATAACGGTATCCTGTAAAATGAACAGAATATATTGCTTTGCATCCATGTGTTAAGTTGGATGTGCAAACCTTATCTTTAGTATAATTATATTTGTAATGTGCCGGCAGATCCTCGTGCTCCACATAATTATTTGGCTCCACATAATTATTTTCCTCCAACTCATTGCATCTAACCACGATTCTATGACCTTTTGGAAGGTTCCAAATATCTTTCAGTTTTGTCTTTCCACGCTTTACTCTGTCCTCAGTTTCATCTATGCAGTGTTACATAGCACAAAATATTCAATGATAAATAGTTGACACATTCTGGTAATAAAAAAATTATAGTAGGTTAGTAAGTACCGTGTAAATTAACCTCAATATCACCATCACTATCGATTTGATCTCCTCTAGCACTTGAATGGAGTTCAGATGCCTTAGTATTTTGTCCATGGCTCTCTTGTCCAGTATGCTCTTCTGACAAATATTAATCATGACTCTGAATTATCTGTTTTCTTCTACCCCTTGCCATAGCCACTGTAGAACAAAAATTAGAGTAGAATATTACTAATATTAGTTAATTAGCCCTGTTGACTATTACTAATATTAGTTATTTATACATCATGAATTAGATTAGACAAGCACAAGGTGCCCGATCTTCAGTCAAAAAAAAAAAGGTGCCTGATCGGATGAGGTTCTGGCAGCCTATGCTTTTTCAGATACATATCCCATGGATGTTTGGAATTCAGTTTTCTGTGAATAACTACAATTTGAACACCAACCAATTCATGACTTTTTACTCACGGTCAATTCAACAAGCACCTAGAGAGCACCAGGCCGGAGGAAGAAGTAGAAGTAAGCAGCATGTGGTGAAGAAGCAGAAGTAGGCAGAAGACGGGAGAAGTACGAACCTGCGACCAAGAAGTGGGCTCAGATCATCGCCGTGCTGCACAGAAGATGGGATTGATCCAACACGGTCTCCTTGAGGTAGCAGGCCGGACCAGCGACGGTGACCTTTGTAGGCGGCGATAGGGACCAGCGAGGGTGGGGGAGTACGTGGGTGTTGTCCTGCGGCGGCGCGGTGCAGCCACGGCCGCGGGTGCCGGTACTCAGCGCCGCTGCTGCTGAGCCCATTCCTTGCCGCATCCACACGCGTCGCCTCCTCTCCTCGCCGGACCAGCATGCTCCGGGCTCGATCTGCCTGCTCCCCGCCGGATCCATGGTGGTGGCGTCGCTCCTCGCCATATCAGCACGCCCCGGGCTGGATCCGCCTGCTCCTCGTGGCGTCTGTCGTCGCCATATCAGCATGCTCCGGGCTGGATCAACTTGCTCCCAGTCGGATCCAAAGCAGTGGAGGTGCGCCGCCCATGGGGAAGAAGGGAAGGGCCGCCACTAGCCTGTCGCCTCCTCTAGGTTCGGTGTTTGATTTCATGGTAATTCAGTTCCCCGTGATTCTAAAACCAAAGCCAAAGCCGAACAACGAACTTCACCATGCTGAAAAACCGACACCGTGTTCGGTTTTCAATGAAAATGTACTCTGGGTGAATCGGACAGACTATTGCAAATGAAAAGGTTGTCAACTACAATGTTGCATAACTTTTCGAGATATTCAACTTTTTGCTTTGGTCACCTTCTCCATCAGACATCCTTAACTATATCTACACACCCACTTATGACTATGAAGTATGTGGACTCCGCTGGTATTAACTTTAAAAAAAATCTTATGATACATATTTGGGTATCGAAACGACCTCAAACAAAAACGTTTAAATTATAAAGATGTAGATCTAAAAAATTGCTGCAACTATGGTATAAACTCCGTCTTCGTCAGTCATCGTATGAGAAAGTTACAGTGTTTTTCGTGCAGCCTATCACAAAGTTACGAGATGTTGATAAAACAAATTAATATCTCATATATACAAAATGCTTGTGTAGTCTAGTGGTAGAGGGCTGATTAGTTTGTTGGGGGCGTTGGATCCTGTTCAAATTCATATTTTTTGATATTTGTTTTTTTTAGAAATCAAATCTCGAAAGGCTTTTTTTTTTTTTTTTGTTTTTTAAGAACCGCACCTAAGCTATGGCGAGCCAATTGATTTCAGTCTTGCACCTTTTCTTTAGGACAG
This sequence comes from Hyparrhenia diplandra, assembly GCA_015847255.1. Classification (NCBI taxonomy): domain Eukaryota; kingdom Viridiplantae; phylum Streptophyta; class Magnoliopsida; order Poales; family Poaceae; genus Hyparrhenia; species Hyparrhenia diplandra. Next base: position 348,587 of record JADLZK010013094.1, read on the forward strand.
CCCAAAAGATCCTTAACGATCATTAAAGGAAATCTTTGGCCCACCTTTTCCTTAGGACAGCCCAAAAGATCCTTAATGATCATTAAATCTTTTGGCCCACCTGTAAGAATTTGATTTTTTTCCATATATTTTCTGCTGGGAGAGATGATGGGCCGTTTTAGTTAGGCTGCGTAGACCCTGGGCAAACCACGAATAGGGTTATGTTCTGCTCACTTCTGTTCGTCATGCATAAAATACTTAGTGCATCACAGTTAAGCAAAACAGGGTCTACCTCACTTGGTCAGCGTCTGTAGGGGGTGGGCAAGAGGTCTGATGTTCGAATCTCCTTCCAACTAGTAATTTTATTTTATTTTATTGTTAGCCCACGGTGGGGAAGGAAAAAGAATAAAAATAAGGGAAAGGAAAAAGAATAGTGTTGGGGGCTGTACAAGGGTCATCACACACAACCCCCGCGGACTGAGGAGGCACCGGGGAAACAAGTATTCGGTCCTCAAGCGAGTTGAACCTTGTTTCGGCTCCAAAGCACCACCGAAAGAGTCCGTGCCAAGGAGGCCGGAGGCTCGGATATGGCAAAGACGACACTCGAGTCGAGACCTTCGGGTCGAGCGTTTCGGTTCGGGTTTAGGCACACAAGTGTATACGGGCGTGTATAAATAGACCGCTCAGGCGGGCGCTGTAAGGATTGATGGATAACAAGTAATACAAGCCGCTTATTCAGCACCAAGTCCGGTTGTTTGTTTTGCCTTGGTTGTCCATAGGGGTGGCGGGATTTTGTGCCACGCCAACATTGGCGCCCACCGTGGTTGTGCAAGTAACCCATGGCCCCAAAGGGAAGAGGAAAGGCGACAACCGCACCTTCGGCCGCCGAGATCGATTCGCGCAGGAGCCTCCCGCGACTGAGACCCCTCGGGGGTCCGGGTCTTGGCGCGGCCGAAGAGGGCTTAACCGTCCGAGGGCGATCACGGGTCCGGCGCGCACGCCAGGTGCGAATGTAGGCACCGAGGAAGAAGAGGCCGCGGCAGAGCAGACGGTTCAAGAGCAAAGAATTGCCGAAGAACAGCCGAGCACGACAGTGCTCATTCAAAGAATTAAATGACAAGGAGGCAGAGTTAATCGGTCTCGAGCCCGGGGATGCACTAACTAGAGAAGAGGCGACAAGGCGCGGGGACATCTCGGCCCGCGAAAGCAACCCGGGTTGGGCCGGGCCGAGAAGGAGAGGTTAGCCGGGGAGATCGCTGCCATGGAAGTCAATGCCCGGGGCGACGGAGAGGGCCAAACAAGAGAGAGGCGGAGGCCGAGGACCTCGCGATACCCATCGAGTCACAGGAAGACGAAGACGAATACGCCGAAGAAGAAATCGACGAAGCCTCCCGCTTATCGGCCGATTTGCGCCTCCAGCCCGGCCGTTGGGCTATAAACCGAGGCTACCATCCTTCGATGGCAAATCAGATCCCGAAGAAGTTCATAGCTAGTTTCGAAGCGGCAGTCCACTCGGCGGGAGGAGGTTCGGGTACTTTGGCAAAGTCGCTCTTCATGGCGGTCGAGGACATTGCACATGAATGGTACATCGGAATCAAGCCGATGTCAATCGAAAATGGAAGCAGCTCAAAGAACATACTCCTCACCTTCGAGGGCTTCAAGGCTTCCGGGAAGGAACCGAGATTACTTCAAGCGTTTAAACAACAAGATGACGGAGAATCCCTAACGCAGTATTTGCAAAGATAGTCCGCCCAGGGCACAAACTCCCAACGTCTCGACGAAGTGGTTATTGTAAAGCGGTAGTTGAGGGCATGGCCATCGCCAATGCGCTCAAAGACTTGACGAAGAAGAGCCGAAAACACTCAAGGAGTTGTACGAGCAAATCAAGAAATTCGCCAAATCCAAAGAGGGGTTGAAAAGAAGAAAGGCAGCAAGAAAGGATGAGAAGCGAGCTCACCCAATCCTACGTCGGGGAATCGGCAAAGGGGGAAAAGCTTTTCTACCAGTTAACGGTGTGCAAGAAGAATCACACGACCGCCGAAAACCCCAAAAAGATTCGGACATGCAAGACCGGGTTCAATCAAAGGCCCTCACAATCAAACCGAGGAGGATGAGGATTCAGGGCGGAGGCTGCGCAGAGGTCGAGGAGGGCACTCGGTCCGAGACCGCAAGTACGGGCAGCTTGTGAAAGAGCGAAGTCCAAGGACAAAAGTGCATAAGGCGGCCAGCCTCGTAAGCACATATTCCACACAAGGGAGTCGGCCGGAAGTCGGCCAAGGCCCGCATTTTCGCTATATCGCCGCCAGCTCCAAATAGAGCCGCGCTGCCCCACTTTTCCGGGGCAAGATTCGTGAAATTATCCGGAAGCATATGTTTTACCACCACCACCACGTTTGCAAGCTCAATCGCCAGTCGCGGCCCTCGCCGGTGAATATGTAGTTTCATCGCACGTGCCCGTGTCAAGGCAGATCCCCGGCACAGAAATTCGGTACTCCCTTCAAACGGCCATATCTATGCCATCACCGGGGGGTCGAATCTAGAGCACGAAAGTAAGAGAGCCGAAGAGAGTTCATACGAAGAGTTCACACGATACAACCAAGGTGGCCGATAAATAAGCCCGCATGGTCCTCGGCCCCGATTTCGTTCAATGAGAGTGACTTTCGGGTCGTGGATTACCCCCACACCGAAGCCTTTGTGACAACGGCAAATGTAGCGAGTTCACCCCCGCACAACATCTTGATTGACAACGGAAGTTCGGCAGATATCCTGTTCATCAAGACATTCGAAACAATGGGGATGGACAGAAGAACCCTCGAGCCGGCCGGTAATGCGCTTTTTGGTTTCGGTGGAAAAAGAATTGACGCTATCAACAAAAAAGATATAGCAAGAACTTTCGGGCGAGGTTGGCTTGCACCGAACCAAGTCATCACCTTTGACATAGTGAACATCGATTACCCATACACCGCGATTTTCGGACGTGGGGTGATCGGCAAGTTCGATGCCATTATCAAGCGTAGTTATCTATGCATGAAAATGCCCTCCCTGCTCGCATAGTCACGGTATGGGGCAATCAAGAAGCAAAGCTTGCAAGATAGACGCAGCCGATCCCCCGGCTACAAAGATGATCAACGAGGTCACCCTCACCGGAGAACAGAAGCCGATGAGGAAGACCAAGAAGAAGAGCCAAAGGTCGAGAAGGTCCCTACGCCTAAAAGCTGTTCCAGCCAGAGGCCACTAGCAAAGCCCCCGCCGATGCGTACCTCGACCGAAAGGTAATTATTGAACCGAAATGAGCAAAGAACGAAAGAGTAGATTTGCTAGCATTCCTAGACGACAATAAGAACGTTTTTGCCTGGTCAGCGGAGGACTTAAAGGGAGTAAGCCGAGATCTGGCTCAACATAACCTGAACATAGAAAAGACGGCGAAACCGAAGAAGCAGAAGCTGCGAAAGTTGTCAAAAGAAAGAAGCGCAGCAGTTGTACCGCAGAGGTCCGTGAGGCTCATGGATGCGGGGTAATCGCACCCAATTACAATACCCGGAATGGCTAGCCAACATTGTAATGGTCCTGAAAAAATCAACCGACCCAGACGTGAAAAGATGGCGAATGTGTGTAGACTTCACAGACTTGAACAAGTCATGCCCTAAAGACCCCTACCCACTTCCGAGAATAGATACTCGATTGACATTGCTTCCGGCCCGAGAGGATGAGCCTCCTAGATTGTTTTTTGGGTTACCATCGATACACATGAACCTACAAGGCGAAGAGAAAACCAGCTTCATCACTCGGGGGGACATATTGCTTCGCGGATGCCTGGAAGGGTTGAGGAACGCCGGGCCGACTTCTCCCGAATGTCGGACGAAGTTTTCGAGGGACCGAGAAAAAGAGGAAGAATCGGTGACTTACGTAGATGATATCGTGGTCATCGGTAGTAAGAAAGAATCACACATCGAAGATCCGAAAGAAACTTTTGCCAACTTGAGAGGAAGTGGACTCAGCCGAACCAGGAGAAATGCATCTTCGGCATCACCAAAGGAAAAATGCTCGGTTGCCTAGTTTCGGCAAGAGGGATCGAAGCCAACCCGCACAAATCACGGCTATCAAAGAGATGAAGCCCCGAACACCGGGAAAAAGGTGCAGGGAATTGATAGGGCGCATTGCCGCTCTCGGCAGATTCATCTCAAGGTTGGCCGTAAGGGTCTTCCTTTCTTAGGATACTCAAGGGCAGCGGCAAATTGAATGGGGGCTGTTGACACATGTTAACGTATACTTTTAACCGTCAACTAAACATGAAAAAGGACTAAAATATAATTAGATAACCTTATTAGGGGGTTTCTACTAACGATTTCCACGAGTTTTGGTAAAGTTGTGATTTGCGAGGACTTAACAGAAAACAAAGCGAGTTCGCGAGCAATACGACTACACAAGCGCAACATAATCCAACTCCGAACAAAGTCTAGAAGGTTCCGAGTACACCCGACGTCAAAGAGTCCCAACACCGAAAATACATCATCTAGAAGACTCCGGAAGCCACGACGCACCGCTGGACCCGGTGGGACCTACCCCAGGCCGACAGGCCTAATATTCAGCTGACCGCCTGGCCCCTCGGCCAAGTCATCTCCGCTTCTAGAATGTTCCTCCACCGCCTCCGAGACGCAATCTAAAACCGTGTGTTTTAAGTCGGTTTGATCCGACGACGGCGGGGAAGAGTTCGAGTTGAAATCCAAGTCCAAGACGTGGCACCTCCTCCCGACTATATAAGCAAGCCCCGTGCCCCCTGGTTTCAATCATCTCGAGATCAACTCATCATCATATCGATCAGATCCGGCTCTAGTCGACGGCCTTAGCTCTAGTTCAAGAACTTCGATGTAGAAGATTAGACAAGATGTAGAACTAGAAGCCTTAGATTAGAGTTGAGAGTAGAGCTTCAAGTTGAGAGAATTAGAGCGCGGTTGAGGCGGAGTTGAAGGAAGGCCCGAGCCGCCGGGGCCTCCATCTTCTTCTTCCTGCGGAGTTGATGCCATTGGAGCACGACTGGAGATCTTGTGGATTGTTCGACTTCCATTCGAGTAAGTGGTATTGTCTCTATTGTTCTTAAGGTTCGTATTTCTTTGATAAGATTACTTTTGATTCCTGCCGCTCTTGAATTGAAGTTGTTAGATTAATGTAAGCGTGGTGCTTAGATTGACTAGCTTATTACGAATACCTTCTATAAGCCGGGTGAAACACCAACCGATTAAAGGCCGATCGTGGTGGTGACAAAGACACCATTGAGTCCTTCGTATGCCCCCCTCGTTTATAGAAATCGTAGGAGCCCCTGCGTTGTTAGCGTAGATTCCCTTTATTAAGAGTTTCTTCATGACAACCCCTCTTAAGAACAATATGCAAATGATTTACTTGAAATGAGAACAAGACCTTCCTACTAGAACTCCTTACCTCTCTTTTAATCTAGTTTCATAGCCACTCCGGATTTAGCTATACACCTCGACATACTCTCTCACCTTCTCCCCGTGGATTCGATATTTAAAGCCCTATTCCCGGTGAAGTGCTCACCGTATCCGTTCGCTATGGATTATATTCTCGTAGGTTAACAAATACCAACGGGGGCCCGAACAACAGCAAGCATTCGAGGAGCTAAAGCGGTACCTTGTCAATCTCACGACAATGTCCAAACCATAACCGAAAGCCTTCCCTGGCTGCGTGTATCTAGCCGCATCCCGTAGCCGTCGGTGCGGTTCTTGTGAAAGAAAAAAGAGCAAGAGCACAAGCTAAAAACGAGTTCCCAATCTATTACGTCTCCGAAGCTCTCTCGGGAGCCAAGTTGAACTATTGAGCTCGAGAAGATTGCTTACACAGTGGTGATGGCAAGCCGAAAGTCTGAAGCATTATTTTCAGGCTCATAAAATTCGGGTGATCTCCTCTCAACCTTTAGAAGCGTTATTTCGAAACAAAGCGAAGCGTCGGCAGAATAGGCAAGTGGGGTACCGAGTCTGAATGAGTTCTACATCGACTTTGAGCACAGATCTACCATCAAGTCACAGGCCATAGCCGATTTCATAGCTGATTGGACTCCTTCGGTCAATGACGAGCCGAAAGTATTCGCAGAACCTCCGTGGATTGCACACTGTGATGGAGCGTGGTGCGATTTAGGCACTTTGGGATTTCGGCGATATTGTCACCACCGGTTGGTCCTTCCGTCCGTTATGCAGCAAGATTACTGTTCGCCTTAACCAACAACACCACTGAATACGAGGCGGTGCTCTTGGCCTTGAGGAAATTAAGAGCTATGGGCGTACGACGGTGCGTGATATACACTGATTCTCAAGTCGTAAGCGGACACTGCAAAAAAGAGTACATGGCCCGAGAACCGGTCCTGGTCCGATATCTGCAGTAGTAAGAGCAATGGAAAGGTACTTTGCCGGTTTCTCCATAAAGTACATATCAAGAAATGATAACCGAGAAGCGGATGAGTTGGCCAAAAGCAGCGGCGCAAGGAATCCCTACTCCGCCGGACGTGTTTTTCCGGACACTTTTGGTTAAAGCAATTGTTGGCGGTCGTTATCGACCATTTTATACCGCCAACTTGTGTCTTTTTTCCGTGGAATCTTACACACCAATGACACATATACCTTTACTTCTAACCTAGTTCAACTTGTATTACGAGAAATATATTTTGCGGGACAAACACAGGGAATCAAGTGAGAACGTGCCAAACTTCATGGAAAGCGCACTTGGAAAACACGTTTATCAAACGAGTGCAATACAAGAGGCCCGGGCTAGGAACGAGATGGACCAAAGCACCCCTAAACTACGGATCCGGGCCGCCCAGAGCCGACAGGAAAAGGCGGTCGCGAGACAGGCCACCCCCGGTCCGGCCGGATTTGGAAGTGGGTCCGCCGGACCACGGTGCCGCCTCGAGCCGACCTTTCACAGCGGTTGCATGCCGCCATGCATAAGGCGGTATTGCTAGGTGCTTCCATTTTTACCCGCACAAACCGACCACAAATCAAGTATAAATAAAGGGTAGAGCCTCACCTCAAAGTAGAACATCACACCAAGAGCTACTACCTCCCTCACTTGTTCATTCTTAGTCCTAGTAGTTAGATTGTGAGCAAGGCTAAGCTTCAAGGAGGGCTTGTCTACTTGGAAGGATCTTCTTGGTAATATACTATGGAGTATTCTTTCATATTCAAGTCCTTTTATTCATATTACATTGCATATGAACTAGAGTATAGTTATCTTCATGTTATATTCGTAGGGTATGAACTAGACTATAGTTGATATGCTATGAAATGACATGAACTAACTATAGGTTAATTGTTCATATGTTGTTCTTGGAGAGTTGTAGTATTATGCTAGGGTGATGGTTCGGTGTACTCTTGGGTTTGCCTCTATCCTTGCTTGTCGATCCGTAGGGTCGGAGTCCCGGGGGGATATTGGTAGTTTTCTATATGCATGGGCGTGGTGCCTAGGTCTATAGAAACCATCGAAGATGTCGGCATCCCACGGTAGTGAGGTAGGCGGCAGGTGGTGACAGCCCTGTCCGTCCTTTGCACTCCTCCACGTTCGGGTGTTGAGTTGGAGTTTCGAAAGTGTCTATCGGCTGGCAGACCAGCTGCGGGCATCTCCTCATCATCTAAACATAGTGTTATGATTGTCCATTAACTTCGTATGACTACTAATGTTCTTTGCACATGTAATATTAGAATTGCCTGTTCACAGTAGATATTCTTTTATCTTTATTTTCCTTTATCCTTATAGTAGCTCGAAGTGTGTTCTCCCTATCCTGGATTATCACGTTCACCCCTGTACTAGACTAATGGTTATTCATACTTACATTGTGGAGCCATAATCATCGCTATGCTAGTCTTTACATAAACCTGCCTTCCTTTGGGAAAATATAAATAACGATACCCGAATACTCACGGGTGAAATGCTACAATGATAGATCCGTGCGCTTGCGGATTGAATTCTGTAAACCTATGAATCTATCTGAGTATTTCTAGAGTAATCATCCTGGGTAGATCAAAAGTCTACTCTCGGTGGTTGCGCTAAGAAATACCAACAGCAATCAAGGAAGAGGAAGAAGCTCCAAAGCTGCTGCATACAATAGCAAGTCAAGACTGGAGGAGCAAAATCTTTTGCATTTCTTTCTGGCACATATGAACCAGAAAAAGGCATGAGGAGCAGAGAATGCCGCCGAGAGCAAAACAAGACTCGATAATTCAGTATTAACTTTACAAAGACGGCATAGTTGCACCCAAGCTCAAATGCATCAGCACAGAAGAAGGCAGGAAGCTGCTCACCGAAATACATGCAGGCATGTGCGGGGCGCACAGAGGCCCGCACGAAATAGCCCACGAGCAATGAGGTGGGGTTTCTTTTTGGCCTTCGGCGCCGAAGATGCCAAGGAATTGGTCAAGACATGCCAAGGTTGCCGATGTTAGCAAAGAAGCGAGAATGCCCCCTCTTACCCAACCAAGCCGATAGTACCCTCTTGGCCGTTACAGAGATGGGGCATCGATATCATGGGACCCTTGCCCACGGCACCGGGGAATGTCAAATTCGGCCGCAGTAGCACTTGAGTACTTTACCAAATGGATTGAAGCAAGACCTCTGGCAAGGATCACCTCCGGTACCCTCATCACTTTCGGTGTGGCGGCAGGTGGTCGGCAGGTCGGTGTCCCCTCGTACATTACGGTGGACAACGGCAAGCAGTTCGATTCAACCGAAGTTTAGAAATTTTTGTGAAGATCCGGGAATCAAACCGTCATTCACTTCCGTCTACCACCCCCGAGCAATGGAGCAGTGGAAAAAGTGAACGGCCTCATCTTTTCGGCGTTTCAAAGTCTCTCGGGATTCAGCAAAGGGGAAGTGGCCCAATGAAATGGTCACGGCAGTCTAGGGCCACAACATCTCGCGCTCGGGGCTACCGAAGTTCATGCCGATTCAGGTTCTCTGACGGGGAGGAAGCTGTGACCCCCGAAGAGCTCAAACCGGGTTCTTTCCAAACCAAACTCGTGGAGGTAACCGAAATCCAAATATTCGTAGACGCCGACTCTTCTATGTTTAGGAAATTGCGGACAATAGAGAAAACACGGAGAAATACCACCAGCAGACAAAAGACTGGAGGGACAAGAAGATCCTCTAGAAAAGCATCTACGCCGGGGATCTCGTCCTCATTCGGCACGCCGACAAGCAAGGCAAGTTGCAGCCTCTATGGCATGGGCCGTTCATCGTGTCATGCATCGTCAAGCCGGGGGTATTCCGGTTAAGGAATGAGGGCGGTGTGGAGCTCACACACACGTGGAACGTGGACAACTGCGAAGGTTCTACGCCTAAAAACATGCGCCCCGAAAAGGACCTGTAATTTTCTTTTAAATTTTAAATTCCGTCTTGTTCGGTTAAACTTATGACATTAAGGCCTGCGCTCTTTTTTCCTCACTTGGGAGCCCTTTCGAGGGTGTGAGGTTTTTTAACGAGGCGGCCTATGTAAACTTTTGATCGTTAAATTTAGAACGAACTTTCCCCAATAGCGCGTGCACACGGATACGACCGAAAGCAAGACGTGGTCGGAACCACTCTCGCATATTAGGAAGACAATATGTGAAAGAGATTGCCGGGCAAAACCAAAGCAAACATCTATTTGAGACGCCAAAACTTAAAGGCCAAAGAAGGCCGAAAGACCACCGGAAATTCAAAAAGAGTTTTTTTGGTGGCAACACCCCAGAATCAGGGGGAAAGAGGAAGGCAAAAAGCGCCTAAACCTCGGTGTCGGAGGGCAATAAATACTCTCCACAAACATTATGACAATATCGGGGGAAAGTAACGAGTCCCACCAAACACATTATAAGCAGGTACATCTTGAAGGGGCTTTAAAAATAGGCTCCGACAGAGACCGTCCTACCCAAACCATCAAGCCGCTAAAGTCATACCAAATCCATATGAGCCCTCGGTCACCACGAATATCGGTCTCTTGGGCTTGAGAGGCTTCAGGAAAGGAAGCGGCACAGGAATTAGGAGAACAGCGCAAAATGCCTTCGGTTAAAGCAGGTACTAGGAGAAGAGTAGCCGAAGGACAATTCTATCAGGTGCCAAGAAACTTCGGCAGCCATGAGAATCCTAGAATTTCAGTTGTCCGGCCCCTTAGGGGGGACCTCCAAGCGCTGACAAGGTTCGTCTCGTCTTCCAGATCGCGCAATATGGCATGACCAGACCTCCTCGTCAGTACCTTTGAGTCCTGGCACAGAAGTCTCTCGCTTCTTCGGTCGCAGGTGACATACAAAGTCCGCCCAAGTCCGAGACCAATGAGGAATGGTCGTAGAAAACCCGGGAAAAGGCCGCGGCGCCAACATTACCATAAGGGCGCGACTTGTTAATACAAATTATGTAACACTAGGGAAGGTTTCAACCCTCGATCAATAAAAACAGCCATCGCATCCTTCGACGGATAACAACCCTTTTCGCATACGCAAGAGGGGGGAGGGGGTTTCTTAGAAAATTATAAAGCGAAAACTCATTTTTAACAAGCGTGCGAATACCGAAAAATTTGTTATCTCCAAACACGAGTAACATGCCTGCAATAACGGTACCGAGGGGCGCAAGGCTCCTCGGTTTGCTCAATGGGCTCCTCTTTTGGTTCTAAGAGAACACCTCTAACCAAATTCCGCTACCTAGCCGAAGGTTTGTGCGTCGGCGCCCGAAGTCTTCGCACGGCAAGGAAGTCCGGGACACTTTTCGACATCGGGATCTAAAAATTCCCTCATTCGCCCGGGAACCGTGATCGAAAGGCATTCCATGAAGCACTACTAATGCCGAATCTTCCACGTTCGACCTTCAAAGGAAGTTCTTCATTTAAACTAGAGGTCCCCTCCTCGGGAACCCGCATCAGGTTTTACACCAAAATATCTTAGTACAAGTCTTCAAAAACAAATTACAGCAACCGAAAAACAATCATGGTTGCTCTACATTATCATCACGAGGAGGAGTCCCCTGCGGCGGCGCATGAGGTGGAGTCCCGAAGCAGCAGATGAGGGGCCCGATGCCGAGCCTGGCATCGCCCCAGCCCGAGCAAGGATATAGGCGTGCACTTTAAGCTTTAATTGCAGCCTTCTCCTTGTCGGACTGAAAATAACATTAAAAGTCAAAACTTCGTCACCAAAAGTTACCCGATGTCGAAACCTAAACCAAAATAAAGTAGAGAAACTACCTCACCGAAGGTCAGCGCCGCCCGGATCATGGCCACGTCTCGACCACCGTTGCACCAAAAACTGTCATAAAGCTCGGCGGCGACAGAAGCCTCTTTGGACACATTCCAAGACGCTGAGGCGTAGGGCTTTGGGACCAGCTTGCCGAACCCGGTGAACCCCTGCTCCTTTAATGTCTCGCGGTAGGCTCTAAGGGTCTCGGTGGCGGCATAGTCGCGCGCGTTGCCGACCGGACGCTTCTAGCCCCCCGGATCTCTCCCGCCAACCAGGATATCGGCTAGCTCGGGGCACCTCGGAGGAGCAGACTCAAAGCCGAAAACCAGTGATCGGTGCCGATACACCGAACTCCAGCCCCGATGGCCGAGGAAACCTCCTCCGAAAGCTGGCGCGTGCTCTGACTCGGCCGCTTTCTCTTGTTCCACCTCCTAAGGCGGTTTTCGGCCGTTCTGGGCTCGAGCCTCGGCATCTTTTGCTCTCTCGCCGGCCTCCTTCCGGGCGAAGAGCGCCGCGAGGTCCTTTCGGTCGGCAGCCTTCGGCTTGGAAGCCGAGCCGGATTCAAAAGTTGAATTGCTTTCGCCAACGCCCGACTCGCAAGCAAAATCTGAAACCAATTGGCGCGAAATCAGACCCGGATCACCATTCAAAGATAATGGTTAGCGCCGAAGAAGAAACTCACCTGGGCGCCACATTCAGCGTCTCGGCGACCCTTGAATGGGAACCGAGAGGAGCTCGCCTCCGCATCGGGTGTGCTAAAACTTTTCGCACACCGCTCACCCAGCGCAGTGGCTTCGGCACCTGGAAGTAGTGGGTGCGCCAAGGGAGTCTTGCGCCCTGTGTTTTCGGTGACTCGGGCACCGGAAGCGCGTTCCTATAAACAGAAGTGTCATACCCAAATGAACAAGCCATGACCCGCCCCGCAGAGGTAAAACCAAAAGGGTTCAAAGCTATTACTAGTAGAACCCTTTCCGGGAGCGGGCTGCGAAAGCCACGGGTTTTTTCAACCGGTGCCTCACGAGGTTGGCCGCCTGCCGTTTCAAAGCACCTCCTTCCCGCCTCCCGGCTTTTTGAGGGCCTCCGTTTCCCAAGCACCCCTTTTAAATGCTCATGTCCCGGGAGCACTTCATAGCGGTCTTCGGGTCGACCTTGGAGCCATTTCCTCCGGCCGCCGAGAATGACCTAGCAAGTACAAAACAACGGTTAGCCTAAAATTGGGACACAACCGAGACCCAAAACCGGAAAAAGCATTCACAATAGCCCCAAAGCGTGCACTTCGCCTATGATTTCGAGTGTCCGCCGCTCTTGCAGCCGGCGTCAACCAACGATAATTTCTCACTCTTGCGGCCCGAATTCTCGCTATGCCACGAGCGAAATGCATGTTAGCGCTTTCATCGGTATCTTTTTGGTGCCTCGCCAATCGCGTTTCCAGTTTTCCTTAACGGGACGAGCCACTTCCGATAAGCCGTTTATGGCCGGACTTTCGCCTTTCGTCGCCCAGCCTTCATCAACTTATACGAAGCTGGGTCCAGTCGGGCCCGGGCAAGATTCCCAGGGCCTGAAAAACTCGGTTGATTTTAGGCTCGTCCCCCAGCTGTTTCAACTTCTGTTCGTGCTCCTTCGGCGAATATAGGCCAAGTACTTCATCCGCCGCTTTGTACATGGCCCATTCGAAATCCTCATCAGTCCTAAAATGTGGAGGACGGCTCACGGCCAGAAGAGGACGGGGGTACCCTGAGACCTCCGGTTTCGGCCGGAATGAGGTCGAAGCTTGCAAAGGCCACACCCGAAGAGCTAGCCATTCTTCCACCAAATCTCGAGTGATCGCTTCTCGGCCGTCAACTTGAAAGCGGCCAAGGCCTCGGCAAATCCCTATGAGTTCGGTCTCCCTTGTGCCGGACGGACGTAAGAAAGAGGAAAGAGCCGACCGACAAGCCAGCTGCTCTTGTGATAACCTTCAGCAATTGCACCTTGCTCATCTTCAAGAACGCTCACCGTGGCATAAAACCAATATTCGGTCCACCGCCATTTGTTGCGTAAAAGCGGGAACCAAATAGGGCAATCGTTTTTTCTCCTATAGGGAACGAACGCACAGGCCCCGTATTGTGTCTCAATCACCCTTTTGGTGGGCTCCTCCACAATTTCATTCGGTTTGACGAAGCAACTATAGCGGTGGACAAAAAGCTCTGCGCTCAAAGGAGAACCCATCATCTTGATTGCCATAACGAAAGCCGAAATGCGAGCTATAGCGTTTGGTGTCGGCTGTTGGATCTCAAGATTGAACTTTTCAAGAACCTCGACAAGAAATTTTCGCACGGAAGCGTAGACCAGCAATAAAGAAATCCTTGAAAACAACAGCTTCATAAAGTTTTGGCCGGGGTATCGTTTCCTTCCGGGAGCCGTCACACACACGCCGCGTCTCGGCATCCATAAAACCTTTCTGGACATAATCGCCAAGCTTGGCTTCGGTCACCCGGGATCGGCTAGTCAGATAGCTTTTCGGTTTGCCCACGGGGCCTTGGCCCTCAACAGAGCCTCAGCGCGAAGCGACCGCCTTTACGGACCTCCTTAGCTTCTTCCTCGGTTTCAAGCTGTTGCTTGATGAAGCGCGCCATTTCTTCCACAAAATCATCACCCCCGAGGGCAGCTCAACATTTTTGGTGGATGGGCCTTCGGTCGAGTTGTTTTCGGTCAATGTCTTGCGGGAATCCGCGCTGTCAGAATCATTCCCACTGCCTGAGTCGGTACTCTCAAAACTATCACTGGAGTCTAACATCTCCGGCACCACAACCGCGTGGCCGCTCTCGGTTCACCGAGTCGGAGTTATCGAGTCGACCGAGGTTGAGCCCGCCATCCAAAGAAAGTACGCACCTAACAAACGCAAAGCGGAGCAAGGGAAAGAAAAACCGAAAATAAAAAAACAAGATAACCTGAAAAACACAATAAGTAAAGTCAAGATCCATACCTTGCAAAGCACCGAAGGAAAATAGCCGAAAGCAAGGGGCTCCAAAAGGGCGAGGGGGGCTTCCAGCAGAAAGAAAAAGTCCGGGGGCGAAGCCTCGGCGTCCCCCTGAGGGGCCTTTTATAGCGAACAAGCGCGGAGTTCGATGCAACCGCCACGATGGTTCACATTCGTACGCACAAGCCCCTATATATATATATATATATATATATATAATTTTCAATCAAAACCCGCCAAAGCGACGCATTCAGCCAAAAGCATGTAAAGGCGAGAAACAAGCACAGCAGCTTCGTTTTCTCAAGCCGGGAGGGTGCTTCTTAGGGCCGGGAGTTTTTTCGAGTTCGGGTGAATTCGCATACGCAAGAGAATTCACCCGAGCCCTGAGGGGCCATTGTTGGGGGCTGTACAAGGGTCATCACCCTCCCCGACCCGAGGAGGGACCGGGAAACAAGTATTCGGTCCTCAAGCGAGTTGAACCTTGTTTCGGCTCCAAAGCACTACCGAAAGAGTCCGCGCCAAGGAGGCCGGGAGGCTCGGATATGGCAGCACGACACTTCGGAGTCGAGACCTTCGGGTCGAGTGCGGTTCGGGTCGAGCCCCTCGGATTCAACTTTCAGGAAGTCCATTGTGTCCAGCAGCTTGTTCATCTTGCGGGTATGGCACCGGCGGCTCCGCCACCGAAGCCTTCGACTTCTCGTGGGCGCGGGCCGAGAGGACGACTCACGTGGTCCCCGGAGCAGGTGGGATCTGCGGAGCAAAAAGACCAAACCACCCCCGTCGGCGGAGGTATATCTGGAGGAATCAGGGTGGTTGGAGGGCAATTTAGGCACACAAGTGTATACAGACATGTATAAATAGACCGCCTGTGCGGCGTTGTAAGGATTGATGGATAACAAGTAATACAAGCCGCTTATTCAGCACCAAGTCCGGTTGTTTGTTTTGCCTTCGGTTGTCCATAGGGGTGGCAGGATTTTGTGCCACGCCAACAAATAGATATAGCACACACCAACATTTGTGATGTGTCGCCGCTACATTGCCTCGAACCGATAGATTAAGGGGTTTCTCTTGTAGTGTCACCTCATTTCGCCGCTCGCTTTTTCGCCGAGCGGAACATTCCGCCGCCGCCGCCGCGTCAGCACCGCGGGCGCACCGCCCACGCACCGAGCCGGTCCCCACTCCACTCACCGCGTTTCACGCGCCCAACCGCCCCGGCAGGGACAACGCCCGGTGAAAGGCATGCGCCGCGGCGTCACCATGGAAGTAAAGAAGCGCCGCGGGCTCTACCATTGCCGCCTCCCTTGTTCCCCTGAGAGGCGCCTAGGATTAGTCGTGGACGCCCGAGGAGGCCACGCCGCAAATTCACAACTAAGCATTCTAATCCCCGCTTCTGCCGCCGCCCGCACCTACCCGCTTCCCCTCGACCTTGCCGCGCCACCCTATAAAGGGGAGCCCAGGGACCCTAGGTTTTCCCCTTGCCCGCGCCGCCACTGGTGGCAACCAAACCGTAATCCACCGCTTGATTCAAGGAGAAGAAGGGGAGGGGGAAGAAGGAGAAGAAGGACGCATTGAAGGAAGGAAGCGGGTCGTCCGCCGCCTTGCCGCCGTCGGAGATCGCCTGTAGTGCCACCGGGAGCCGTACCTGGACCGCGAGCCGGAGCTGAAGAGGAGAACCACGAGCACGAACCCGTAGCCACCATCCCAGCCATCTACGCCGCCTCGCTGCTCCACCACGCCCGCAGCAGAACCACGGTGAGCCGCCTCCCTTTGTGTAGCCGCCGTCGTTGGAAGTCGCCGCCGCCGCTCCCACTTCACGGAGCGCGAGGCCGGCCACCGCTACACGCACACCACCTCGCGCACTATAGGCGCCGTGGGGACGCCGAACCGGCCTTACCCGGCCCCCCCGTGGCTCGAACGCCGATGTCGGAGCATGTGCCGCCATGGACATGAGCCAACCATGGCATCGCCGCTGCCCGGCTGAACCACCGCAAACTAAGCCGCCGGACCACCACCGCCGTGTCCGCCTCACCGCGTAGAGCAGAAAGGCACCGCCATTGCTTTTGTTTAGGGCCCAGTTGCTCGAGAGCCAAGACCTTGCCGCCAAGTGCTACCTTGAGCGCCACCGCATCGTAGCCGTTCCGTGCGACCCCGCCGCCTCGCTCGTCGAGCGTGCCGTCGAGATGTGTCTGCGTGATCGCCGAGCCTAGCCTTTGAGCTAGAAGGGGGAAAAGCTCATGCCTTGACCCTGAGCCGCGCCACCGCAAGGTCACCGAGCACCGCCGCGAGCCTTCGCCGCGTGCGGACTCCGCCTCGTGAATTGGTCGTCATCGAGCCGTATCCCCGGCGCTATTGCGACGCAAATCAATGTTAAAGAGGCCAAGTCGAGCCTTTGGTCGCCTTTTCCACCGCGCCGCCGCCGCCGGCCGTCGGCGCAGCCATGCCGCCGCCGCTGGGCCGACCGTCGGGCGCGGCCGTCGAACCACACCGCCACCGCTAGGGTACGCCAAGACCTCCCGATGTGGAATCAAGAGAAATAGGGGTAGCTTGGGGCCCCTACGCCGCCGTAGTCGCCGCGTCGCGACCTCGCCGCCGTGCCCCGCCACTGTGTCACGCACGGCCGGGCGCCAGGGGTGGCAATCGAGGCCCGACCCCGCCATGACCGCCGGTGAGCCCGTCCGATGCCCTAGGATCCGAGGAGAGAGCGGGGAGGCTACCGGAGTGCGTGGGCTGCGCAAGCTCGCCGCGCCGGCATTGCCCCGCCGTGAGCAGGAGAACAGAGAGAGATGGGGAGAGAAGGAGGCATCCAGCCATAGACCGTGGTGCACCGTGAGCCGTGTGGGGAGAAGGGAAGGTGGACGGGGTCCACGATAGACCATGTTTTGGTCTATGGACCACCAACAGTCCGTCCACGGTGGACCGGCCCCAGCTGATCCCACCAGTGAGCCAGGCCCGATGGGAGCCCAAGCCGCCACGCGACATACTCCACTGACCGACACATGTCCGGGCCGGCCCAACCGGCCCATATCCGTCCCTAACCCGGCCCATCCAAGCCCAGACTAGGCCCAGTCACGGTTGACTGTTGACCGGTCAACATTTGACCTGGTCCCACCTGTCAGCCATAGAGTCCTTGGACCCCACCTGTAAGTCTCTGATCGTCCCTAGACCCGCGCGTCACTGCTGACGTCAGCGCTTCCAACCAGATGGCGCCACGTGTCGGCCTATGATTAAACCAGCCTTTTCCCAATTTAAGAAATGAATTTAAACTTAGAAAATTCATAGAATGTTCACACTAGCTCAGAAAATTATGAAACAAGAGTCCAAATTTTTCTAAAATTAAGCTCTACGTCATAGGCTTGTGTTTGAGTGATTTTGGCTCTTCCATTTTTCATTTGCATCTTTCTGATACTCGTATACACAGACCCGTAGGAGGATCCGATGGACCAGGAGGGCCAGGAGTACTTCCAGGAGCTGAGTGACCGCTCAGGTGCCATGTCCCACCCATCCTCTTAGCTCCTATTAGACATATCATGCTACAATGCTAGCGCTTTACTTGATGTTGATGCATTGCTATGCTAAGGTTGCATGATAGATTGCTTGTGAGCCTTTCTACCTTGACGCAACCTACCACCTACATACCCGCTGATAGCTTAGCCATGCGCTTATCATATTTCAGCTGCTATTATCATGCTGTCACACTTACGTTATATATTGAGAGCCAGATTATATGAGCCGGGCGGATAATCGGTGGAACTTGTTGAGTGTGACTCTGTGTGCGTGGCTTGGGTGTGTGGTGGTGAGGGTTGTGTCGACCAAGCAGGAATGACGACGAGTCGTGGACATGAGTCTTGCCAGGGGGTGCTTCTGGGCACTCCCATGTTTACGCTACCTTTGGCGGGTAAACTGAGTTCGAGGAGATGGCCCCAGGACCAAATCTTGTCGTGGGATGAAGTCTGGGCAGAAGTGATTGAAGATGTCTTGCCTGGTCCTACCTAAGGACTTGTATCTTCGAGGACCCGAAGTCTTGGGAATTGGTGCTCACCACACAGTACCTGAATGGGCAGGGTTCGGATTGCCCCTTTTAGTTTGGAGGTGCCATACCTGCTGGGAGGTTAGCGGATAGTGTATAGAGAGGTACGGGCGCAGATGACCCACACCCTCTCGAGACAGCCTAGTGACCACGCGTTGGGGCTGGTACTACGTTCTCACAGTCTCAGCGTCCCGATGGTACTCCAGGGCTTCCAGGCAGAGTGGCAGGGGTGGCATCGTTTGGCTAGGAGGTCTCCGTTATCGCCGAGGTGTTTTCGTGAGCACTAATGATGGTGATCTTGTGGTCTTGTGTACACGCCTCCGCGAGTTGTAAATCTATACATATAGTTCGGCCTTTCTGGCTAGGACCTGTCTAGACCTGGACTACCAAGGGTTTGTGCCGGCCTTTTTGCCTGGACTGCCCTTGTCCTGTGCTGGTCTTTTGACTAGGTTTTCCCGAGGTTTCCCTTCTCCGGGTAGTGAGAGGTGTCCTTCTCTTCTTACCTCGGGTGTAGTTGTGTGTGGGGTACTTACGGCTGAGAGCCTGGAGGGCTGAGAGCCGCTTAGGCAGGGCAGAAGGAGCTGGGGCTGCCTTGTCGCCTAGTTGGTGTGTTGTAAGATTCGAGATGATGATGGTGATGATTTGGGGATATGATGTGATTTCGGGAATGAGTTTAAAACTTGATTATATTATTATTATTAAACTTGATGCAAGCATAGGAAACTACAGACCAAATATTAGGCCTCTTGAATTATACCTTTTGCATCCACTCCACAAAGCAACACACATAGGGTGGGGAACCCGCCAGCACAATTCGTACTTGATAGAGCTTTCGGGGTGATGAGCCCGACTAAGACTTCGATGCCGATGAGTGGGAGGATCGAGGAGGAGGAGTCTCGTGCCTATGCTCAAGTGAAGATGATGATGTCGATGCTTCCGCTACTGACGATTGCAGTTCGTCTCGCTTCATGCAAGTTTGATTCCGCCAAGTGGCGATGTAATAAAGTACTAGACCTATTTCCTTTCATTTGAATGCAGTTTTGTAATCGATATGGACTGTGATTTGGATATTGTGATGGAATGATCTTTCGAGACTATCACTTTATACTTGAATCTATGGATTTCCCTTCGCGGAAATCAGGGATGTTATAGTTGGTATCGAGACCCATGCTTGACCTTAGGACGAGACCCCCTAGGATTTGGACCATAGTCTAGGAAGACCCTTTTTCGGTTATATTACCGACCTCGCATCCTTTGCAATGCGTGGCTTATCTCCTATGCTAACCTTTTTGATCCATCACAGAATGTAATGCAGATGTTCGGACTTCTCCGCATCTGGCCGCTTGGCCTAATGCCATACCCCGTGCGCAAAACCTAAGTCATGTTGTCACCTTTAAGTAGACATGGGGTTCCACATTAAAGCCTACCCAAGGAGTAGTATGTTCTACGATTCTAGATAATTATCTCGCTTGTAATGTAATACAACCCATGTAATGAGTGTTTGGGTCTTAATGCTTCTTATGGATCTTATTGCTTCTTTGATTGAGTGTACTTTAGCTCTTTTTTTTCAAAGTTTAAATTGATTAATGATTATGCAACTTTATCTAACAATTAACTTGTGGCACATGCACTTTTGGTCCCTCGCTGTTTAGACCATTCCAAGCGCCTTCGCAACCGCTCTCCTTCTCCCGCGCCAGCTTTTGGCCGTGGATGGGGACGCCGTGGGACGCGTGGAGGAGGCCGTCTCTTTGAGGAGGACCCACGTGAGGAGCCGCCCCGTGCTCCTACCCCACCTCCAGGTGGTCAGGACCCGCCTCCGGCTGGTGGAGACCTGCCCCCAGCTAGTGGAGACCCACCTCCGCCACCACCCCGCCGGACCTAGCTGAGGTGATGGCTCGCGGCACAAAGCTTTTGGAAAGGTCGGCAAACAATGCTGCCAATCACCATGGGGGGTCATCGAACGACTTCCGGAGGCAGGAGGGCTTCATGCTGAAGCCTCCGACCTTCGATGGTACAGACACCAACCCACCGGCTGCCGATGACTGGCTCCATGAGATTGAGAAGCGGCTCGATCTCGACCACTTGCTCCAACGAGGAGTGTGTTGGGATCGCCACTCACCAGCTCAACGGCATGGCACACGCTTGGTGGGTCAGCCATTGCGCCGCACACCGTGACGCCTACGCCTACACCTGGGACGACTTCGTCGAGGTGTTTCGTGAGTACCACGTCTCTAAGGGTGAAATGGACGCAAAGGCAGCACGAGTTCCGTGACCTGAAGCAGAAGGGCAGCATGATCCTTCGAGGTACGCGCCTCCCAACTTCATGTCGGACGAGCGGGGAGAAGATGCGCTGCTTCCGCAGGGGTCTGAGCTCGTGGGTCAAGTGCTCGCTCTCTGGTCACTCTCCGGTGAATCTCCGCGACATGATCAACAAGTGCTCGGAGATCGAGAAAGATCGGGCTGAAGCCGATGCCTACAGCAACCGCAAGAAGCGTCGCTTTGAGGGTGGTTCCCGCGCCCCGTCTTCCCACAAGCCGCGCATGGGAGCCCACCCACCTGGATGTTCCCGCTTCGCACAGAAGGCACTCTAGGGCTCGAGCAGGGATGGTGGTACCTACAACACCAACTACCACCGTCCAGCTCAGGCTCGTACCACTCTGGCACCTGCCCCATGGAAGGCAGCCACGTCCACTCCCACCAGTGGTGTGCCTTTCACCTACTACACTTGTGGCCAGCTAGGTCACAAGTCGGTGGTCTCGCCCCATGAGGAAGGACCCAGCACCTACTCCAGGAGCTGCCAGGCACGCTCCAACTTCTGTAGGCAAGACTCCACTAGGTTCCACCCGTGGACGCCTCACTCACCTGACCGCAGAGGACGCTCAGGCCGCTCCCGATGTGGTGTACGGTATGTTTATTGTGCATGGAGCCAAGGCTTCAGTTCTATTTGATTCTGGTGCTACATGTTCATATGTATCAGCTAGTTTTGCATGAGAGCACAAGCTTCCGGTCACTCCACGACCTGAAGCTATCTACACCAGCTCACCTTTGGGTCACTTCACAAGTACCCGCATTTGCAAGAGAGTGACAATAGCCATTGAGGGTTACCCATTTCTAGCCGACCTCACTCTCCTACCCTCCATGAGTCTTGATGTAATCCTTGGCATGGACTGGTTAACCCAGCACAAAGCAGTGATATCCTATAGACCCAGATTCGTGGAGATCACACACCCTAGCGGACATGTGATCCGTTGCTCACCACACCAAGGGAGCACCGACTCTATGTTGTGTGCCCTAGAGGCAAAGGCGATTGAGGATGTGCCTGTTGTGTGTGAATACCCCGATGTGTTTCCCGAGGAGTTGCCGGGTATGCCACCAGATCGTGATGTGGAGTTCGTGATTGAGCTATTGCCAGGCACAGGGCCCATTGCTAAGAGGCCCTACCGTATGGTAGTTGATGAGCTGAAGGAGCTCAAGAAGCAGTTGGGGGAGCTGGCAGATAAAGGGTACATCAGGCCTAGTGCATCACCTTAGGGTTCCCTAGTTCTGTTTGTTAGAAACAAGGATGACTCCCTAAGGATGTGTGTTGACTACCGCAACCTGAACGCTGTCACTATCAAGAACAAGTATCCCTTGCCAAGGATAGATGACTTACTAGACTAGTTGAAGAATGCCAAGTACTTATCCAAGATCGATCTTCGCTCTGGCTATCATCAGATGAAGATTCGAAGGAGGATATCCCAAAGACTGCCTTTGTGACAAGGTATGGGCAGTATGAGTTCACGGTAGTGTCATTCGGGCTCACTAATGCCCCGGCCTACTTCATGAACATGATGAACAAGGTCTTCATGGAAGAACTTGACAAGTTTGTGGTGGTTTTCATCGATGACATTCTAATATTTTCCGCCACCAAAGAAGAGCATGAGCAACATCTTTAAATAGTGCTCGAAAAGCTCAGACAACACCAGCTCTATGGAAAGTTCAGCAAGTGCGAGTTCTGGCTTGAAGAGGTTGCCTTCCTAGGCCATGTTCTCACAGGCAAAGGAGTAGCTGTTGACCCTTCCAAAATTGAGACGGTGCAGAAATGGGAGCCACCGCTCGGTGTGACCGATGTTAGGAGTTTCTTGGGATTGGCGGGATACTATCGCCGATTCATTGAGAACTTCTCCAAGATCGCTAGACCCATGACCAACCTCCTCAAGAAGGCAAAAGGGTTTGAGTGGACGCCTGAGTGCGAGAAGAGCTTTCAGATTTTGAAGGAAAAGCTCACTACCACACCTGTGCTAGCACTACCAGATATTCAGCAGGACTTCGTGGTCTACTGTGATGCTTCTAGACAGGGTTTGGGATGTGTTCGATGTAAAAGGGGAGAGTCATTTCTTATGCTTCCCGCTAGTTGAAGGTGCACGAATAGCGCTACCCGACCCATGATCTTGAGCTAGCTGCAGTTGTGCATGCCTTGAAGATATGGAGGCACTATCTGATCGGGAATAAATGTGACATCTACACAGATCACAGGAGCCGGAAGTACTTTTTCACTCAGGAGGATCTGAACATGAGGCAATGTTGTTGGCTCAAGCTGATCAAGGACTACGACCTGGAGATACACTATCATCCAGGGAAGGCTAATAAAGTCACTGATGCTCCGAGTCGTAAGAGCAACTGCCACGCTGTGATTACAAAGCAACCTTGCCAGATGAGTTGAAGAAGGAAGTTGAGGAATACCAGCTAGAGATTGTATCGCATGAGCAGCTTGAATGAGCTTCAAGTTCAGTGTACCTTGGGGGACAGAATTCGTCAAGCCCAACCTGCTTGCCTTAAGATCCAATATGTTCAGAAGTTGATGAGGAAGGGTAAATGTCTAGAGTTCCAAATTGATGAACAGGGGACAGTCTTGTGCAGAGACAGAATTTGCGTGCCTTCTGGCCCAGCTTTGCGCAATGAGATCCTATCAGAGGGCCATGACTCCAAGTATTGCATTCACCCGGGCAAAGTACTCAAGATGTATGCTGATTTGAAGAAGCATTTCTGGTGGTACAATATGAAGGCAGACATCGCTGGGCACGTGGCTCGTTGCGACATTTGCAACAGAGTCAAAGCTGAGCATCAAAGGCTCGCCAGTTTGCTCAAACCACTAGACATACCGCAATGGAAGTTGGAGAAGATCTCCATGGACTTCATAGTCGGTTTGCCCATGACGAAGAATGGCAACGATGCCATTTGGGTGATAGTTGATCGTTTGACCAAGGTAGCTCACTTCGTCCCGATGAAGACACGTTTCTCTTATGAGCAACTAGCCGATCTCTACGTGTAGCACATTCATCGCCTACATGGGGCACCTACGCATATTGTGTCTGATCGTGGTTCACAGTTCACCTCAAAGTTCTGGAAAGCGTTCCAAACAGCTATGGGAACCACTCTCGACTACAAAGACAAAGATACCATCCCCGAGACCGATGGGCGATCGAAGGGTAAACTAGATTCTAGAGGACATGCTTCGCGCTTGTGCCCTGAAGTATGGGAAGAATTGGGAGAAGAGTCTACCTCACGCAGAGTTCTCATACAACAACAGTTTCCAATCTAGCATCAAAATGTCACCATTTGAGGCATTGTATGGGAGAGCTTGTAGGATCCCCACTGATGTGGTCACAGACAGGAGAAAGGTCGTTCTTTGGCCCCGCAAAGATCAAGGAGGCCGAAGAAGGTGTCACCCAAGTGCGAGAGAACCTGAGAGTCGCGCAGAGCCGATAGAAGAGCTATGCCGACAAAAGAAGGAAAGACATAGAGTTCGTAGTTGGGGACTTCGTATACCTCAAGGTATCCCCACTCCGAACCACGGTCGATTCCGGTGACGGGAAGCTAGCCCCAAGGTTCGTTGGCCCGTGATCGTATCCGCAAGAGAGTTGGGAAGTTGGCCTATGAAGTTGAGTTGCCTCCGAGTTGGCAGGAGTCTACCCAGTATTCCATGTGTCACCGCAAGACCGCTTGAGAGTACCCGATGAGCGGATCCCCTGTTGAGGTCATTGACATCCGGGAGAGTCTCGAATACAAAGAGCACCCCATCCATATTTTAGACACAGCCACAAAGGAGACAAGAAGCAAGGCAATCCCCGATGTGCATGGTACAATGGAGTAACCACACTAAAAGGGAGGTTGTTGGCGGTCACTATCACACATCTTATACCGCCAACTTAGCTCTAATTAAGAGAGATGGAACACACTTATACCAAATAAACATTTATTGCTCACCTAGTTCCACTTGTATTCGAGAATATTTGTTTTGCAGGAACAAACACGAAATAGGTGAGAGTACGCCAAATAAAGAGTAATACGCAACTCAGGGAATATGCTTTGGCCAAGGGGAACGTGACCAAAGCCGAGAACCGGCGAAGTGGATCGAAACACCCGGGAAGGGCGACCTAGAGTGGGCCACCGCCCCCACACGCGAAGGATGGGCGCAAGACGGGCCAAACCTAGGCGCCGCCCCGCGGCGGCCGCCGCAGCCTATGCCCGATCCCGCCGCGCCTTTGTCTCCTCGTCCGACCGGAGGAGTAGAGGCGGTTCATGGCGGTGCTTTTCGGGGATTTGGCGCCAAAACTCCCGCCAAGAACCACTTTCATTCCACTATAAATAAGAGGCCACACCCCCCTTCCAAAACACAACACACACACCCTTGAGCACTTCACTCACTTTCTATAGTTCTAGTTGTAGTTTTGAGCAAGGTTGAGCTTCAAGGAGGGCTTGTCTCCTTGGAAGGATCTTTTGGTAATATTAATATTATTATGGAGTTCCTTTTAATATTCAAGTCTTTATATTCATATTGCAATGCATTCGAACTAGAGTATAGTTACCCTCATGTTATCTTATTAATGTGTGGACTATGATCTAGTTGACATATTAATAGATAGGACTTGGCTAATTATAGAATTAACTGTCATATGTCGACTCGCTAGAGAGTGGTTGGTTTATGTAGATTATGATGGTTTGGTGTACCTTCGGGTTTACCTTTATCCTTGCTTGTCGATCCGTAGGGTCAGAGTCCCGGGGGGATTTAGGTAATTTTCTATACACGTGGACGTGGTGTCCAGGTTTATAGTAATCATCAGAAATGTCGGCATCCCACGGTAGTGAGGTAGGGGGCAGGTGGTGACAGCCCTGTTCCGCCCATCGTATTCCTCCACGTGGGATGTTGAGTTGGAGTTACGAAAGTGTCCATCGGCTAGCAGACTAGCCTGCGGGCATCTCCTCATCAATGATCGTAGTCCCATCATGATTTAGCCTCCTCATATGTAAAACTAGAGTTCACCCATGTGCAATATTTGGGACCACCTTCTCATTGTAGATTTTCTTTTATCCTTTCCTCTCCCTAGTAGTGTAGTAGCTTATGTGTGTTTGTCACTATCCTCGAATATCATTTACTTTACCCCTCGTAATTGACTATTGGTTATTCATAAATACATTGTGGATCATTATCATCATTATGCTAGCTAACCACACAAGCCTGCCTTCCTTTGGGAAAATATAAATCACGATACCCGAATACCACCGGGTGAAATGCTACAATGATAGATCCGTGTGCTTGCTTGGATTGATGAAGTAAACACATGATTCCATCTATCATCCGATATCTCTTAACGTGATCTCTCGAGAATATTATTTATTCTTAGTAATTGCACTATGAAATGCCAACAAGCGTTTACTGGTGCCGTTATCGAAATGGGTTATTATCTATTTCTAGTAATGTCGTTAAGAAATATCAACAAGCATTTCGCGCCGTTGCCAGGGAAGGCATGGTTTTTTTGAAAAAAATAATAATAAAGCTAGCATATGATGATTATAACCACATGTATGAATGATAGCCCTAGTCTTTGTAGGCTAACTCTTTTGTTTTCTTCCCTGTTGTGGATGAAAACAGGGATAGTATATGATGGGTCGCAACCGAACAACCGTTGACAATCCGGGAGGCGTTGATCGAAAAAGAGACGGTCCCCCGCATCGTTACACCTGTCGCTAATCCACCGGAGGTTGAACCTATCATCCCCGTACCATTCTCATCAACACTCATGGCCAAGACACTCCGTGACTACTCAACCCCAGCGGTGGGCAATGTCCCCACTGGGCCAGCAATCAATGTTGGAGACAAGAATTTCGAGATCCGCACTGGTCTCATCATGATGGTACGTGCAAATCCATTACGTGGATTGCCAGCGAGGATGCCAATGCACACCTTCAAAATTTCCTAGAGCTGTGTGACACCATTGTCATCAAGGACGTGGAGCCTGACGCAATCAAGCTCCGCCTGTTTCCCTTCTCCCTAGTGGGGAAGGCGAAGCAGTGGTTCTACAAAGACAAAGCTCAAGTCAGCACCTTGAGCAAATGCTCCACTGCGTTCCTCGCACGTTTCTTCCCAATGGGCAAAACCAATGCCCTCAAGGGCAAGAATCTCCGTTTCAGCCAGAATCCAAATGAACCAACCCCCGAAGCGTGGGAAAGGTTGCAAGAATACATCCTTGCCCGCCCACATCACGGCATGGAAACATGGCTCATACTTGAGAACTTCTACAATGGTCTTACACCTATGTGTAAGGGGCCATCTTGATGCCGCCGGAGGGGCATTTGCGTCCCTCACTGTTGAAAAAAGCTGAAGCGCTCAATAAGAAGATGATCGAGAACCAAGCATGGGGAGAAGACAGAGCCCCAACAAAAGAGGCATGCACAACGTCAAGGAGACGGACATGCTTGTTGCAAAGATGGACCTATTACTCAAAAGATTGGGAGATCAAGCTACCGAGAAGGAAGTCATGAACAACACTCTACAACCTCCAGAAGCATTGATGACTTGTGAAGTCTGTGGAGAGCTTGGACATTCGGGCAACAAGCGCCCCGAAACTCATGAAGAGCTTGCCTTCATCAACAATGGGTTCCATCCGGGTAACAATAATAATAATAATAACAATAGGTGGAACAATCAAGGACGTCCACAAGGAGGTAATGGTTTTAATTACAATTACAATTCCAATTATAACTCAAACCAACCTTCTTTGAAAGATTTAGTTCTTGGGCAAGCTAAGATTAATGAATCTTTGAACAAGAAAATATCTTATAATGATAAAATGTTAGAATCCATCAGTTCAAAACTTGAAAATTTATCTACTGGCTGTTCGTAATCAATCTAGCTTTAATAAAATGATTGAAACTCAAATTTCTCAAATGTCATCCGCTATTTCACCTAAATCAAAAGAGGGTCCGCGGAAAAGCTGAATCCTTCATCAAAAACGATTAACATGGTGACGATGAGGATTGGTAACCCTCGAAGTCGATTTACCTAGATATTTTTGTAGAGTCACCATTTGTCGCAAAGAAGGCGGATCCCGGGCACCCAACAATCACTTGTGCAATTGGTCCGCATATCTTCAAGAAAGCCTACTGCGATTTAGGGGCAAGCGTCAACATCATGTCCAAAAAGACAAGTGATGCACTAAGATGTTCGCCACTCACCCCCATCAAAATGCAACTCCAAATGGCAGACCAATCCATCAAGACAGCAGAAGGAATAGCAGAAGACCTTCTAGTACGGGTGAAGAACAGCTACATCCCCACGCATTTTTGTTGTCTTGGATATGGGGAAAAGTGAAAACATGTCACTACTCTTGGGAAGACCGTTCCTAAACACAGCAAATGCCACCATATCCGTGGGAACAGGAAGGATCAAGTTCCAACTCCCTGATGAAACAGTACGGTGTCATTTTAACGGTATCAAAACCATTAACCCAATCAGTAAAAGGAGACCCGAAGTCAAGCCCAAGAAAACCAAAGAGCAATGTTCTATGATTCGTATCAAGCACGGATCAACCACCCAAGAGTTGAAGGAAATAGTAATAGATCCCAAAAAGTTCATAAACCTCCCTCAACTAGCTAGGACCTTGAGAAAACAAAAGACGAGCCAAAGAAAAAGGCGGCTCCCAAGCAAGATGATGCTCCTAACGAGGAAGAAGTCTCGAAGGAAAGCACAAAGCCACTTCTACCAAACAAGTGTGGAGAAGGAAGGAACAACCAACACCAACACCTTCACCATCAAAGACCACCACGAAGGTTTGGCGGGTGAAGCATACACCTGCCAAGGAAAACAACGAGCTTACACTAGAAGGAATTTTGGGAGTAAAAGCGAAGATATTCAAATCAACCCCCCTTCTTCAAGACATGTGGAGCATCAAAGGTAAGCCAGTAATAAATTAAGTATTTATCTATTTCTTTATAGAATTTATTTATTTGAATAAAAAATATAATAATAATAAGTATATGAATCTTTATTTTTCCCTTTCCAAAACTATATAGTATTGGATTTAATATAAAAAATAAATATAGCCTATTTTCCAACTCATAAAATAAAACTCTTGATTTGTAGCACCCCATTTATTTTGCCATAAATAAAAATATACAAAACATATTCCAAAATAATTTTTCATTTCATAAAATATTAAAATAAACTTGGGAAAATTAAAAATCGGAGCCAACGGTCGAAACCGACCGGAAGCAACCAACGGTCGGGGGGCAACACATGACCGTTCCGCCACGCCGCCAAAGTTGGGCGCGAGAGGGGGCCACCCGGCGCCGATCGCCGCCCGGGAACGCCGTCCCCGCCGGCCCCCGGCCTCGTGGCGAAGTAGCCGTTGTTCTCGGCCCTGTGTCATTTGGTGTTTTGCTCTATAAATACTCGAGGTGCCCGGAGAGCTCACCACCCCTCTCATTCTCACATTTTTACTCTCCCACTTCACCTCTCCATTCTATCTCATCTCCAAGAGCTTGTGCAAGAAACCTCTTGCAATCAACAACCCTAACGTGTCAAAGATCAAGAGCTAGTAAGAATTTTTCGAGCTAACATCACCCTTGTTCTAGTTCTTGTTCTTGTTTTGTTCTTGTCAAACATGAGCAGGATAGGAAGCAAGATCGCGGAGCATTTAACAAGACGTTGAGAAGGAGCTCCCGGCTCTCCCAAGGCTCAAGCTCTCGCCACACCAAAGCCGAAGGAAGCCCGATGCACGAAGACGACGCTCCTCCTCAAGTCCACCCACAT
This sequence comes from Hyparrhenia diplandra, assembly GCA_015847255.1. Lineage (NCBI taxonomy): Eukaryota > Viridiplantae > Streptophyta > Magnoliopsida > Poales > Poaceae > Hyparrhenia > Hyparrhenia diplandra. The sequence goes on from JADLZK010013094.1 coordinate 377,824, forward strand.
TTGATGATCGACGCGGTGACGCTCCGTACCTCGACCTCCAAGATGCACGAGAGATACAAGCATACCACATGCTTAAAGATCGACCCTTAAGCTCACGCACCACGCTTCTCCCGGGAAGCTCTTGAAAAACTAGGTATGGATTCCGAATTCCCTCGCATGTGGAGAGCCATAGGATGGGCAAAGGTAGATCCTCTTTATGAACTAGGTTCTAAAATGCTCACTATCCAATTCATTGCACTTTGAAAGTTCATGATGAGGGTATTTCTTTTCGACTTTTTCATACCCACCACTATCGCACATGGAAACAAATTGCTGAAATTTTGGGGTTTGATAAAGCAAAGTGCTTAATTGATTTTGATGCAGCCCTTCACGGGTATAATCATGATGCTTTCTTTATGCAAATATCTGATATTGATTGTTCAAGTGCTAAATTTGATCTTTGTTAATGCAAACATACAACATCCATCACTAAGGTTTATGCACAAATGGATGTCTAGCACCATATTTCCTAGACAAGATCCCCGTCGCATTCGGGATGCTGAATTAAAATGTCTTTTTGCGATGGTAAAACGAATCAAAATTGCTCCTGTGATAGAAATAATTAATTGGATGCTAGAAACCATCAAGTTTACCACCATTGTTTATTGCACTTCCCTTGTGACACGATTGCTCATGGTGTTGGTGCTTGTTGGAAGGACGTAATGTTCTTTACATTCTTGACTGCGCCCGAAATCACGATCCAATCCTTGGTTCAAGGGCATCATATTAAGCTTGATGTAGATGACCGCGAGAAAGTCATTTATTATTTCGGGCTATACAACGGAGATTCCGCTTCCTAACCCGGAATACTCGTTGTATAAGTCCCATTCACTTACCTTCGTTCGGATCCTTTCCGACGGCGCACAAAAGCTCTGTGTCTCGCAGGTCAACCAGGAGGGTAGCAAGAGATGGGGCAGGAACTTCACGAGCACCTGCACCACCACCAGACTTTGTGTAGACCCCTGCACCTGACTTCACCACTGGATTCTCGTCACCTCCAAGACATGGTTTCTTTTTCGGCTATGCCGAATCGTGGTACATACCGGGCTACCGCCTGGTTACACCCCGCACCCGGTCGGGGCGGCGGCTCAAGATGGACGGGGATCCTACGAGATCTCTTCCGAGTCTGAGGGATTGCCTTCATCACCACACCGACACACGGAGGAGCCTCAGACGATCCAGGACCTCGGCACACGCATTCGCGGTCTAGAGGTGAGTAACAAAAATATTCAGGATACACTCCACTCCTATATACAGACTACAGATCAGCGCCACCAGGAGTACCAGCAGGAGTTCACCAACATCCGCACACGAGAGGAGCAGCACCGCACAGGAGAGAGCATTTTGGCTCTCCATGGGATACAATCCCGACCCATAGGCTTTGAGCTAGCTTGGGGAGGACCCCACCAGGTAAGCCTTTAATTTCCCAAGTCATTTTCAATTCCCTTCCTATTAAAAAAAAAAAATCCACCCATTTATTTGACATAAGATAATCTCTCTTAAGATGAAATGATGAATAGTTGCTCTGTTTATGAATCAGCTTGCACCAAGTTTATAACTTAGAATTCCTTGATGTTTAAGTTTGTTGGCTAATATTGTCTTGTCCTAAAAACTTGATAAACATGGGTTGCAAGAACATGATCCTTTTCTAAGTTATTGCTGGATATGATATGGTACGAGAGAGACTCTACTATATAACTTTGTTCTTAGAGAACTTGACATCAGGGAACCTAAATTTAAAAAGGGGGAAAAGAGAGATGAAAAATGGAGAAGTGTCCGAGGGCGAGTAGAGCCCACATCTCCGAGAAGAGAGGAAATAAAAAGACCCAAGTCTAGGGCGAGAAGAGCCCACCTCTCAAAAAAAAAAAAAAAAAAAAAAAAAGAGAAACATCATACTCTCTCAAGTATTCAAAAAAAGAGAGAGAGAGAGAGAGAGAGAGAGAGTATGCATCGTATACATATGCTAAATAAAATCCCGGATGGATAGTTACTCAAAAAGAATGAAAGAAGTAGTAGCTCTACTAAAACCGTTCTATCTTGCAATCACCCAAGAATATGGAAAAATATCATAAAACCCATATGATTCGAGTAATAAGGATAGATGAAAATGCCAACTCATTTAAACAATAAGTTTAACACTTTATTATAAACATGGTACACTTTGATTTATATCGGCATTGAAGCAACTCGATCATCAACCAAAACACTTAGCTATTTGCTCGGGACGAGCAAAGGTTGCTTTGGGGGGCGCTTTGTTGGCGGTCACTATCACACATCTTATACCGCCAACTTAGCTCTAATTAAGAGAGATGGAACACACTTATACCAAATAAACATTTATTTGCTCACCTAGTTCCACTTGTATTCGAGAATATTTGTTTTGCAAGAACAAACACGAAACATGTGAGAGTACGCCAAATAAAGAGTAATACGCAACTCGGGGAATACGCTTTGGCCAAGGGGAACGTGACCAGGCGAACCAAGCGAAGTGGATCGAAACACCTCAAAAGGACGACCTAGAGTGGGCCACCAGCCCACACGCGAAGGATGGGCGTAGGACGGGCCAAACCCGGGCCGGCCGTCCCAGGCGCGGCCGCCGCCGCCAGGCGTGTGCCCGATCCCGCCGCGTCTTGTCTCCCCTCGACTCGACTCGGAGGAGTAGAGGCGGTTCATGGCGGTGCTTTTCGGGGATTTGGCGCCAAAACTCCGACCAAGAACCACTTTCATTCCACTATAAATAAGAGGCCACACCCCCTTCCAAAACACAACACACACACCCTTGAGCACTTCACTCACTTTCTATAGTTCTAGTTGTAGTTTTTGAGCAAGGTTGAGCTTCAAGGAAGGCTTGTCTCCTTGGAAGGATCTTTTGGTAATATTAATATTATTATGGAGTTCCTTTCAATATTCAAGTCTTTATATTCATATTGCAATGCGTTCGATCTAGAGTATAGTTACCCTCATGTTATCTTATTAATGTGTGGACTATGATCTAGTTGACATATTAATAGATAGGACTTGGCTAATTATAGAATTAACCGTCATATGTCGGCTCGCTAGAGAGTGGTTGGTTTATGTAGATTATGATGGTTTGGTGTACCTTCGGGTTTACCTTTATCCTTGCTTGTCGATCCGTAGGGTCGAGTCCCGGGGGATTTAGGTAATTTTCTATACACGTGGACGTGGTGTCGGGTTTATAGTAATCATCGAAATGTCGGCATCCCACGGTAGTGAGGTAGGGGGGGTGGTGACGAGCCTGTTCTACCCATCGTATTCCTCCACATCGGGATGTTGAGTTGGAGTTCGAAAGTGTCCATCGGCTAGCGAGACTAGCCGCGGGCATCTCCTCATCATATGATCGTAGTCCCATCATGATTTAGCCTCCTCATATGTAAAACTAGAGTTCACCCATTTGCAATATTTGCGACCACCTTCTCATTGTAGATTTTCTTTTATCCTTTCCTCTCCCTAGTAGTGTAGTAGCTTATGTGTGTTTGTCACTATCCACGAATATCATTTACTTACCCCTGTAATTGACTACTGGTTATTCATAAATACATTGTGGATCATTATCATCATTATGCTAGCTAACCACACAAGCCCTGCCTTCCTTTGGGAAAATATAAATCACGATACCCGAATACCACCGGGTGAAATGCTACAATGATAGATCCGTAAAACTGGCGGATTATTTGAAGTAAACACATGATTCCATATATCATCGATAGCTCTAAGCGTGATCTCACGAGAATATTATTTATTCTTAGTGATTGCACTATGAAATGCCAACAAGCGTTTCTGGTGCCGTTACAGGAAATGGGTTATTATCTATTTCTAGTAATGTCGTTAAGGAATATCAACAGAGGCCACCGGGAGAAAGAGTCGGATCTTCGTTTGCACTACCCTTATCTTTTTGAGAGGTATGTGTAACCTAAATCTCGGGGTCGAGATTCTAATGAGGGGGTAGGTGCAGTAACAACCCGGGGTTTTCGAGGCACTCAAATTTTGCAACTTTCAATTTTTTTTTCAAAAGTGCTATTCAATGTTGCAATGGCATGTAGTGAACCCCTAACTAGTTGCACAAGTAGCTCCTATGTTTACTTTTATTCCAAGCATGCATGCATATTTAATCAACCATGTTTGATTTGGAGTTTATGATTTTATGTGATGTCTAATAAAATCCCCAACCCATTTTATTTAAATCTTGTTTTGTTGCCTACCATTGGAAAAAGACATAGCTATAACCCTAATGACCCTATAGTGGCCCCACTAGGGTAATGTATATATTGGCAACATGTATACATTAGCATAGGAGCCCAAAGTGTAGATAGTTTGGAAGAAAGAAAATAGAAATAAGAATTAGAAAAGGAGAAAGGAGAGGGAGAACAAGCGGCGACCGGCGGCCATTCTTTAGCCAGTAGGAGTCAAGTCAACCGGGCCGGGCCGCAAGACGAAATCGTAGTGTCCCAAATTAGAATAAGGGGTTTAAACTATACCTTACTACACACATATACATTTATTATTGACATAATTCCACTTGTAGTGTCCAAATTCTTATTGTGCAGATTTATATAAGAAACAAGTGGAATTTGTACCAAAAAGGCGCCTCCTGAAAAGCGCATTTCTGAAGAACATCAAGCCCAAGGGAGAAATGGACCAAACACGCGGGCGGGCCGAGCAAACACCGCCACACAACTTTTCAAGCCCAAACACGCCACTGCCAAGGCCGGCCCGAGCCAGAGCCGGGCAGTGCGCGCAGCGCACCACTTGGTGCGCCGCACCCATCCTGAGGCGGTTCGAGCCCGAGGTTTGGCGAGGCGGTACATTACCTTCCATAAGCGGGCTGTCGTGCCGACGTTGGATGGTCGGTTCAAGCAGATTTGGAAGGTGCCCAAGGGACGGTTTTGGCTCCTTCCATATGGGGAGGACATTTTCCAATGAGCACCCTCTCCTCTACCTATAAAAGGAGGCCCTCTCCCCCTCATTCAACACACACCTCACAATGTAGCCTCTCTCTTCTTCTTCTTCTTCTTCTTCTTCTTCTTCTTCTCCCTTTCTTCTTCTTCTTCTTCTTCTTCTTCTTGTTCTCCCTTTCTTCTTCTTCTTCTTCTACTTCTTCTTCTTCCTCTTCTTAGTAGGATTAGTAGTTTAGGATGTGGAGCTAGGCAAAGCTACCAAGGAAGGCTTGGCTCCTTGGAAGATGGATTAGGGAATAAATCTTTCATTAGGGGCGGATGCTCGGGAGGTCTCCCCTGTCCATTTCATTCTCGGCTCCGACCTCCGCTCATGCGTGTTGCTTGACTATCAGGCGGTTCTATGCAATGACCATGACTAGAATCTGTATGCTCCACTTAGGTCTTTCTTTATTCCTTATTTATCTTTATCCTTGAGTTTGGCTTACGTGGGTGTGTCAAGTTATCCCTTTGGAGTTCCTTTATATCCCTGTTATGAGCATTGGTCCATTACATAGTCATGTTATCCTATTCATGTCTCTATTAGATCCTTTTCCACCATGCCTTCCTTTGGGAAAATATAAATAACGATACCCTGAATACTTAAAGGGTGAAATGCTACAATGATTGATGAAAGGCGCTGCGGATGAATATCTTCTTAGGCAAGATCTATCACCGTTGATGTGCCTAGTGTTATCACCCGACACGGTGGTTTCACTTAGGAATGTCAACAGGCGCATTTCGCGCCGTTATTAGAGATGGGTTCTAAACCTGTTTCTAGTGATTGCGCTTAAGAAATGCAACAATGGGCGGGGTTCGGATTGCCCCTTTTAGTTCGGGCGGTGCCATACTGCTGGGGAGGTTAGCAGATAGTGTATAGAGGGGTACGGGCGTAGATGACCCACACCCTACGTTACACTAGTACGGGTACAGGTATCAGATACAATACGTATCGAATACGCGGATACACACTTTCTCAAAAGAAAACCCACTAAAATAGTGTATCCAAGTATCCGTATCCGTGTATCAGAACAGTATCGGATACGGATACATCACTCCCCCTTGGAGTATCCGTGTAACATAGCCCACACCCTCTCGAAACTTGACCTAGTGAACATGAGTTGGGCCGGTACTACGTTCTCACGGTCTCGGCGTCCGGTGGTACTCCAAGGCTTCCAGGGCTGAGTGGCAGGGTGGCTTCATTTGGCTAGGAGGTCTCCGTTATCGCCGAGGTGTTTTCGCGAGCACTAATGATGGTGATCTTGTGGTCTTGTGTACACGCTCTGCAGAGTTGTAAATCTATATGTATAGTCCGGCCTTTCTGGCTAGGACCTGTCTAGACCTGGACTACCAAGGGTTTGCATCGGCCTTTTTGCCTGGACTGCCCTTGGCCTGCGCCGGTCTTTTGACTAGGTTTTCCTGAGGTTTCCCTTCTCCGAGTAGTGAGAGGTGTCCTTCTCTTCTTACCTCGGGTGTAGTTGTGTGTGGGGTACTTACGGTGAGCTTTGGGGGGCTAAGAGCCGCTTAGGCAGTGAGGGCGTATGAGCTGGGGCTGCCTTGTCGCCTAGTTGGTGTGTTGTAAGATTCGAGATGATGATGGTGATGATTTGGGGATATGATGTGATTTAGGGAATGAGTTTAAAACTTGATTATATTATTATTATTAAACTTGATGCATGCATAGGAAACTATAGCCAAATATTAGGCCTCTTGAATTATACCTTTTGCATCCACTCCACAAAGCAACGCACATAGGGTGGGGAACCTAGCGGTACAATTCGTCGGCCGATAGAGCTTTCGGGTGATGAGCCCGACTACGACTTCGACGCCGTAGAGTGGGAGGACCTGAGGGAAGAGGAGGAGTCTCGTGCCTACGCTCAAGTGAAGAAGATGATGATGTCGACACTTCCGCTACTCGATTGCGGTTTTGTGCGCCGTGCAAGTTTGATTCCGCCAAGTGGCGATGTAATAAAGTACTAGACCTATTTCCTTTCATTTGAGCGAAGTATTGTAATCGATATGGACTGTGATTTGGATATTGTGATGGAATGATCTTTTGAGACTATCACTTTATACTTCGAATCTATGGATTTCCCTTCGCAAAAATCAAGGATGTTACAGTTGGTATCGAGAGCCATGCTTGACCTTAGGACGAGACCCTAGTATTTGGACCCTAGTCTAGGAAGACCCTTTTTCGGTTATATTACCGACCTCGCATCCTTTGCAATGCATGGCTTATCTCCTATGCTAACCTTTTGATCCATCATAGGAATGTAATGCAGATGTTCGGACTTCTCCGTACTAGCTGCTTGGCCTAATGCCATACCCTGTGTGCAAACCTAAGTCATGTTGTCACCTTTAAGTAGACATGGGATTCCACATTAAAGTCTACCTGCGAGTAGTACGTTCTGCGATTCTAGACAATTATCTCGCTTGTAGTGTAATACAACCCATGTAATGAGTGTTTGGGTCTTAATGCTTCTTATGGATCTTATTGCTTCTTTGATTGAGTGTACTTTAGCACTTTTTCAAAGTTTAAATTGATTAATGATTATGCAACTTTATCTAACAATTAACTTGTGGCACGTGCACTTTTGGTCCCTGCCGTTTAGGCCATGTCGACCCGCCGTTCAACCGCCTTCGCAACCACTCTCCTTCCCCCGCGCCAGCTTTTGGCCACGGATGGGGGCGCCGTGGGACGCATGGAGGAGGCCGTCTCTTTGAGGAGGCCCCACGTGAGGAGCTGCCACTGTGCTCCTACCCCACCTCCGGTGGTCGGGACACCTCCCGGGCGGGTGGAGACGCCCCCGGGGTGGAGACCCACCCTCGCCACCACCTTTCTTTGGTCCCTAGGCGGGGTGATGGCTCGACAAATAGAGCTTCTGGAAAGGCTGGCAGACAATGCCGCCAATCACCACGGGGGTCATCATAGCGACTTCCGAGGCGGCTTGAGGGGCTTCATCAAGCTAAAGCCTCCGACAACCGATGGTACGAGACACCAACCCATTGGCTACCGATGGTGGCTCCATGAGATTAAGAAGAAGCTCGATCTGACCACTTGCTCCGACGAGGAGTGTGTTGGGATCGCCACTCACCGGCTCATTGGCGCGGCGCGCGCAGTGGGACCGACCTTGCGCCGCACACCGTGACGCCTACGCCTACACACAGGATGACTTCATCGAGGTGTTCGTGAGTACCACGTCTCAGGGTGCCATGGATGCCAAGGCGGCGAGTTCCATGACCAAGACGATCCTTGAGTATGCCATTCGCTTCACCGCGCTTCGAGGGTACACGCCTCCCAGCGTCATGTCGACGGCGGGAGAAGATGCGGCCGCTTCCGCAGAGGGTCCGAGCTCGCGGGTCAAGTGCTCGCTCTCTAGTCACTCTCCGCCGAATCTCCGACATGATCAACAAGTGCTCGAGAGATCGAAAAAGAACATGCTTGAAGGCGATGCCTACAAACAACCGCAAGAAGCGCCGCTTTGATGGTGCTCGCTCTCGTGGATTTGATCCGGTGTTGGATTTTTATCCACTATCGGTGTCTACCAATTTGGGGTTGGTTTGGATTTATCCGACGGAGGACTTAGCCCTCGATATCCTTGTTGGTATTTGATAAGCCTACGTAAATATTTATAGTTTGTATAATGCGCAGTTTAACGGATCTGGGTGAGCACTTCACCGGGAGAGGGTTTTAATATCGAATCCACGGGGAGAATGGTGTGAGGATAACTGAGGCATATAACTAATCCCTGAGCAGCAATCAAGAACTTGAGAGGATAAAGAGGTAAGGAGATTCCTATGGTTATCTAGTTCTTATCCTTGTAAGCGATGTTGATATTGTCTTAAGGGGATGTACTCAAAGGAAAGAATGGACAAAACATGCAATCCTTAAACAATGGGGTCTGCTTGGCCTATCCAATGGGATGTGGACTCCAAAGGAATCAATGGTACTGTCACTATCACGAACTACCACGCTCCGGAAGGTAGGGTGCATTCACAAGCAACCTCGGTCTAAGCACCAAGCCTAAACCTAAGCTACCCCTCTAATCTATAGCATCCCTACATTAAAGTACTCAAATAAGAGTTGTGAACAATAAGAATAATAAGAACACAATTACTTACTCAAACAAGAAGTTGATCCACTATAGAAGTCTCGGGATCGGGTGCCACAAGGCCTTTGATCCCTCGAGGTACAAGCATAGAGGAGTCACCGACGTGTCCGGTGCTTCCCCTTCTTCTCCTCCAACCACTCTTTAGCTCTCAAGACTAGATCTAGTCACTCTCTTGGGGTACTACGGATCTAATCTCTCAACTTGATGCTTTGCTCTTCAACTCACTCTAGGGCTTCTCGTTCTACATGGTGTTCTAGTCTAGATTGGAACTAGAGAGGAGAGGTCGGGGCCTCGGCTTTGTTGAGTATTGAGTTGAATAATGAATTAGGGTTTAACCACGGGGATAAGGGGGTGCCTTATATAGGCCTTGGCGATGAGCGATGACCATTAGATCAAACCGACCTTGAACAACGGTATGGATACAACCTCAATATCGGTGGTAAACCGCCATAGAAAGGAGAGGCCGACATGTGGGTCCCCACGGCGGTCGCCATGGATCTTCTGGCGATCGCCCAGGGCCCTGGGGCCACAACCACATCTCCTTCCTCCTGGTGTCTTACGGTGTCTTCTAGAATGTTTTAGTCCATTTTTGGGTTGAGTTGCCTCACGGTCAAGTCTTGTCATCGTATGGGATGCAAACTCTTAGGTTTCTCACCGTTCTTATATGCTTTTATCCGTTCGAGTCCACGCAAAGTCATGGAATACCAAAACTCGTAGAATTATATTAGTTAGACCCCTAGACTTATGTTGATATTCATTTTAAGCCCTTATTCTATGTTTAGTTGACTAGTAATATTATGCTATAACAGGTGTCAACAAGCTCCCCCAAGCTTACCCTTTGCTAGTCCCTAGCAAAGCCAAACTTAACAATGGATCGAAGTTCTTTGCAACGCTTTCACACCTCAAAAGTACACATGCTTTCAAACAAAATTTCTCCTCCAGATAAGAATAAACTGTTCAACCTTCAACTTACCCATATTACCTTTAACCATGGAGCTTATAGCCTTTTCTTTGATCTTGGGCAATTGAAAGATAGAACAATCAAGTCAAGCACCATATCTCAAACTCTTTGTTCAATAGTCATTCTGGAGTTTGTGCAAGTTTTCAAAATAAAACTCAAAGTTCCTTGTATGACTCTCTTAAGTCTCTCAATTGTGGTATTTTGTGGATCCTCACTAAGGTAGCAAGGTTGTTTTGCCTTTCTCTCATAATATGCGGTATTTTTGGACTAAGGCAGTAGGACACTATGCCTTCTTTTCTCTCACCCTATATCTAAGGCTTATATCTGGAGCTCATAGGTGGGAGAAAAACTACGTCTACTTATTAAGCATATATTAAGCAATGGATCCAAAGTCACGAGTCACACTGATCAAGTGGTGCTTTTGTGTATGGTGGATAAAATGTGGTAGAATATAGTAAGGTGTATGGAATGAATGAGGGAAAGCCTAATTCTACTTTTGCTCCTTGAGGAATCATCTCTCTTTTGAAACTTGAAAACATTGGGAGAACTTGGGTTGCACTTCTTTCTTTCTCTATTTTTTCTTTTTTATGGAGAGGCGAGCATCTAAGTACCCATTGTTTTCATGGACATTTGTCCATTTTTTAACTCTCCATTATTCCTTTCTTTTTTTCTTAGGGAGGTAGGCTCTACTCGCCCGTAGGACACTTGTCCATTTTTCATCTCCCTCTCTCTCTTCTTTTTTTTTTTTTTAAATACAACCTAAATCTCTTTTGCAATAACTTTTGAGAGATAGACAAATGTTATGGAGCTTTTTGTAAGACATTGGCTAGAAATGTATGGATGGGTGGATGGGTGTAGAGAATATTTTTGGTTGCTCTATTCGGGATAGGAGTAGAACATTTTTGGTGGATATATAATGGATGTAATATGGAGGATTGTGGTGGTGGATGCGTACTTCGGGGTGGAAATAGCATATGAATGAGTGGAGTCGAGTGGAGTGGAGCGAAATGGAATGAGATGGAGTGAAGTGGAGTGTACATGATCGGCATGACAAGTTTCTAAGGGTCGACAAAGATTGAACAAACTCAATGCAAAAGCAAGCGGACCTATATATATGTCAAAAGGTTTTCCCGATCTATGGTGCATGTATATATGGCTGTGGTAGGAGGTTCAACACTCTGTCACACAGGGAACTTATCATGTGTATTTTCATATTTTCAAAATAAATCTCCAGAAATCTAGTATCACTAGGAGTAAGATCCTTGATAGCTCAAACTCTCATATATCATATCCGTCAATTACCTTGTCACACCCCAAAATTTCTATCTTGGGATGTGACTTAGAAAACACTAAATAACAACAAATGATTTTATTATTTCTTAAAATTTATAAACTTTAGTTAAGTTGCTAATATTCTAGATAGTGTAAAATGCAGATTTCTAAAACTTTTGCAACTCAATTTAATGGTTTGTTGCATTCATGCCTTTGCACGGTGTTTTGGTTGAAAAGTGAATTTAAATGTTTTCAAGATGCGCTTAGGGTTTGACCCCAATCTCATCATTCCCGACATCCTACTTAAATCCTAGCTAACCCATATTTTATCTTTCTTTCCTTCTCTTAGCCGACAATGGACTTAGTGCTTTCTCTGTTCCTCTTGCTTTGGGTCAAGCACAAATCAGTACAACATCGCCCTCTTTCTCCCACACCACATAGTCGGTCTCCTCCCTCTCCCTAATCATGCATTAATTTCCTAGACTCACTTTACTTCTTCATTTGTTTTCCTTTACTTGAAGTGGCATGCAGCCATCCATCCTCCTTTGTTGTCCCCCACGCCATTGCCTGCTCATACAAAAATAGATGCATGTAATTCCTTTCTCCCATAATTTACTAGAGACACATTTGCTCCATCAAGTTCTCTCTTGCTTTTCAATTGGATGCATGTAGTAAATAATAACCAGCAATATCTCCTATATCTCTTTCTCTTTCTCTCTCTCAAGTGGAGACGTTTCCCCTATGCTCTTTATGGCACTTCCTCCATTTCCTCTCATGCAAAACATCAAGAATAATTCTCTCATCTTGAATTGCATGAATGCATGCAGAAAACAACAGCCATATATTTTCTCCTTCCTCCCTCCATCACGCACAAGCAAGTGGACATTACCTACCTGGTCGCCATATTGTCTAGATGCTGACGATCTTTCCTTTTCTCCCATGCAGAAATTGCAACAAGTATTACTCCTTCAGTTTCCTTTACATTCCCTCTTTATTCTCATTCACCACACTCTCTAACTGCAGGTATGAATGACTAATGAAACCAGCATGCACCTTCTCTTCTCTCCCTACAGAATTGATGGGCCTCCTCTCCTCTCCTTTTCTTCTTTGCTCGACCAGAATAGCAGCAGCAGCTCCTCCCTTCCCCTTCCTCCACCATGGACGCCCCCTCCACATCTCCTACCTCCCTTCCTCTGATGTTCCTCCACCAAAACGATGTCTGGAGGCCACCATGAATCGGTTTTCTATAGCAATCCAAATCCCAATCACTGGAGCATTTGTTTGGAGAAAGACGCGTTGTCGCTGCCTCTTCTGTACAGCCGTGGTGAGGTCGCCCATGGTGAGGTCGCCCCTCCCCATCTCATCTCTGATTTTTAGTCCATGCCCCTCCCCATCTCATCTCTTGATTTCCTTCACACGTCTCAGATCATCCCGAGGAGAATCGTAGCAGCCCGTCGATCGCGAATACATACATCATGGCGCTGCCACCGTCGCTAACCCTCACTGAAGTAAGGTCGCCCCTCCATCTTCTCTCTTTGATCTTGCTGCTCAGGCTTGTCTCATCCATCTATTTCATCTCTCATGTGGAGTAGATCATCTCTAAAATTGAATTGGTGCTGTCCCGTGGATCGCAGACCCGATCGTGTCACTGTCGTCGATGTCGGTGGCATCACCTTCATCTCCAACTGCTGCCAACCATGATGTGAGGACCCCATCATGATCTCCATATGTATTTTTACATGTTAATCTCTGTAGAATATGTGCCATAATCTATGCATGGTCAAATCCGAACAAAGTTTCGTCGCAATCATGTCTCTGTCCTTTATGGACAGCAGCACTGCTGCCGGTTGGCATTCGTGTTCCCAATGATATGGACCTCCAGTCATCAAACCCTTTGATCATGATTTATTTCTTGTAGTTGCACATGTCCCTGAAAAATGGTTTTGCCAAACAATCCAAGAGCAAAGAGATATCCTGACTTTTGTGCTTCCTGCCCCTGCTGCCTCACAGCTGCACCGCTGCTGTTGCCAAGCGCGTTCCCAGCAATCCACACCTCCGTTTTACAATTACTTTGATACACATGTGTATAATATACCTGCACACACCTCAGAGAAATATTGTGTCCATAGGATCCAGGATCAAAGAGATATCGCCCATTTTTGTGATCGCTATTCCTGCTGTCTTGACAGCTTGCATCTCTAATTGGCATTGACGTTCCCTGCTAATCCGAAGCCCAAATCGCCAAGCCCTTACATTTACATGTTCATGATATCATTGCACATGTCTCCACAAGTTCGCCTGGTCATAGGTGCCACAATGAATGAGATAATGATGCCGCACTATCTGCTACTCTTGCTGTCCAGAAAACAGCAGCCACCCTGTTTTTGCAATCGTGTTTCCCTTTGATCTAGCATTCATCTTAAGTGCAGCCACTTACCAAAATAAATTCGGTGTGTCCTCTACACAAATCCATAGTCATCTACATTTCGTATGTACGCCCATGTTCTATGTAAATCTTTCCAAGATAGCACTTATCGATCATGTTTATTCCATCCCTATCATTTATCAAATCTTCTAGCTTCTACCTTCGATCTTTCATGTCTTCTAAACCATAGATTGTTTAGTTGTTTTTGCGCTCAACGAACATAGCTACAAGCCCTACGTGTTTAAAAAGCTTTGTCTTATTTATATGTATACTGAATAATGTATTGCTTCTAGGTTGTCTATGATGGTTGTGATGATTGTTGCGATCGTTAGAAGAGGCTATACAAGGATGATCCGGAAGGAAAGTTGGACACATTTGAGCACTATTTGAGGCAAGTATAGTTTTGGGATCTACTAGCTTAAGTTCATGATCATGTGACCTATTTAATGTTTATGCCATAAAACATAAAACATGACTTTTATCAACATAAGAAATTGTGCGCAATGTAACATCAGGGACTTACATACAACCATGAGTGCTACATGGCAATCGGCTTTAGTCAAGTATGAGGATCCTTTCTAGCTTGTTAGTGGTTACCCGAAAGGCGTTAGGGTGAAATGCACCGTGGATCCCGGAGAGGTTGTATCACATGGAACTGCCCGTGACCGTGGATCCCCGTAAGGGTTGTATCGCATAGGCGACGGATTTACCTAGCGGCCACTAACTTGTTAGATGGACCTTTGAAAGACTTTATAGTGAACCCTCGCCGACTTGCCTTGGTAGTGGGTCAAGAGGGTGATCACCTCGGGCGAAAGGGTAAATCACGGCTCATGGTGAAAGTGTACACTACAAGAGAGTTTATCAAACTAGTTGTGACACCGCAAATTTTACAATTTTTGAAAATAGAGCTAAAATAATTTATTTTGATTTTTGTGCTTATGAAAATTAGGAAATAAATAATTTTCATGAAATTAAAATCTATCATAAGGCTAGATACATGTTTGTGCACTCATCTTTGTTGCATAGTTTTGTTGTAATGACTGATTTTTGTTAAACTTAAAAAGGGTTTCAAATTCAATTTGAAAAGCATTTGAAAAGTGGTTCAAATAAAAAGAAAAGCATTTTTCTTTTCCCTCACACGCTTTTTGGCCCGATCCGGCATTAAGTAGCGGCGGCGGCCGGTCGGCCGGCTGCTCCCTCACGCTGCGTGGGCTTGGCCAGGCAGCGGCCGGCCGGAAGACCTGGCGCCACCCTCGCCTCGAGTCGACCCGGTGGGGTCCGCCGTCGTGGGTCCCGCCGTGAACGGGTCGCCCCCAACCTCCGGTCGATTTGGAGTCCAACCCGGCCCTGCACCCGCCGCCCGCCACCTCGCTCCGTGGGCCGCGCGGCGCCCTAGGTTGGCCGCGGCCTATAAAGGCAAGGCCTCGGCTTGGCGCTGCCCCCTCGGAACCCTAGGCGAGCCGCGCCGCCACCACAAGGCACCAAATCCTAACCCCTAATCCCACTTTGCCACTCCGCAGCTCGAAGCGGCCACCGTCGATCTCCTCGGCCGTCGCATCTCGGCGGCGAGTACCACCTCGAGCTCCGCCGGAAGGTGAGGATCACGCTAGTGCCCTCGAAAAGCCCTACGCCCCGGTTCGCCGCTTTCGGCGCGCGGCAATGGCGTCGCCGCCGCCGCTAGCCAGCGCCGCAGCGTGGATGAGCGTCTCCGGCCGCTAGCCTCCGCGTCCGCGTGAGCGCGCATCGCGTCAGCGAGGCCGCCCGCTCCCTTCCGTGCTTTCCGCGTGCTCGGCTGAACACCCGGGCGCCAAAAGCGGCTACTCGACGACTCGCCGCGCTCGTCGCCGGCAATGCGCCGCCATGCGTGACCAGCGCCTTTCGGCGACCAAGTCGCCAAGATCCGTCCGGCCGTCCGATCACGGATCGGGCGATCAGATCTAATCCTGCGTGCGGTCAACGCCCGGTCAGCTATGCCACCGGGCCTGCCCGGCGTGGCGGTTACACGTCGATGCCATGCCTCGGCCATGCAAGCGCCGTCGGCGCGCCACGTGTGCGAGACCCGATCAACTTCGGTCAAGCCGCGATCCGCCCCGGCGATTTTGCGTAAAACACCCCCCTCGCTGTTTCCGCGATTCATGAAGAGCTCCACCGCGGTTCAAAAGTAATTAGGAAGTAGCCCTCGCCCCGTCGGTTTCGAGTTAGCCCTCGGTGGTTATGGTTAATCGAATCTAACCCCCGATCTCTCGCAAGATTATGCCCACGGACCTTGGTTTAGCCTTAACTTGTGCGTTTTAAATCCGTTTTGGTCCGTTCAAGTTGCGTTGGGTTCGTAGCGTAAGCTACGCGTTAGCGATGACGTAAACCGTGTTTTGAACTTTTCAAATTTAAATTTTGATTTAATTTGTTTTACTAAAGGAAATCTTGTTTAATTCGTATCTTTCACGTTCTAGCTCCGATTTTCGTGATCTTCGCGTCTGCGTGATCGTAGTGAGACGTAGATTTGTTTTATAACCCTTTTTATCTTGTTTTTATGTTGTTGGTGTAATGTTCTAATATAGTTCTTTTGTTGCTTCGTGTATGATTTCTCGGATGCTTGTGTGGTGCTTTGTGACGATGTCCAGTCGATGAGTTTCACGTTAGTGGTCTAGAAGAAGAAGTTGGTGATCAAGTAGACGGTGAGCAGTTCGTGGAAGATCAGGAATTATTTGAAGATCAGGAACCTCAGGAGTTCTTTGAAGAAATTAAATAAGAAGGAATCTGAGTTTAAGGCAAGTATAGCATGGGACTATCCTTGTTACCTATACACTTTATAATCATGATTCATATGCATGTGTCCTCCTTGACAAACTTAGAGATTATAACATAGTTATTGTTATCTTGTACCTTGTTGCCTATGGGGATGTTTGCATATGGGTAGTATATTGCTAGTGCTCAACTTTATATAAACATGATCTAATGATGACTATGATATATACAATGGTTTGTATGAGGTGATGTTTACCATGGACCATAGGGCAAGAGCTCATGCTTTTACATGATGCACTTGGCTCTCCATAAGGACTTATCCTTTGGCAAAAGCCGGGACTTCTGAAAGACAGTGGGGGCTATATGGCTCTCGGCTTTAGTCGGTCAAAAGACCTTCTCTATCTTGTTGAGGTTCCCGAAAGGCGCAAGAGGGGCTACAATTGGTTTGATCCTGGCCCGCCAAGGAGGTGCACCTTGGTTTATTGGTATTTTGTTAGTCACACCTTGGAGGGAGGATCCTACCAAATCCATAAAGGGAATCCTTAGCGGTCTTAACGGTTTAGAAAAACCTTTGAAAGGCTTCATAGTGGTTTCTTGTGTTTGGGCCTAATTAACCCATGCATTTAGAAAGCACGACTCACAGTGAAAGTGTACACCTCTGCGTAGAGTATAAACCGTTATAACAGCCGTGCTCACGCGGTCACGCCGACCCGAAAAACTCAAGGAATAGATTATCGGTGGATGTTGAGATTGAGATGAGGTTGAGACATGGATTTAAGTTGATGGTGACTACGGTGATGATGTTGACGATGACGGTGGAGACTTGATGACGGATGTTGCTTTTAATTATAATGTGGGAATATTTGGGGCTTAAGCACAACTTCTTGCTTAATTAATGCTAAAATTTGACTTAGTAAAATGCTAAACAAGTAGATTAAACTGTGTCTATCTTTTTTGAGCCTCATAACCCCATATTATATTTCTTTGAGTTCGACATGGACTCACCCTTGCAATTTCCCACTCAAACGAGGATGTTGCAAGATTGCTAGAGTTTTGAAGGAGTCGGGCTTGTGATCAACCCGGTCGGTTTGTCCTCGTGTGGCGAGGAGGCTTCATTCCAAGATCGGAGAGTCTTTCCGTTGTTCGCGCTTTGAGGTTACCTTCTTGTATTAAGTTCGTTATATATTAGGCATTATGTTTTGATATTTCCTTTAATTATAACTATATGTGAGATTTGACTTCTGGACTCACATATGGTGTGTATCCAGTTTTATTCTTAAAACCGGGTATGACAATTGGTATCGAGCAATGCTGACCGTAGGACGCAAGCCTAGTTAGAAATTGGTCGTCTTAAGGTTTTGAATTGTTTCAACCCCTTTGTTCAAGTAAATCTTGGTATTTTCCTGCGTACTATAACTCCATCCTTGATGTTTACCTCCTCCTTGGTGCTTGTTTTGATGAAAATTTTGTTCACATCTCCACTCCTTGCTTTGACATGCTATTAGAGCCTTATCTTACCACATTCGCACCATCCGGAGAAGAGCTTTAGGTTCTTTACCCTTTACATGAAGAGAACGATAGATCCGAAAGGTAATTCATTGTTTGAGTTGTGCACTTCAATTGTTATGTTGAGTTGTCATAATGCTTTTGTTTGTTTCGATTCTTTGTTTGATTGCAATGATGTTGTAGATTCTTTCTACAGTGTCATTTAGATGTTCTAATAAGGCATAAGGATTAATGAATAGATAGTTGGGGTGGTTTTTCCTGCCTCTGCATCTTTGTGTTCTTTATCTAAGCGGTTGGTGGTTATCATACTATATCTCCATACTGGATGTCCAAAGATCATGAAGCTTTTATGGATGAAAGTAGACTTCTATATCTTTTATGTGCCCTTTGGAATTTCGATGAAAGTGAATTTTGTTTTGGATATCGGAAGGTCATTATGTCGGATAAATCACATAGGAGATCATTCTAGCTACCCTTTTGTGCCCCTAGTTGATCTTTTCTTAAGGGGGGTAGCTAGATAAAGATGTTTGTTATCTCTATGTTTTGGATCTTCCCTTGTCTCTCATCCTATGATGTCATCTCATGAAGTTGCATTTAAGAATGCTAATGACTGATTCCAAATACATTTGTATTGAAAAGCAGATGGTTACTACTAGGAGCGGTGCTTCGCATGGTGACCAAAGGGATGGTACCAGTTCAATCAACTCCAAAGAATAAATCCTTCACCCATAGAGAAAGCTATGATGACACAAACTCAAGCTGCCGCGGACTCGTCCAACACGTGTTGAATAACCAACATCAAGCACCTCCTATTAGCAAGCGTGTTGAATTTATGATGGGACACCCACCGACATTCTCTCGTGCAAGTGACCCACTAGAAGCGGATGGCGGCTTAGAGTTGTGGAGCGACATCTTGACATAAGCGGAGTGTGATGACCATCAAAAGGTGCTTTTGTGCTTACGGACAACTTCAAGGTGCAGGAGGGACTGGTGGGAATCTTTCAAGTATGGACGTTCAATGATGAAGGGCAGATCACATGGCGGGAGTTCGGAGAGAATTTCGGATCTTATCACATTCTTTGGGTTTGATAGAGCTTAAGCATGAAGAGTTCCTCAACTTAAAGCAAGGTTCCATGTCGGTTTGTGAGTATCGTGATTGGTTTACTCGGTTGTCACGATATGCTCCCTGAAGAGAGGTTGATAGTGATGCTAAGAAGCAAAGGCAGTTCTTGAAAGGATTTGAATGATGAGTTGCAACTACAAATGGTGACATGTGAATATGTTGATTTCCAAACATTAGTAGACAAGGCAATTGTAGTTGAGAACAAACGTCGAGAGATAGAAGAGAAGAAGAAGAGGTGGAAAATGCAACACCAATCTACAAGTAATGACACCCCTCGCCCCCATTTTAGTACACAACTAGAGTATCGGTATCACCCCACAAATGTTTACGGAAGTACATATCAAGATCAGTATCAACAACCCAATGATGAAGTGCGGCATTTCAACTCTCCGAGCCATATGCCATGCACGCCTTCTATCCCCTTGATGAAGAATGATACTCCTATTAGTGAGAAAGGTTATGATGGTGGTAAGAAAGAACAAGATGATAATAAGCGTCATGAAAAGTTAGTTGAGAGTAATCAAATCCGGACCCAACCCCAACGGGAGCGAGCAAGATGTCGAATAAGAAGGTGCAAGGAAATAAATTAAAGCGAAAAAGTATATTCTGGCATCTTGAATAATGTGGGTATGGTTAATGTTCGTGGAGCTAAGGAGGTCGTGTGTGGTATAATTCCTGTAAACTCAAGTAACGCCTTTGTGATGTTTGACCCCAAGTGCTTCACATTCATTTATCTCTAGCGAATTTGTGAGAGATAAGAAGATACTTATGCTTCCAATACGGAAACCTATAATGGTGAACACACCGGAGGAGAAAAAGAAGGCAAAGCCTGCATATGCCCAAGAGTTAGTCTTGACATAAATGGGGTGAAATTTGAGGTAAACCATCGTATTAGAAATGGTGGGCATTGATGTTATCCTCGGAATGGGATGGATGTATGCTCGTAAAGGAGTGATTAACTATGCTCAACGTTCGGTACTTCTTACCACACCGTCAAAAGAAAGAATTGAGTTTGTGGGTTTTCAACTTGAATCGGAGGAAGGTGAGAATGACTCATCGCAAGGTGTGAACACAAAGGACACTAAAGAGGATGGTGGCATTTCATATGTCAATGGAGAGTAACAAATACTTTTGAAGATTATTCGGTGGAATAACCAAATAAAAGAAGCAGCAATGTGAGAAGATACGAGGTATTATACCAAGTTTTACCACCTCGTCGAGTTGTGAAGCAATAAGAGTGGCGAGTCAAGATAGATATGTATCTATCTAGAACAATGAATTTTTCAAGTGGAATCTTTGTGCACAAATTGTAATCTTGAGGCATGAGTTGTTTGATAAGATTGGATTTAAGTTTTCAAGTTGGAATATGTTACCAAGATCTTCTGTTTCTCTCCACGTGATTCGAAAGTCACTTTCGAATCTCGGGGACGAGATTCATCTTAAGGGGGTAGAATTGTGACACCCCCCAAATTTTACAATTTTTGAAAATAGAGCTAAAATAATTTATTTTGATTTTTTGTGCTCATGAAAATTAGGAAATAAATAATTTTCATGAAATTAAAATCTATCATAAGGCTAGATACATGTTTGTGCACTCATGCTGTTGCATAGTTTTGTTGTAATGACTGATTTTTGTTAAACTTAAAAGGGTTTCAAATTCAATTTGAAAAGCATTTGAAAAGTGGTTCAAATAAAAGAAAAGCATTTTTTCTTTTCCCTCACACGCTTTTGGCTTGATCCAGCATTGAAGTAGCGGCGAAGCGGTCGGCCAGCCCGCTGCTCCCTCACGCCCGCGTGGGTTTTGGCCCAACGGCCCGGCCAGCGGCGGACCGGCGCCACCCTCGCCCGAAGTCGCTGACCCGGTGGGGTCCGCCCGTCGTGGGTCCCGCCGTGAAACGGGTCGCCCCCAACCTCGGTCGGTGAGTCCAACGACCTCTGCACCCTTGCCGCCTCGCCTCCTCGTGGGCCCCGCGCCCCTTTAGGTTGGCCGCGGCCTATAAAACAGCAGGCCTCGTGCGTATTTGCCCCTACGGAACCCTAGGCGAGCGGCGCCGCCACCACAAGGCACCAAATCTAACCCTAATCCGCGCCACCTCAAGCTCGGCGATCACCGTCGTCTCCTCGGCCCGTCGGCGTCTCGGCGGCGAGAAATGCGACCTCGAGCTCCGCCCGGAAGGTGAGGATCACGCTAGTGCCCTCGAAAAGCCCCTACGCGGTTCGCGCTTCCGTAGCGGCAATGGCGTCGCCGCCCGCGCTAGCCCGCCGGCCGCGTGGATCTTGGCGTCTCGACCCGCTAAGCGCGCGTCGATGGCGCGTCGGCGTCCAGCGGGCGCCCGCTCCCCTGCAGGTGCTTTCAGCGTTGCCGGTTTGAACCGGGCGCCATGGCTTCTCAAGCGACTCCGCCGCCGCTCGTCGGCAATGCGCCCCGCGTGACCGTAGCCGCTCCGTGACCCAATCGCCAAAGATCCGTCGGCCGTCCGATGCGGATCGGGGCGTCGGATCTAATCCTGCGTGCCGGTCAACGCCCGGTCAGCTATACTCATGTCACTGCCGGCGTGGCGGTGCGTCGGTGCCACGCCTGACCGCCGCAAGCGCCGTCGGCGCCACGTGTGCGAGAACCGATCCTTCGGTCAAGCGCGATTCACCCTTTTTGCGAAACACCCCTCTTTGTTTCCACGATTCACGAAAGAGATCCACCGCAGTTCAAAAGTAATTAGGAACTAGCCCCGCCTGTCGGTTTTTCGAGTTAGCCCTCGGTGGTTATGGTTAATCGAATCTAACCCCGATCTCGCGGTTATGCCCTGGACCTTTGGTTTAGCCTTAACTTGTGCGTTTAAATCCCGTTTTGGTCCGTTCAAGTTGCGTTGGGTTCGTAGCGGCGTAAGCTACGCGTTAGCGATGGCGTAAACCGTGTTTTGAACTTTTCAAATTTAAATTTTGATTTAATTTGTTTTACTAAAGGAAATCTTGTTTAATTCGTATCTTTCACGTTCTAGCTCCGATTTTCGTGATCTTGGCGTCTGGCGTGATCGTAGTGAGGCGTAGATTTGTTTTATAACCCTTTTATCTTGTTTTATATTGTTGGTGTAATGTTCTAATATAGTTCTTTTGTGTTGCCGTGTATGATTTCTCGGATGCTTGTGTGGTGCTTTGTGGCGATGTCCGGTCGATGAGTTTCACGTTGGTAGTCTAGAAGAAGAAGTTGGTGATCAAGTAGGCGGTGAGCAGTTCGTGGAAGATCAGGAATTATTTGAAGATCGGGATCCTCGAGGAGTTCTTTGAAGAAATTAAATAAGAAGGAATCTGAGTTTAAGGCAAGTATAGCATGGGACTATCCTTGTTACCTATACACTTTATAATCATGATTCATATGCATGTGTCCTCCTTGACAAACTTAGAGATTATAACATAGTTATTGTTATCTTGTACCTTGTTGCCTATGGGGATGTTTGCATATGGGTAGTATATTGCTAGTGCTCAACTTTATATAAACATGATCTAATG